>JARHVA010001040.1:2837500-3437500 GCA_037957365.1 Torreya grandis | reverse complement strand
GATCTAACCATGAACACCCTCCTACTACCCACTAGTGAGATGATTATCTTACTATAAGACATGCATAAGATCACACGGTTGCCCCTTTAGGGTGATCAAATATATCACATTGAGTGGGAGGAGCAAGAGGAGTGCTTAGAGTTTATTTATGGAGATGACCATGATCATGTTAGGTGGCATGCTAGGGTTTTTAGTTAATATACACTCTATTAGAAGGAAAGGGGTGAGAAAAGACTGGTGATTATGATGATGATGGTAGTTTCATGCTTTACCCTTCTAGATTTTAACGGTGGGAGGTTTTCTTATCTACTACTAGGATATTAGTTGAGATGTTACTAGGATGGACAATGCTTGGAGGGGTACCTATGCTACTTGTTCAAATATACAAGGAGATGTGGTGCTTCAGAGCTCATAGGAGGAATAAATTTAGCATCAATCTTATCCTACACTACTAGGTTTATGAGCACATCTGAGTGTTGAGGTCAATGGGGCTACCATGGGTAGGGTATGCTTAGATATATTTTTTGGTTGATTTCATGTAGTGGAGAGATGAATTTGTTGCTTTAGGTGTAGTAGGAGTAATTCATGATGTAGATTGGTTTAGAGGTGCACTAGATGTATTAGTAATTGATGATGTTATCTACAGGCCATATGTCAAGTTTCTAGAGTGGTTCAGATATAGGATGTAGACTTTATCCCTATAGATTTATAGGTGTATCTTTGATAATAGGGATGGGGAGGTAGAGGTCATCCCATTTGATAGGGTTCATAGATAGTTTAGCCTAGTTTTAGGTATCTTGAGCCCATTTCCCAGATATAGGTGGGAGGATGTGGAGATCTTTTTACCTACATCACAACCAATACAAACCTTGTTTAATCACAAGGAGTTACCAACACAACTAATGATAGATGATATAATTTTTCTAGATGGTTTCCTTGTATGGTACCAAGATATTTACATAACAACATATTTTGGTGGAGATGATGGTGGCAGGAGGAAACCTATGCATGTAGACCCAACTAGTATAGGTCAGTGGCTACAGGTTTAGGGGGTGCCTCATATGCATAAGTAGGAGTGGTTCTAGTCACTACACAAGCAAAAGTTAAAAAATTACAAGTTTAGGTGGAATATTTACAAGGTTAGGTGGCTACACTTATAGGTGATAGGGACCAAGCTAGAGCTTCACTAGCCTTGGTTACCCAAGAGAGGGACTCCTTGAGATAGATAAGAAGAGGAGATATAACACTGATATGACCACTAGGTATTATCTCGATGCAACATTATCTATCCATAATAGAGGAGTTGTACTACTATGAGGCTATAATCCTTATGAGCTTTCTAAATGAGCCTCAATGGAGTTAGTATAGAGCTAGTTTGGAAAGTGATACAAATGTGGTGACACTAGGTCAATGAGTTTCTTCTGTAGGTGGATAGATAGGGACCTCGAGGGGATAGGTACTAGGAGGCAATGGTTCTCTTATAGATAGTGGTGACCCAGGGGCATAGATAGGACATGTTTTATGATATATTATATTTTGTTGTATATCATTTTGATACTAGCCTAAAAGTCAATGCAATGAGATGTACATTTTGGGAGATAGAAATGTATATTTGTTATATACATCATGATGCTAGACTCATGATTTGTATATATGATCCTTGTTTATTACTCATGGTTCATGGTTTGTGATTTGATGTTTATGATGTGGTGATGTTAAATTGATTATGGTATATTGATTATGCTCATGATGAACTCACCTAGCTAGGCATGTGATGAGATTTATGTTTCTTATGCTCATGGTTATGATGATGATGATAATTTTTGTGGTAAAATTGAATGAGTAAATGATTCCTCATTTATATTTAGACATGTGGTAGAAATGGTTTATTGTTTTTAATGTTCTTGTGATGTTATGATGTTGACATGATGATGGATATGCTAATGATGTTGTTACTTTTATTCATGACACATGTTGATATGTTGTGGTTATGATCATGGTTATTGTTGATTAAGGTAAAACACATAAAGTGAGTTTGAATAACAACTTTAGATGTTTAAAATAAAAAATATTCCAAAGAGAAAACATCTAAGTGGATATATCAACTAGTTACGAGAGGATAGGAAGAGGGTGTGATGCTTCTTCTTAGACAAGGACTAAAACAAAATTGATGTTAGATTGTCTTAAGGAACATAATCCCTTCAAATGATTTACATTAACATTTTTTAGTTGTTTAAAAAGGTGTCTTGATCATATAATGTCAAGTGAGCTCAAAATCACTTCCTTATAGTGTATAAAGGGGAGATGGATAAAATATGGAACCTTATTGTGAGACTAACATGCCTCTTATTTAGGTTTTTAAAGTGTTAGTATAAATAATTTTATGACATATAAAGTGTAGACTGATCGATGAAATAAGTCTACTCATGAGAATTGATTTCAGCTCTCAAGATTATTTTGCTTATGAGAGCTGATTACAGCTTTCAAAATTCTTTTATTTTTACTTTAGCTTGATAATGGGTCTTTTTCTTATTTTTGAGGAGTGTTTGGGACACTGATCAATGCAAGAAACTTCCAAGAAATTACTCATTTTGAAAAATGCCTTACTCAACCATCCTTTGAGGGAGTGGTCTAAGTTTGTGTACTTTATTTAATGCCTTTGATATCTATCCTTCAAGGGAGTAGTCCATCTTATTTTGAGCAATTTTTAATATTTTTTTAATAACTATCCTTCAAGGGAGTAGTCTGTGAATGCTAGGAATGACCCATGATTACTATTGGTTTGGATTTTACTTTTTTCTTTGTTTGATTTTGATTGACATAAAATTGCCTATATAGGCTTAAAGATTCACCTTTATGGAGGTAAAAATAGAAACAAAAGAATTTTTATGAGGTGTAAAGAGGTTTAGGTGACAACAATCATGGGAATTTATCCTATAAGAGGGGCAAAAAGTACCATAGGAATCATACCATGGGTAGAGCCATGGTACCCGTCATTTGAGATTAGGATATGACTATAATAAGTAATCACATGATTTAATTTTAATCAGTTGCCACTAAAATAGAGAGATGTAATGTGGTTTGAAAGTAAAGATGAGCTTAAGTTAAACAAAAGGTGAGCTTGATCTGATTTAACAAAAGAAAAGATGTAGATATGAAGCATTGAGGGGCTCAAGTTTTGGGTTTCCCTCAAAAGAGGATAATTGGTAAGATCCTGATCCATACTTATGGGTAATGATAGAAGGTCTAAGCAACTAAAAGTAAACTTGCCATGCTTGATTTTATCCATGTTGGTGACATGTTTATTTTCATTTAGGATGAGGTCTCTGATGTTGAATTCTTACACTTTAAGGTGTTTGTTATAGACATGTTTGATGTGCTCTTGATAGACATGAATATGGTTAATGTAAGCTAAGTGATGCTCATCAAGGATTTTGAGCTAGGCTAAATGGTGTCGATGATAATCATCTTCATAAATGAGATCCTAAAAATATATACAAAGAGATGGGATTTGGACTTCCATAGGTAAGAGAGCCTCCATTCCAAACATAAGAGAGAATGGGGTAGAACCTATAAGGGTTTTCATGGTAGTACAATATGCCCATAAGGTGAAGGGGATGTGCAAATTCTAATCTCGACTAGAGACATTGACCATTTTGGTGAGCATGTTGTTGAGGGTTTTGTTAGAGGCTTCTACTTGTCCATTCACTTTGGGGTGATAGGGCGATGAGAAACTTAACTTGATACCAAATGCATCACAAAGGCCTTGTAATTACTTGTTTTTTAAATATTTACCATTGTTTATGATAATTTTGTGAGGAACACTGAAACTATAGATGATGTGATGGTTTATAAACTCAATAATATTTTTCACTTTGGTTGAGATTAGAGGAATAAACTCTACCCATTTGGTAAAATAATTGGTCACAATGATGATAGAATGGTTCTAATATGAATAATGGGGGTTAATTTCACCAATAATGTCTAGACCCCATTATGAGAAGGCCATAAATCAGTGGATACATGAGGACTATGGATAGGTACATGATGTGAATTAGCATTTTGTTGACATTTAACACACTTTTTCACATAATCACAATAGTCTTGGTTAAGGTTAGGCTTATAATAGCCAATGCAAAAGATGTACTTAGCTACAATGAGGCCACTAAAGTTTCCCCCATAGATCTCATCATGTGTTTCCTTGATATCATGAGAGGCTTTGTGACTGCATAGGCAACAAAAGAGGAGACCATCAAAGCTAGATTTATAAATAATCCCCCCATAATGGTATGACATGAGGTACTCTAGATAAATTCTCTTTGAGCATTCTTAGAAAGAATAGAAGGAATGATGGCAAGGTTGAGATAGTCAAAGTTATATTGATACCAAAGGCCAGGTTAGGTCTCTTCCACATTCAAGATGGTAGGAGAATATGGCTTGACATAAGAAGGCTAGGTAAGTCTATGGATAATGATAGATAGCCTAGAGTCAGAGGGTACAGATGGGATTTAAGAGGAGAGGGAAGCTATGGTGTTGGAAAACTTATTGGTAGCTTATGAGGTGGATTGGATATGGTAGTGTTAAAATGATGTTAAGAGTTCATCAACTAGTTGTTTTTACTACTGCAAAACATTTTTATTACAATAGTAAAAGATATTGATTTGATTGACCAAAAGTTGGGAGTCACCAAAGATATTGATCATTTTGACTCCCAATGCTAAAGTAGTTTGAAGGCCTATGAATAGGGCTTTGTATTCAACCATATTATTGGTACATTCAAATTATAGCTTGAAGGATAAAAGAAGGGGATCTCCATGAAGGGGGATAATGATGATTCCAACTACCCCACCACATTAACACTTTGATCTATCAAAGAACATGGTGACTTGATAGGTGAAGTCCACTTAAGAGAAGGTCATGATGGACTCATCAAGGAACTCAAGTGGATGAGGTTGGTTGTCTGCCAATGGTGCTTCAACCAATTGGTCAGTAATGACTTACCCTTTAATTAACTTTTACTAAAGAAACTCAAGGTCAAACTTAGCTAAAAGCATGAGCCACCTGGCCATATATTGGTTTATGGCTTGGAGTGCATGTACTTGAGTGGGTTGGTATTGGTTATGACATAGGTTTTGTGATTAAGAAGGCAGTGGAAAAGTTTGGTGGCCACAAAGACCAATGATAGGCAAAGTTTCTCAATATGGGTGTATCGGGTCTTGTATTTTACAAGCATGCAACTGATGTAGTAGATGGATTTTTCTTTGTGTTGTTTATCCTGATGAGCAAGCATTGCTCCTAGGGAGTGATTTATGGTGGAGATATAAAGGTAGAAAGGTTGATCATCCTTGGGAGGGATGAGGATAGGTGAAGATAAAAGGTACTCTTTGAGTGAATCAAAGGCCTTTTGATAGTCATTGTTTCACTTAAAAGATATGTCTTTCTTTAGAAAGTGATGGAAGGGTTAGAATTAGTCTGAGAGCTAGGAGATAAAGCAAAGAATGAAGTGGAGCTTACCCTATAGATTATGGAATTGATTGAGGTTATTTGGTTGAAGCATGTTAAGGATTGATTTGATTTTAGCATGATTGACTTTGACTCCTCAAAGGGAAATGATAAATTCAAGGAGATTTCTTGACAAGACCCAAAAATCCACTTATTGAGGTTAAGGTAGACATGGTAATGGATGAGTCACTCAAAGATAATATTGAGAATGACCAAATGATCTTTATGATATTTGAATTTCCTAAAAAGGTCATCCACATAGTCCTCGATGATCTTATGGATAAGGTTATGGAAGATATAGGTCATGGCCTATTGGTAAGCTGTACCAACATTATTTAGTCTAAAAGGCATGATCCTATAGCAAAAAATCCCCCATGGGGTGATAAAGTTAGTTTTGTGTTGATCTTCAGAGGAAATTAGGATCTAATTGTAGCCTAAAAATGCATCCATGAGAGATAACATCTCATGGTCAGCTGTAATATCAACTATTTGGTTAATTTTTGGTAGAGGAAAGTCATCTTTGGGACAAGTGAGGTTGAGATCATAAAAGTCCACATAAATGCATAGTCCCCTTATGGCTTTGGTGAAAGGCATGACATTTGAGACCTAATGGGAATAGTCGATGGGCTAAATGAAATTGATAGATAGGAGATGTTGAAGCTCTTCTTTGATGAGAATAGCTATGTGAGGGTGCATTCATCAAATTTTTATCTTGATGGGCTTGGCATCATAGTTAGTGACTATGTGTGGGTAAAAATGGTAGGGTCAATTCTAGGCATGTTAGTATATGACCAAGCAAAAGCTACACTATGATCTTATAGGAAGGAAATGAAGTCTTGAAGCTCTTTAGAATTCAATGATTGGCCAATTTTGATAATGAAGGGGTTACCAAGAGTACCCAAGTTGATATTCATGGTGGATTCATTCAACATGGTTGAATTATCTAGAGGGAGGGATTTGTGGATGAAAGAATCTAGGGTACTAAGATAGGTGAGGATGGAATAATCATCCTAGCATTGAATGATGTAAATGGTAGGAGATTCATCTCCTATCATCTTAGGATGGGTCAAAGGGATGGTTATGATTTACCCTTCCTTTTGATAAGTCAAAGGTCTGAGGCTGATCATGTTGACAAAAAAAGTTGTGGGAAGATATCATCATCCTCACACTAAAGTGGAGAAAGGGTTGGTGAGGAAGGGATGTCTTCCTTAATAATCATGATGGTAGGTGGTTTGGTTTTCTCCTTGTTAGGTAGAATGAAATTGATGTTGTGTTTCTCATGAGGCTCCTAATTTTGATGAAAATCAACATATTTGGGCCATGATCATATTGTCTTAGGCCAAATCCCTTCCAAACACACCTATGGAGGTATGTATTATCAAAATGTAGGTTATCCAAATAGGATAAGGTAGAGGTGAATGGTTTAGGTGAAGAGAAGGTGGTAGAAACATCAAGTGGTTTGTCAAGTCCCCTATAGATGAAATGGGTTTGATAGCTGGAGGGTCTAAAGGGAATAATGGCTCTAATGTTGGGGTCATACCTAGATTGGTTGTTAAGTTTCCCATACTTTAGGGGAGTAGGTAAAATATCAAGGGTGAGGAGGAAATATTACCCTAGTGAAAGTTGTTATAATGTGGATTCCAAGTGCTCTGTGGTGGGGATTTGGTTCAAAGGGATAGATAAGCTAGTAGATGCTACATTTGTAGAAGAATATATGGGTTCATCCTTCATGGTTGAGGGCTTGTATTTGGTCAATGAGCGTGTGTTATATGGAGTTAGGAGGACTTCATTGGGTTGATATGTCATGTTACATGATGACAAGGGGCTTGGGTCAACTTGTATAGTGGTAACCTAGCTTTTGTGTTCAAATTTGATATAATGATGAATGATATAGGGTACCCAATCCATGGAGTAGATACAAGGTCAACCCAATAAAAAATTATACTAGAATTTGCCTTCCACTACATAGAAGATCTTAGGGAGTGTGTGAGGTCCTTGGATATGAAGGACAATAGTTCCCAGAGTAGTGGCCATGATGTCATTGAAGGATTAGAGGATGGCTAAGGTTTCAAACATGACATTTTTTAATAGTTTGCATTGATCATAGGCATATGAGGAGATGATATTAATACTAGATCCCCCATCAATCATGACCCACTTGATGTAGTTTTGGTTGATGTAGGTAGTAATAAAGAGAGGGGGATCTAGGTCATCAAGGTAGATATAAGGTATTCCCAAATTCTTAAAGGTGACAAGGTTAGAAATTTGGAAAGCACCCACAAAGATTTTTAGAGGTTGAGGGTATTTAAGTTGGACCTCTATGGATTGTAATGCCTCTATCATTACTTGGCAAAGATGATGAAAATTAGAAATCAACTCATATAGGCTCATTTTCAATGGGGTTTGGTGAAGTTATTTGAGAACCACTCTTCTGATTGATTTAGAGGGGTTGGATTAAGAGGCACCCAAGATAGATACCTTGGGTTTGGATAAAGGTGAAGGTGTTTGATTTTGACTTGGTTAGGGGGTATAAGATGGGTATGTCCATAAGATGGACACTTTATCCTTCCCCTTATATTTTTATTGAGCATGTGATCATGTGACCACATGGATAATATGGATAGAGGGAAGAGTTGGGGTAGGAGATTGGTTTGATTCCTCATCAATCTAGGTGAGGGAAGGGGAGTAGGTAGGTATTAGGTAGTGATTAATAGTTGTTATATTGTTAGTGGGATTTTGGGAGGCTCATTTGTTAATAGATCATCCTCATCATAGAGCTGATGGATTATGGTTTGGAGAGATTTATAGTTTTTTGTGTCATGCCCTAGTGTCTTATCGTATGAGCACACTTGGTGGTCATTATACCAAATTAGTTTTGGATTGAGAGGGTCAAAGGACCTGATAGGAGGTAAGGTCAAATAAGAAGCTTGAAGTAGACTTTGAAAAATGGTTGAGTAAGGCTCAGCTAAAGGTGGAGAGGGTTTAGAGGTTTTGGCCTTGGTTGGTGAGATAGAAGTCTTTTTAGAAATATGTTTTGTGGTAGAGATCTTGGTTAAATTAGTGTTCTTAGTTGATGGTTTTGGTTTTGATAAGGTGGAAGTTAATAAATCAAAGGTAAGAGGTTTTAGGGTAGGTAGTTTGTTATTGATGGTTTGGTGAAGATAGGCGTTTCAAAAAATAAATGTGTCAAGATAACCAGAAGTGGTGGTTGGGTTTTGGTTAAGATATTTGGCTTCTTAATCAAAGTGGAAGGATGAAGCCCCAAGATATAGGGTAGGGTTGAGGTAGGTGGAAGTTTGGACATCTAGACTTTTGGTGGCTTTACCTGCTCGATTGATTTGGTTTTGTGTTTGATTGGTGGGTTTGGTGAGGTTAGCTCTAGTTTCAAGGATGGGTGATTAAGACTCGATGTAGGGAAGATGCCAAGGGTTTTAGCTGGTTTGGTCAGTTTGGTTAGAGAGGATGATTTGGTTATTTTGGATTTGGTTGCATTAGATGGTTGAAAAATGGTTGTCTTGATAGAGGTTGTCATTGCCTTGGTTGATATGATAGTGGGTTTTGATAATAGAAGTTGTGGGTTAGTTTGTTAAAGAGGTGGTTGGAGGTTTCTTATTTGGTTATGTAAGGGAATCCCAATTATTTCTAATAGGTGGATCGATTTGTGTTAGATTTAGTGACAAAATCCAATATCTAAACTAGTCTATAGAATGGTTTATAGACTAGTCTTATTCCCTGGGCAGTGGGCTTGAAAGATAAACCCATAGGTTGAGAAAGGGGAATGGTGACCTCATCTTTTTCCTCGATTAAAGGATGAAAGGTTTAGATAGGTGGTTCCTCTATGGGAGGTGCAGGTGTGGGGATTTCTTCCTTGGGAATGATCTCTAAAGGGGAAGAAAATTGTTCAATAGTTGAGGGAGAAGGTAAAGTGGTGATGGTTGCTTGTTTGGGTATGTCAATTGAAGGAGGGATTGATGACTCCACTACCTCAAGAAGTGGAGGAGGAGAAAGCAGTGATTCCTCAGTCTAGGTCTCTAAAGGAAGAAAAGGTAACTATACTACCTCAGTAAGTAGAGAGGGTAAATAACATGTAAATTAGGTGGTAGGTTCTTCAACAAAAGGCATGTCAAGAACCATATTGACGGTATGGGCATCATGAGAATAGTTAGCTTTACTACCCTTATTTTTGGTAGGTGCATGATTGGGAAAAAGGTTGTCTAAAAATGTCAAGGGCTTGGTTCAGAGGTATATTGGGGTTATACAACACAAGGTCCCCCTTGTCAATGAGAGTTTAGACAATGTTTTTTAAGGTATTACACCTATTAACGTCATGTCCAACTACTCAATGGAAAGAACATAGGTTGTTTTCATTATACTAGCTAGGTGTAGGATGAGAGGAATCAAATTGTTGAGAAGGTTTTAATGGAGGAAGTCTTATGATATTAGATTTTATAAACTTATCCAAGACCAAAGTGTAAAACTCCCCAAGTAGAGTAAATTACTTCTAATTATTTTAGTTTTGGTTCCTCATTTTTTGATTTGAGGAAGAATATTTTAGTTGATTGACAAATGGTGGAAGAGTGGTCTTAAGGACAACCACATTTGTAGTTCCCTTGATCTTGGCATTGGTATTGGTATAGTTACTTGGTTTAGAGGAAGAGGTCTCATTATTTTTATAGGTAGAGTTTTTTGATTTTAAACTTTAGCTTTCCTTCATTGATGTCTCCACATGTCATGGTAAAATCTTCATCAAAGGTTATGAAACTCTGAACACACAATTTAAAATAGATGTGCTTGGTATATGCCTGAGAAAAAAATTCTATCAATTTGGGTTGGGGTAAAGAGAAGGAAAGTTGGTTGATTAGGATTCTCCAACAAGCTACAAAATCAACAATAGATTAATCATTAAATTACCAAATAGAGCAAAGGTTAGTGATGGAGATTTTATTGGAGATGTTTATAAAAAATTGATCCAATAAAGTTTAGGATATCTAGGTGAAGGAGAAGAGAGATTGTTTGGTTATGACACTATACCAATCCAATGATAGATCAAATAGGGATATGGGGAAGGTATGAAGAAGGAGGGCATCATTGTAGGAAATCAAATAAAATTCATGCCTAAATGCCCTAAGGTGTTGTTGGGGATCCTCCTTAATTTTAAATTTAGAAAACTTGGGAAGTTCCATATGGGGAGGATATGGTCTGATAGGGACAAATGGGTGAATAGGCTCGTTATAGATATGGTCATATGATAAGATGTTGGGAGCTCCCAAAATAGATGATTCTAAGGTGGTCATTTTATACATAAGCATTTTCATTAGATCCATTTGGGGTTATGCACCTAGAAGCTTGTAAGGTGCATATTATTATTATGATTGGGTGACATATTGATAGTTGGTGGGAGGTTGAGAAGCTACCACATATTAATATGTGGACATATGTGGTTGGCTAGTGGGTAGAGGTACATACCCTTATGGGTTAGGGATGTAACTTAGGTTTGGTGTAATAGGCACTTATTGGGTGGGATCAATGGTTAGTTTGATTATCACAAGAAGGGTAGTGACCTTTGTACTGATTGGTGGTAAGGTAGAAGATATATACACCATAAGGTTTTAAAGTGGGGTAGTGGGTTGTATATTGTAGGTAGACAAAGGAAGGTTGGCAATGCTCGTGGTTGGTACTCCCATGGTAAGGGGAGTATATGTGGCTAATAGTTGGATTGTTCTTAGGGTTGAGGAGTTGTTGATGGGGGTGGAAGGTATGAGGGTGTTTTTAGTTTGGGTAGGTTAATTTTCCATAGCAGTATCAAAGGGATTGTTGGTAGATGGTGAAGCTTGGGTAGTCAATGGTTGGGTGGTGACTGCGGTAATATAAATGTTTTGCATAAGGTGGGAAGGCATGCCATAAGGTGGGTTCATAGGTGGAATTGAAGTAGTGGAACAATGAGGCATGGCGTTAATATAATGCTAAAGGTTCACAAGATTATTATCTAAGAAGGTAGCAAAGTTGATATCTCCTTAGGAAACATCGTGAGGGAAATAAGGACTTTATAAAGGATGAGGAGAGTTTTTTGGTTCAAAAAAATACTCCATGGATGAGGAGGTAGAATATTTTGATTGTCTTGGTGATGGGTTTTGTTCTACTAGGTTCCTTTATTGTTGGTGAGTTAGAACCATATAAGATAGGGGAGAGAGAATACACTAAGAATCTTACCACTCAAATAGAGAGAAGACAAGAAATGGTCAAGGAAAGTGACCACACTCTAAAAATTATGTTAAGTCCTAAATTTCATTTTATTTTTTCTTTTGGCTTATGCCTTAAGCTTTCAATAAATTATGTGACTCCACTTAGGCTAATAGAATAGGTACCAAAAAAGAAATCTATGGATGGTTTTAGCTCGTGTTTAGTCTCTCAAAAGGATCTATATTGGAAATCAATACATGGATTGGTATTGGGGGCTACCCCATCACTTCACACACCATAGTGATAAAGGTGTTGAGTGCTTAGCCAATATATATAAATTTTAAATTTTATATTCAAATATAGAGCTGTGTTGGTTCTCCCCTTGGTAATGACCTCCAAGTAGCATTATGTGATGAAATCTTAGTCAGGCCTTATCTCAAGTTGTTTGATGTTTGATTAATGTAGGTGGCTGGGTTTAGTGTGTGTCATAAAATTGATACTATGATTGGATTAATTTTATTTAATTTAAACTATGTGAGATAAAATTTCAAGCAATTAATGTGTGTAGTCAATTTTAAACCCAAAAGAAATTTTAATTTAGTTTATGAGCATAGAATAGGCATAAGAGCATGTAAATGGAAACAAAAAAAAACCTGAGTAGAGACTCAAGGTCCCATTAGGTATGCCATAATGTTTTAGTGAATCTCAACTTATGTTTCAAGAAAGGAAGAAGAAGAAACTAAATGTGTGTATAGTTGAAAAAACTATTTGATTGTGCATGAGTTGAATCAGATGATTATGAAGATCTTTTCTTTGGCTTGGGAGGATGACCTAAAAATAAGACAATACTAAAGCAAATGGTTTCTTAGATAGATAGCTAGGTTGATTGCCTAACACTAGCTAGATCCTAGAAGCAATAACTTCTTTGAGGGTTGTCAATCCACCTATTTTAAATAATTAATTTTAGAAAATAGAAGGTAAAGTACTTACATCAATAATAAAAATATACTAAAATCAAATACAAGAAATTATTGATAAAAAATAGACTAATATATAAATAAGTGGGTTAATATTAATGCTAAATGGGTCAATTGTGCTTTAAAAAATAGGTTGGGGGTATGTGAATAGGAAATAAAAAAGGAATTTGGATTAGGTTGATGGTAAGTGGGATAAAATAATTTGCTATTATTTTTTTTATCATAGTTACCATTAGTGGTTAAGGTGACTATCAACGATTGAGATGACCATTGACAGTTGGGGTCACCGTCAACGGTTGGATAAACCATCGGTGGCCAAGGTGTCTATTGAAGGTTACTATGTGTTGGGTCTAGGTTGATAAAGGTTAGATTGATGTGATCACAAAAGTAAATTCTAGGAGATGGGTTTAGACTAGGCTAATTATGAAATATAAATAAAGTAATTGAATAATGTAAAGTAAATACTTAGCTTACAGAAGGTTGGTCAGATAAATGATTGAGGTTGTTGACTTGTTGATAGAATCTAGCATGATTTTGGTAGAATAATAGTACTTGGCTATTGACTAAGGGATAATGGCAAGTCAACTCTTTGATGTGATGATTGGATCACTATATTAATGGAATAATAATTGCAAAAGAAGCACTAGATGCAAAATCTCTTGATCATTGTGGATGGATCCTTTTCACCTCCTACTCCTCTCTTCTTATAAGTAAGGAAGGATATGTGCAAAAAGACATTAACAAGGACTATAAATTTCTATAAAATTTTAAATTCATCATGCATGAGTTCACACAAAAATTATACATTCTAATTATATAAAAGAATGTTGGAGTGACAAATTAATTAAGTTGGTGTGGATGATAGAACCTGATCATTGATCATCAAGATGACCATTGATAGTCACCCTAACCATCGATAGTTATGGGTCAAATGTAAGGTTGATTAAAAGGTGGATATTGTCTATAATGTCAATTGACTTAGGTTAGGTGGGTTAGGTTTAGTTATGGGTCATAAAGGTCAAGATTGGGCTAAATGGGGGGTCCTGAGGTGGTCTGAGGGAATAATGACATTTGAAACCATCATGTATAGATTTTTAGTGTCTACAATACCTCTTGTGCCTTCTCAACAATCAACATGCTCCTCTTCCCACAAACTTAGGACACTCTAAAGCCTATAAAATGAATTTGAGTTCAACTAAAGAAAGAAAGATAACTGTAGAGTATCAAAGCTCTAGTGAATTGTTGTTAGAAGATCATTAAAGTTTGGAATTGGCCTAAGATGCATTTTATTTCTCCCTTTTGTAACATGCAAGCTTGCCTATGAGATTGGGCCTTAGTAGTTTATGTTGAGAGCTTGCTCAATTATATAGAACATGCATGTATTGTTCAACTAAGTTAATGCAAATTACTTGTGTATTGGCTAATAAACTAAATGGTTAAGTTTTTAAATGTTTTTTGAGTGCATGTTATGTTATATCAAAATAATGTATTAAGTTTTTGTGATATTATAAACTTGTTCATTAATGGTAGATCTATAGATGATAATGAGCCTTAAGCCCTCAATATGAAGTATGTTAAGTATGGTTGAGGCCCTGTGCCTAATTTGATACCTATACCTAAGTGCAAGACTATGACCAAACCCTTCAACTAGAGACCTATTTTCCCTTTGAGCACCTGATTATATTTGAACCTATAAAACCCATGGCTTACACCTATGAGCACACAACCATCATTGCACCAACCAAACCCATGAATAATAGAGTTGTGCCATTTCAAAAATAACCCAATAAACCCTAGTCTATTCTCTGTTTCACTTCATGTGAGGATATAAGGCCTGTGCCTTATGTATATTGGTGTCATAACTATTGAGTGCTAAACGTTGAGTGCCATAGGGATAGTCAAGGCTTGTAACCTTCTAGAAAAATCCTAGATCTAACTTGGATAGCTAGCTAACCAAGTGACTAGACCTATGACCCAAAATACCTACATTACTATAACAACTAGTCACCTTGGGTTTTGGTGGCATCATGGAGATGAGATAGATCCCTTTGAGTGTTGATCTCATTATCATGTTCTAAGAGCATGGGAATGGTTGACCAACACTTTCCAATGGGAGGTGGACGGGGACACCATTGAGGTAGGTATCACTCTAAAGGACATCCATGCATTGCTTAGACTTATGATAGGTGGGACACCAGTGATTATGGATATAATAGAGGATGAGGATAAAAGATGAGCATTAGCCTAGTGGGATACATACTCAGATATAATTCACCTTAGGTTGAGGGTGAGCTTGTTTGTGTCTATATTTCATCCATTATAAATATCTATAACATAGTGATAAGACTTTTGATAACATGAGTGTTGTGTCACAAGTCAGATAACAAAGTACCACTATATGTGATAGTCTTAGGCCAATACATCTTGGAGTAGGGAGATTTGTATGATTTTGGAGCTATTATCTAGGTCTAGCTCATGCATGATATGTATGGGATACTGTATAGAGGGGAAAATACCAATGGACGAATGATTTTGATGAGTGCATAGACATATGAAAGGTTCCTCATGTATTAGTTGGCTAGGTTACCTTATGTGGTCAATGATATGTTTCCTTGAGTCTCGTGATGGAGATAGGACCATATAACATAGGATGTGACCCATGTGTTAGCATTATAGATTATCACTTGAGGGGAGATCATGTGGTATCCCTCTAATCATAAAGCTTCCATAAGGCCTAGTTTGTCTATCATTATGATAAGGTTAGCATGGGTGTGAATCATGGGCCACTACAAGTCATGGTGGAGCTACATCTAATGGTACACTTAATATGATAGTTAAGAATCCCTCATCTAGTGGACCCTCTAGTAGTTCCTACATATTGGGCATGACATGCTAGAGAGTCAAGAGGGAGGGGAGGTGGAGGCATACCTATGGAGATAATAGTAATAAGGCCTCAACATGTTAGACCATGGGCTAGTTGAGCATGATAGTATGCCAAAATGGATCCAATAGGGGACGTGTGATGGATGTGGATTTGGGGGCATAAAATGCACCATAATAGAGGATGTAGTAACCATCACATATTCATTAGAGATGGAGGCAACATCAACATGATGAGATACAGATGTTAGCTACTGCATAGGGGGACTTAGTAGCTATGCCAAGACATAGTTGGTCCATAGAGGCACCCTTTAGGAGAGGATTATAGTGGGATTGAGTGGTGACTCTTAGCTTTTAGTGTGAAGGTAACTAATAGAAGATGTGATCAGTGGGTTAGTAGATGGGGAGATTGTGATCGATAACACCAACATTGCTTATAATTGTTTTAAATTTTGATTTAGGTTATATATATATATATATTGACATTTTGATCTCATGAGTTGTACTTAGATTTGGATGTGGATACATGGATATATTTCTTTATAAAACATGTATATATATTTTGATATGGGAAATATATGATGTGTGTTTTCTTTTCTAGCATTATGTGACACACATGCATGGTTAAAAATAATTTGGAAAAGTATAAGTAATCAAAAAAATGTAATACAAACTATATCATGATGAAAAATGTGTAAAAATAAAATATGACTAAATATAATAAACCAAAGATGGTATAAAGAAATAAATATTTTAAAACCATGTAAAATATTAGCACCAAATTAAAACAAATAAAAATAACACTATATCACATTGGGAAGTATGAGAATATTTTAATAAAATGGAAGGAACATGAAAAACCAATGGTGTAAAAAAATCAATTAAGTAAATCAATAATATTAAATCACATTGGAAAGTATAAAAAGAAAGACAAAGCTAAAAAATTAAATTAAATCGATCACACTAATCCAATATTGGAAGTTTGAAAAATTTAATAAAATGGATGTAAGCATACATGAAATCATAAAATCAGATATAAAAGTGAAATATTAATGAAGCATAAAACATACTAAATAAAGATGGGAAGCATGTCAATGACATGTAACTCATAATTGAACACTACTTATCTCAAATTTGACACATGTAATTTCATTGTGACTTGGGTATTAAAATATTTTATGAGTATGGCCTGGTCTTATCCATGGTATTACACTGCAACTCACAAGGAGAACACCAATGAGGTGGAAACAATTGTGGGAATGATTTTATAATATGGCTATAATGTTATCATTTTTAAGGAAGGCCTGGTCCTATCCATGATCTTACACTTCAATTCAAAAAGGAAAACCCTAGAGGGAATGATCAATCAATAAAATAATATTTCTCAAGGGAAAATATTAGGAATGTTGTAATGAAAGAGGGAATGTAAAAAACATGATAGGAATCTATGAGAAGACCTTAGGAAAAATAAGGCAAATTAGGTACACAAGAGAGACATTAAGAGTCTAGTGACCATCAAGATACAAAGGATACCCGCTCACAATAAACACAAAGCTATATAAGAAAATAAGTGAGATACTAAGATCAAATCATGATATTTATATTAAAAATAAAAGCAAAATGGACCTACCTTACCATAAAATGTTCCTCATTCCTCAAGACCTCTTACAGATTCATCAATCTACTATGAATATTGGTTACTTTTGTGAGAAAGTAAGTAGCACTAAATGATTTTTTATTCTCCTTTCTTAATCTATTGGCCTACTGCAACCCAATAGACCTTGAATATATCATGAGGCTAAATGTGGAGTTTGAGCTTTGATTAGAAAAATGAGATGTGCTATGAAGCACATTTCTTAGTGTGATTTGAATTTTGAAATTTGTATGTTACCTTTTATATCATTGCCTTTTATTTAAATGATTTAAATTTTAAATTTTATGGATTTTATGATTCCTCCTGCATATAGATTTGGTATAACAAACATGAGTGATAGAAGTAATACACATGAATGAAGTTTAGACTTTGGTTAAAGGTGTTAGATGGTGGAGCCTGATCATATTATAATTCCCGATTCTTGATAGGGGGTGTTGGGGGACAATGCCCCCCACTATGGTTACCATGGGGGTCCAAGAGTGGTGGTGACCTACTTGGAATACCCCATGGTGGGGGTTGGGGGTAAGTTATCTTGAAGTAAATTTTTGTTAAAAATGCATTGTAAAATATTGTAATTTCATAGTAAATCTAGACCATTCACTATTAGGTCACAGATTTAATGGTAGAATTATGTTTGTACTTTTTTGCCTTAATATGTAACCTTGTTTTGATATGAGGGCATTGTAATAATGGCATCACATTATTTTTGAGTGAAGAGGATATTACAATGGTTCTATTTTAGGTTTTTCCCTTCATTTTTTGGATTGAATAATAAGGACTTGTTATTTTTGTGTGGACGTAGCTCATATTAGGTAAACTACATTAAATCTATGTCTCTATTATGTTGTATTTTATATATTATATTTCCATATTTAATTCATTAATATTTCTCTATGTTATATATTCCTAAAAATTGGTATCAGAGCAAAAATTCTATTTGGTAAATAAACTCATAGGAAAATAAGGTTTTTGGTTCGAGTGGGAGCAATGACAGAAGAAGGAAAGTTTAAGGTTGAGAAGTTCAATGGCTAAAAATACTAGCTATGGAAGATGTAAATGGATAAATATATATATATCATAAGGATATTTTCTTATCATTAGGTGGAATAGCAAAGAAGCTGGTGGCTATGATTGATAAAGATTAGGAGGTTCTTGACAAAAAGGCACTAGGAATAATATGCCTATGCCTAATAACATTGGTGGCCTTCAATATTTAAAAAAAATAAAATAGTTAATGTGATAAAGGTATTAGATAGAGTGTATGAATAACCCGTAGCCTCTAATAAGGTATTTCTTATGGGGTGTTTATTTAATCTAAAAATGTCAGAAGGTGGGTATGTTGATGATTATATAAATGAATTTAACATGATCACAAATCAGTTAATCTCCATAGGAGTAAATTTTTATGATGAGGTTAGGGCTATCTTTATTCTGTGCTCATTGCCAAAAATTTAGAATGGCTTGGTCATGGCTGTGAGTAATTCTATCTTTGGTTCAAACACTTTAAACTTTGGTGATGTTATTGGTGTTATTCTTAATGAGGAAATGTAATGGAAAAGCATATGTGAGACATGAGGTAATGATTTTAATATGGAGAATAAGGGAATATAAAAGGATATATAAAAGGACCTAGGGAATTATGGGAAGTCTAAGAAGGGTAGATCCAAATCCACAGGAATGTTGGTGTGCTATATTTGTGAGAAGAAAGGACACTTAAAGAAATATTGTTTGTTTTAAAAAGGGAAACAAGCAAATGGACAACAAGATAAAAATCAAGAAGTAAATGTAGTCAGTGATGTGTTAAAAGATGGTTTAATACTTTATTTATATAACATTAATGATTCATAGGTGTTAGATTTAGGGGCTTCATTTCATGCTACACCCCATAATAAATATTTTCAAGTCTATGTTCAAGGTGATTTTGGATAGGTTTATTTGGGTGATGGTGAGCCCTGTAAGATTGTAGGAAAGGGTAAGATATATATGAAATTATATAATGGAAATAAATGGTTGTTAAAAGAAGTTAAGCATGTTCCTATGTTGAGAATAAATCTAATTTTAGTAGGGTAGTTGGGAAGTCAGGGTTACATAGTTATATTTGTAAAAAATTCATGGAAGGTCACTAAAGGATCACTGGTAATATAAAAAAGAGAGAAGGTTGGTACATTATATTTGTCTAATGATAATGTTTACTCTTCTATTGTTTTAGATTCTATAAGAGTGGATACAAAATTATGGCATCAAAGACTTGGGCACATGAGTGAGAAGGGGATACAAGTTCTCAACTCAAAGAATTTGTTACCAAATTTGAAGAAGGTGGATTTGGATTTTTGTGAGCATTGTGTGTATGTAAAATAAAAGAGAGTCAGGTTTATCAGAGTTGAGAAGACAAAGAAGGATGAAAAGTTAGAGCTTATACATATAGATGTATGGGGACTAGCTCAATCATCATCCCTTGGTTTCTCTTCTTATTATATTAATTTTATTGATGATGCAACTAGAAAAACTTGGGTTTATTACATATGAATTTTTTTGGTGTGTTTTTGATACTTTTAATGAATGGAAAGCTTTGATTGAGAATGAGACATGAAATAGTTGAAGTGTGCTATATTAGACAATGGAGGTGAATATTGCTATAAGGAATTTGATAATTATTCTTCATCCCATGGGATTTGTAGAGATAATATGGTTCCAAGAGTACCACAACAAAATGGTGTGTCAGAAAGGATGAATAGGAAAATCATAGAGTGTGCAAGGAACATGAGATTACATGTAGGGTTGCCCATTCAATTTTGGGTAGATGCTATGGATATTGTTGTTTACTTAATAAATAAAGGGCCTTCAAGTCCTTTAGATGGTGACATTCCAAAAGAATCATGTACAGGTAAGAAGGTAGATTATTCCTTCTTAAAGACTTTCAGTTGTGAAGCATTTATCCATATTGATAAATAAAATAAAACCAAGCTTGAAGAAAAATCCAAGAAATACATTTCTATTGGATATGGATTTAATGATTTTGGTTACCGTTTATGGGATTTTGAAAATCATAAAATCATTACGAGTAGAGATGTGATCTTTAATGAGAAGGTCATGTAGAGAGATAAGTTGTAGGGAAATAAATAAGAAAAGACAAATACATAATATGCTGTACTTTATGAAATAATAGGAAATGAAATTCCAAAAGTGCCAAAAAATTAGAATGTGCAACAAATACATCAAGTAAATCAAACTCTTGGAAGTATAGTTAGAATATATATCATATTAATTAGACTCCTTGAATGATACTCTCTTTTAATTTATTATTTATTTATGGTGGTGAGCTAGAAAGTTATGAAGAAGCAATGTAGGTAGAAACTAGAAAGAAGTGGGAAAAAGCATGAAAGAGGAGATGGACTCCTTGGTACATATCCAAACATGTGATTTAGTTATGTTCCCTATAGGCAAAAGAGTATTGAAAAATAAATGGTTTTATAGGTTGAAGTAAGAAGATGGAGGCAAAAAGGGGTAGAAGGCTAGACTTGTTGTAAAGGGGTTTTCACAAAAGAAATGTATTGATTTTGACAAATTTTTTTTATCTAATTGTAAAAACGACTTCCATAGTAATTATTTAAGTTTAGTATCAGTAGAATATTTTTAGTTTGAAAAGTTATATTTGAAGACTACTTCCCTTCATGGTGATTTGGAAGAGCAAATATATATGGAGAGGCCATAGGGATACAAAGTAAAAGGTAAGGAGAAAATGGTGTGTAGGTTGAAGAAGAGTTTATATGGTCTAAATCAAGATCCAAGGTAGTGGTATTTCAAATTGGACATGTTTATGATAGAACAAGGTTATAGTATATGTCATTCTAACCACTATGTTTATTTTAAGATATTAGATAATGGTATTTATATTATCTTATTATTGTATGTAGATGACATGCTTATTGCAAGTTCTAACATGTAGGATATAAATGATCTCAAAATAAAATTACAAAATTATTTTACAATGAAGGATTTGGGTGATAAAAATAAAATCCTTGGTATGAGAATAACAAGAGATAGGAAAAATAGAAAATTGGCATTGTCTCATAAAGAGTACACTAAGAAGGTTTTAGTCAGGTTCAATATGCAAGATGAAAAACCTATAAGTACACATTTGGGATGGCACTTTAAATTAATAAAGGAATAGTGTCTTAAAACTCAAGAAGAAATAAATTACATGTCTAAAGTTTCATATCCTTAAACATTTAGAATTTTAATGTATGCTATGGTGTGCACAAGACTAGATATTGCTCATGCAGTGAGAGTTGTTAGCATGTTTATGAATAATCTAAGAATAGAACACAGGGATGAAATCAAGTGGATTCTTAGGTACTTGAGAGGGACCAATAATAGATTATTAAGTTATGAAGGTTCATATGTTACCTTATAAAAATATGTTGATGTAGACATGGCTAGAGATTTAGATGGTAGGAAGAGCACCATAAGTTATGTTTTCATGATTGGTGATACAATATTTAGTTGGATTTAAAAATTGTAAAATATAGCTACTTTGTCAACTACAAAGTTAGATCATGTTGTAGCTACAAAATCTATCAAGGAGATGATATAGATTCAATGGTTCATGAAAGAGTTAAAGAATAAGTAGAATGATTACAAGTTATACAGTGATATCTAGAGTATGATTCATTTGGCAAAGAACTTAGCATTCCAATCAAGAACCAAACATATATAACTATGGTATACCTTCATTCATTTAGTTTTAGATGATGGTCAAATGAAGTTAGAAAAGATACATACAAGTCAGAATCCTACATATATGCTAACAAAAGTAGTCACAAAGGAGAAGTTGAAGAGTTTTTCAACTTCAATATGTCTTCAAGGATAAAAAGGAAGATGAGAAACATGCTAAGGTCAAAGTTAAAATAAAATTTAAAGGAAGAGTTGTAGTGGTGCAGTTGCAGTAGTCAGTCTTCAAGTCAGAGATTATTGGATGGTGGAGCTTAATCTTATTACAATGCCTAGTTGTTGATAAGGGGTGTGGGGAGGGGCAATGCCCCTACACTATGGTCATTATATGGGTCTAGGGGGTGGTAACCTACTTAGAAGCCCCATAGTGGGGGTTTGAGGGTAGTGACCCTAAAGAAATTTTTTGTTAAAAATGCATTGTAAAATATTGTAATTTCATAGCAAATTTGGACCATTCACTATCAGGTCACAAATCTAATTGTAGAAATTATGTTTTTGCATTTTTTCCCTAATATGTAACCCTATTTTAATATGAGGGAATTATAATCATGGTGGAATTTTGTGTGTGAGTGAAGAGGATATTACAGTGGTTGTATTGCAAGTTTTTCCCTTCATTTTTTGGAATGCATAATAAGGACTAGTTGTTTTTGTGTGGATGTAGCCCATATTAGGTGAACCACATTAAATCTGTCTCTATTAGGTTGTATTTTCTATATTTTATTTCCATATTTAATTCATTAATATTTCTCTATGTTCTATATTCCTAACAAAATAAATATAAGTGTCCAAAGATATGATTGGATAAACATTTGGGCTTACCTATGAACTAGTATGTTATCTCAAGTTTCAACTGTATGTATGCTTAGTATGCAATAGGAGATGAGGGAATAATAGGATATCTAAAGTAGATCTATAAACTAGGATTAAAATGAGATGCTTTATTTTCTAACTAATCACAAGGTAAATAAATATTGCTAAGGGGATCAAGTTTTGTATAACCAAGTCACAATATTAATTATCTGAGTTGTTGAGATAATATAACAAACAATCATTTGGGAAAGAAAAAGATATCCATGAAATAAATGAAATCATAAATATAAGCATGAAATATTAGAAAGAACAGAAATAATCCATAAGAAAAGGTGAAATAAAATGAAAGCATATACAACACATAATGCATAGTATAAAGATCCATGTGAAATAGATTAGTGAAACTAGATTTGACACATAATCAAATGATATAAGATATCTAAAAGTGGATCACAAGTCCAATCCAAAATCATAATAAAGAATAAAGTGAAAGAACACCATGTTATGTTCATAAATACTGATAAATTTGTCCACAAATATTATCGATGACATACAAAATATCTCTATGAAGTTGGATCCTAAAGGCAACTAGAGTCTCATCTATCCTTATGAAAAGCTATGAAAAGACCTCTTGCTGAATATGCTTCAAATAAAATGTAGGTGTAGCTGAAGGATCATGAGGGATCTCATGCATATAATACTTGATGGAAATATATTCTATAATAGGGATGGTATCTTTGGGAAGAGAAGGTGGTACTACCTATGAAGAAGGATCCATTGGTCAAGAAGGAACCATAGGTGAATAAAGAGGATCATTATTACATGGGTGACATGTAGAAGGAGGAATAATGGGTGCAATAATTATCATAAGGTGATCATGAAGGTGTTATCAAAGAATGCAACAATGATCAACATGATGGGTACCACACTAGTGCCAAATACAATATACCTCCACATATTTAGGTATATACTCATGTAATAAATTGGGAGGACATATAACCATATTTTTGGACTGAGCAAGGGTAGGATGCATGTGTCAATTTATTTACAAATATTTTGATAATGGGTGGAAGAATGATTATCGATACCATGGAAATAATAGATATGCTTGTTAGTAGACTTTAGGGGATTATTAATGAAATAGGTAGAAACATAAGTTGAGGAAGTTTGATATAACTATAAGTCTCTATTCCAATGATCAACAACATTGTGTATATCATAATAAAGTTGATCAGCCCATTGGGTAGGCATGGGATCAAACTATGATAAAGGAAGAAGGCCATTACCAAGGGAAGGTGAGATTGATGTAGAGACTAGGATAGGCTCATCTAAAATGAAAGAAGAATTAGATATAAGATAAGGCCTAGCTAAAAGTAGAGTGAAATTAAATCCTAAACTAGGCTCAATTGAAGGTAAGGTAGGTTGCACAAAAGGATTAAGAGTAGTAGCTAAGATATCTAGGGGAAGAAAACTATAAGGATCTTGGTATCTATCAAAATGGTAAGGACCAACCATGGCATGATCCATGAACATGATTATAAGAGGCTCTACTAAAACTAGAGGTGTACCATGTGATTATTCTATCTCTACTGTAAGAAAATTATGAAGAATACTAAAATTAGGCACTATGAAAGAAACAACACAGTAATACAAATATAAAGATTAAAATAAATAAGTAAAATATTAAATAATCTTGACATCTCTAGCGTGGAAAAGTCCTCATAGAAATAAATCATCAAAAACATAACCATCATAATAATCAAGTGTATACAGGTCAGTGGTATAGGTAGGTATGATATTTTCATCAAAATTTGTATGATGAATAGAATGCCTAGTCTTGGTTAAGATCATAGGTATATTATTGATAAGAGGCTAATAAGATAAAAAATTTAAGGATGGTGGAAGTTAGGTGATGAGATGAGGGGTATCTAAGGTTTTGATGGTAAGGATGATCTCATCTGGCTCATCATCATTAGAATCAACTAGATTAGGTGGTAGGTTACTAATGAGTTTGGTGTGACCATTATAACCTTAGGTAGAATTGACAGAGTAATTGAAACATTGAGATTACCTATATGGGATATTGGGAAAGGGTTCAATGTTAACAATTTTAAAGACACCATATTTTTGGAATTTTTTGAAATTATAACGGTTTACATCTACTTAAATCTTGTGAATAAAACCATTATGGGGGAATTTGATGCATTGGCATGTAATTGAGGTGATAAACCTCATACAATGAGTCCAAGGTGTACCAAGAAAAATGTTATAAGATAAAAGAAAGTTAAATATCATAAATTTTACATGGATGGTAATAAGAGGGATGGTAATAGGAAGACACTAGAGGCATTTACCTTCTATCTTAACCTTGACATGTACTACATGTGGAATTTATATTGCACTTAGAATATCCTAGGATTTTAGTGAAATTGAAAGAGGTGACACAAGTACATGAACCTCATCAATCAAAGCACACTTAACTTGAATATCACCAATTTGGATGCTAATAAATAGGGGAGGATCATCTGTGCAAATCATAATCTCATCTAGAATCATGGAAGTGATAGGAAACTTAAGATAAAGAGAAGTTTCCATTGTTTCATCAACATGTATGGACATCTCTTTGCCTTGATTTAGTACACTATCTTTAGACTAAGACAAGGTAGTTTCATGTCTTGATAGGGGGGACAAGGTGTGTTCATTTCAAATAATAATGACATAAAATGGTTGTGATGATGGGAGGAAGTTCATATTGTTTCTAGAAAAGGTATTTGAAATGAGATATGAGAAATTTATATAATGGGGTCCCATTAATCATAACCTATGGGGGGATTGTTAGATAGAGGAGCATAATGTTGTAGGAGATCATGAAAAGGAGGATTGGAAGTGCAATCAAACTTGTGTTGGTAAAATGTAGTTTGTTTATTTTGAGGATAAATAGATTGATTGTCATTAGATGGTGGGATGTTTGATTTATGTATTTCTTATGATTGGGTTAAATAAATATTGTTAGAAAGTTAGGGAATGTTGTCAATGTGTGTAGATGTTGGGGTAATAGTAGAGATAGTGTGAGAGGTATTATTCAATTAAGATGTTGGAAGTGGTTCTTGGAAATATATAAGGTCTTCTTACCCTAATTCCATGAGATGAGAAGGGGAAAATTATTGAATGACGTGGAATGTTTGAGGGGTTTTATGTGTGTGTGTGTTGGATTAGAATCAATAAAAGTGACTACCCTTTGCATGTTAGTCATATTTACCACATTTTATTTAGTAGTGAGGTCTATAAGACTTTCAACATTATTTATGTAAGGATTAGGATTGTCATTTCTATATTGATGATTAGGAAGAGGATATTTGTATATAGCAAGATGAGCATTATCTTGGTTTAAATATTGATTTTTGTTTTGTGTTTCATAAAATTTGATTCATGATCAAAGTTTGGGCCAATAATAATATACATAGATATATTTCATAATTGTATACAAGTGTCATGAGAGTGGTCCCAACTTGCATAATTCTAACAAATTTTTTTGGGATCATACAATGATTTCATAAGACAAATGGGGTCAAGATATCATGGTAGAGGCCTTGGAAGATGATTTAAAAATCTTGGCGAAGGATAATGGTTTATGGACATTAATGTTGTTTATTTGAGAAAATGTAGAATTAGGAGTGTTTTTTAGAGGAGGAACATGTTCCATAATGTTTTTGTGAGTGATGACTTGAATGTTGTGAATAGTGTCATAGGAATCAGTGATGTCATCATTGGTAGCATGATTATTTTTATTTTTAATGAGCATGTGAGTGCCCACAAGAGGTCGGGATGGTTCAAATTGGTGCATCATAAAATCTTGTAACTTAGCTTGGTTTAGGGATTCTTTCAAATTTCTTAGAGAGAGAGAATCTTGACCTAATATTACAACTTGGGCTAGAGAGCATTAGTGAATATATGAAATATATTATTATCTACCATGTTTTTAGATTATGGTAGAAGCAGGTTTTGAAGGGACCCTGAAACCCTTTAATAGTATCAAAAAGGAAAAAAAAACATTAACAACCACTAGGAAAAGCATTCCTGAAACCTACTAAAGAGCAACATCAAAAGCAGGTTTTACAGGGACCTGAAACCACAAACATAGTTCAATAAAAGTACCCAGGTTTTATAAGGACCTAAAACCTCAAATAATTTTTTTGACCAAAAACCAAGAAACATGACAAAAAACAAAAACTAGTTGTAAAAACCAGCAAAAAAGACCAGAACAGAAACAAAACCAACAAAGAAGACCCTAGTCTTCTATTGCAAATCCACAATCATCTTAATAGCCTCCTTCCCAATCTTAACAGTATCCTAAATGGATTTAGCAGCTAAAGTAATAGCAGCTTGCAAGGTTTTCTTCCTCAAACTCTGCCTTGTCATCTTACTTAGACCCTCCAGGGATATTGTTTCTTCATTTGCTCTTTTACCGAGGTTAGCTGTAGCATCACAAATGCTTGATGTTACCTGCTCCATCTTTGTTCTACTTTCCTTGATGAGCATTCTAAGATTATTCTCATAATCTTTAAGTTTTTTTGGGATATCTCTCATTTTCATCCCCAAGTGGTTAATTTCGGTCTGATCAACATCCTGATTGTGTTGCATTGTTTCCACTTTCTTCTTCAGCCCCATTATTTCATTATAGATCCAAGAATCAACTTGGAGAATATGTTATGCTCACATTTACTAGATAATTTCTTCCATAATTTGATGAAATATTGTGTCATTTAATTTTCAAGTCACTTACAATTTATGAAGTGAGCTAAGGTATTCTCAGAGATATCACTAGTTTGAAACTCTTGTACTAGGGAGTTAACTAGATCTTCCAAGCTAGTGATAGAATGGGATTTTAGTTGATTATGCCAATCTGAAACATTTTTATAGAGTGTTTTAGCTAATAGATTTTTATCATCAAAGGTATTAATTTTAAGCCAATCTTTATAGAGATTACTAAATTTTTTTAAATGTAATGTGGGATCAGTGGACATGTTATAACTGATGGTAGGTGTGATACCTCCTATGTCAATATTGTCAATTTGAGGTACATGAGATTCATTTTGGAGATGTTTTATCATTTTATTAACAAGGGGTGGTTGAGGAATAAGGTTACCATGAGAATCCATAAGGGAGGGTGGTGGGTGGGGGGCACTTGGATTTTGCATTCCCCATGAAACCTATTGGGGTTGATTTTGAAGGTGAATACGATGATTTTGCATTTACATCATTTATTTTTATTTTTTAGTTTTAAAAGTGTTCATTTAAGTGTTTAAAATAAAATTTGATGATTTTGGACAATATTTTGACTAGTGTGTGTGTAATACAGAGCATTGGTATTATTATTAGTGTCTTGAGTTGCACTATGAGTAGTGGCTTGATAAGCATTGGTAGAAAATTAAGCACTAGTAGCATGATTACCATGTGTAGAAAAAGATTAATAAGTGGAATGATTAGAATTGGAATAAAAATAAACACTATTAACATGATTATAATTGGTAGAAAATGATGCACTAGTAGCTTGATTGAGGAGGAGGGTCTTTGGAAAAGGCCCACTGGATGTTAAACTGGACATGTTAGTGGAAATACTTGGTATGGATGTTGAAGATGTCATAGAAGAAGAGGTAATGATGTGGGAAGGAATAAAAATATAATGGAAATGTTGAGAATAAAATAAAATATCGCCCAAATATTTGTGAGAGAAGGTAGGAAAGGGTGAAAGAGGTTTTACTTGAGCACCTGACATCAAATTATAGATGGTTGAAGGGTCTTTTACTATATGTTGAGGGAATTAGTTAATGAAGAATAAAATTTATGTTATGTAATATAATTCATGATTATTTTCTAAGGATATTAGAGGATTAAAAATTGATATTGAATGAGGACTCCCGTGATTGGTAGTGCAAGTGGAAATGTGCACATTGCTTTCATCTAAAGTGGAAGACACAAGCTATTTTTGGGGAAACCTATTAGGATGGGTAAGATTCACAATATTTTTTATATTAAAAATTTTATTATCCTAAAATATGATATTTTTGATGATAAAAATAGGCTAAAGAGGTGATGAAAATAAAATTCATAAAATAGGATACAAAATCAAATTAGTCGACTGTGTTCTACAAACTAGGGAACAAAATAGAGACAAAGAAAACAAAGTCATACAAGTCAATTATGTAATAGTAAATAATAAACATGAAAATAAATAATAAAACACAATTGTATCAATTTATTTTGTAATACTTAGACAAGGGAATGAAAATTATAAAGAGACATAGTTAAACATGTCGAATGTGTACTACAGACAAATATTTTGAATAATTTATAAGAGACTATGTTGACAGGGATGATAGTGTTGTAAAAATAGAGAAAGGTTTTTAAAATAGAATATCTAAGTAAATTAATTGAAGCATGAAATAAATTGGATCAATGTGACTGATCCAATTATAAAACACAACACAAACCTTGCACCAACACTAGCTAATGAAAGCTTTGCAATACAAAATACAATAGTAAAAAATTAGGAAACAACTTGAACGTAAATGATAACTAATTGGTCATCCCTAAGAATTATTAAGTTATAATGAAGTTTAATTTTAATGTGATTGGGAATTTTTTTTTAATGAGGAACTATAAAGGAGTCTAAGGTTGGTTTCAAGAAGTTTAGGTTGAAAGGGATCTATTGTACCCAATACCCCCCTTCTTTCTAAAAGGAAATGGGGACCCACCTTTTTTGAAATATGGCCTTAATGAGGAATAATTTTTCATATGTTTTAGGTAAAATTTAGAAATATAGGACTTTTACTTTTTTGTAAAGTGATATTGGCATTATGTTTATTATATTTATGAGTCTAACTTGTGTGTTGTAGATGAATTATTTAGGATAATTGTTTTGAGCCAATTCTTTCAGCGTTTATGTAAAAATATATTTTGAATGTATAGTTTTGGGAAAATTTTGGTCCTAATTATTTTAGGCTTATTTATTTGTAAGCCTCATCTTATCAAATATACTATTATGGGCTCTTTGTCTAAAATAATTATTCTGACAAAATTTGTGTTACGGACCTTTAGCCTTAAGAGATTTCAGACTGTATGCATTTTCCCAAAAATAAATTATCAATGGATTATCCCTTTAAACCTCTTTAAATTATCATTTAGAACTTTAGGAGTGACCCTCATATTTATGGAATTACCATTTGATAATTTTGAAAGTGCCCTTTGGCCTTTGTGAAGTAGACCCTTGGAGCAAATTATGCCCCAAAATAAACCCTTCAGCTTCCATACACCTAGTCTTTGGGACCCCTCCAACTAGCCATTCAATATTTTTTGAACAGAACTATTCACCCCTTCTTGACCATTTATTTATGGCACATACTCTTTGGTTTTAAGCAGCCTACCCTTAAACACTTCTTTCAGAGCTCTTATTCCATGCCTTTACCAATTCCTTCAAATATTGTGTCTAAAATAAATCCCCCTAAGTAAATCCTTTGAGACATTTTAAAAGGATCCTTTTCCCTAAACCATCCCCTTCAAACTTATTATTTTATGCCTTTTTGTTTTTATGAAAAATCCTTGATACAATTCCTCTGAAGGACACCTACCCTACCAGATTTTTGTCCTAAGCTCTGAGCCCTTTTCCAAGTGGCCACCTACCCTTTAGATTTTTCAAAAAGGACCTTTCAACCTTTATGAAACATCCATATGATATTTTTAGTCCTACACTTTGGGACTTATATCTTGGGACTTTTTTCCATATAGCCATTTCCTTTGAACTTTTATTTTGGGCATTTCATTCGATGCAAAATCACCAAAAGAACTCCTCTAAAAGACACATGACTTTTAGAATTCCTAAACCTACCCTATGAATTAAGGCCACATACTCTTTGGGTGTTTCTAAACCTACCCTTTTGGACCTTTGAAGTGACCTTGAATCATACAAAAGAAACCCTTTAGAGATCAAAGGTGCCCTTCATCCCTCTAAACTACCCTTTAAGAATTTTGAAAGTACCCTTTGACATTTAAGAATTAGACCCTTCAAGACTTTTATCATGGACAAAATGCCTTAAAAAATAGACCCTTCAGATCAAAACTAACCTTTAAAAAGTTTGAAAGTACCCTTTAACCAAAAAATAACCCTACAAAAGAATTAATTTAGGACTTTTGATCCATCCTTCGAAATAATAATGTGGACATTTTATCCAAAATAATTCACCTGAAGGATTTATCTATGAACATTGACCTAAAAGCACCTTTTAGATGTTATAATTTTTAGTGTTTTATTATGAAGAACATTGTTCATATTAAATTCCATACTTAGTAAAGATAAAATATTTCCTATTTGATAAATGCTAAGAGCCCTTGCCAACCAAAGCTAACAAATTTGAAAAGTACACGTTACATATTTAATATTACATGAACTAGTATTCAATGCAAGATCTTATATAGATGATACACAACCATTGAATACATCATTTTAATTAAATATATCTTATGATCGAAATATCTTTGTCCCTAAACAATGAATAAGACCCCTAATTTATACTTCAAAGATTATACAGGGAATACCAATAAAGTTAGAGCTGAATCGATTGTATTAATATATAGATATACACAATGCATAACAGGTTGATCAATTTATAAGAAAAATCATGTAGTTATGGCTACCTCATCATGGTCATCCTAAGGAAATAATCCCCCATCTACATTTTCAATCAATGAATTTACAGAATTCAAAAACACCATCTTTGATGTAGGGGTATTTGAAGATAAGTATCAAAACTATTCATAACTTTGGGATGTAATTAGTTGAATTTATATGTTTTCATTAGATGATGAGATAATACTATAAAAAAGGTTGTTTGTTCAAGAATTGTTAGCCTACAAGTGATAAATATTACACTTCACTGTGATAAATCCAGAAGTCATGCCATGTATTGACCTTCTTAAGGATTTATTCTTTGCTAGTAAGATATCACAAGATGCCTACTTATTACATTTTCATGGAGGTATAGTAGTCATGTGCATATATGGAATAAAATTTCAAAGATATCTATCTCTTAGCATCTTAGACACATATTAAAACAAACACACTTGGGTATAATTCAAAATTTAAACCTCAATCAGAAAGGTACTCACTTTCTCCTAGGCTAGTCCATCACCTAGTAAAGAATAAAGTTGAAGGGAGCCATTATAATAGATAAATTCATGTTATGAGTTTGAATAGGTATGGCTCTACTCAATAGGTTATATGGGATGCCCAACATCCATTTTGTAAATTTGGATTGGATGCCTTTACTATGTATGATGTTATTACATGATGTTACTTATGCCTTGGGGGAGGTAATTAGCTTAAGATTAAGAGAGTAGATTCTATGCAAGGATAAATGTCACACTCCCATAAGAGACATTTTTATGATGTTGTATTTGGTTGATGTAGCTATGGTGACATGCTACAAAGACTTGAGAAATTTATGGGCTCTAGCTATAGATTACATAAAGAATATAATCTATGATAATTTTCAATTCATGTACATATATGCTTATCAGAAGCACATGGTCATAATATGTGAAGACATCTATCCATAGGTGTGGTAAGCCATCCATGGTTCACCCATGCCTTGTATTAGGGAGAATATTTTGAATAATTTGAGTGGTAAGGGAGATTAATTCTTATATCTAGACTTTAAAGTCATTATGATCTAGGGGAATAAGGTAGAGACCTTATGTCTCCCCAAGTATTTACCAGATAAGCTTGCATAATAAGAAATTACTTTCTATATATGCAACAACATTGAGGAAGATTTAGCTAGGTAGAAGAAAGCCTTCTTTTTTGGATCCTTATTACAATATGTAGAATGACATTCCATGAGAAAAAGTCTTAGTGATGTTGTGACAAAGTGAAACCAATATGGCTTCCCCACAATAACATAGAGAGATTGGGACCCCTATGGATGTGTCCAACAATATAATCATGGATTCAACATCCATTACTGCCATCAAAATTATTGATATGACTTACTTTTCCTGAATGCTATGTTAGATGAAGAAGTCTTGGAGTGAGCACAAATTATTAGGTTATAGGAAGATCATCTAAGGTGATCGAAATAGAGCTTAGTATCTTTATTATAGAACTAGATAGCTAAAGAGATCTCTCCAAGGGTTAGTAGCATTCAAACTTATAGAGAGGGCAATCTGGGGAGCAAGAAGCTTCCTTGTCTCAAGGACTTCCATTGAAGTTGAAGTTGAAAATAGTCAAGAGGGAACCTAAGATCTCTGAGTCAAGTACACTAAGAGGAGGAGAAAGAAGAGATCCTATTAGTTTGGACTCTGATGAGGAAGAGATGCCTTCTACTAGTACCATTCAAGTCCATATGGCTACCCGTAGCATGTTTACTATTTCAACTATTGGGGTAGGTACTACACAAGTAGAAGAATCTTCATCCCATGACTCTCCCATTCAAGAAAGGACCCCCTTAGTTTACACCAAGAATCCAATAAATCCTATAGGTAACCCCATAATGAAAACATCTCAAGGCTTGCCCATTCCACCTTTGAGGTTGTAATAATTAGGAAGAGATGAAGTAATCATCAAGGACCTGGTAAATGATTTAGATGAGAAGGTTGAATTAGAGGAGGCTAAAACTCTAAGCCTTGAAGGGGATCCCATTAAACAATAAATTCAATGTACTCATGCATTTATTACCTTTCCATTGGCTTCAATTTCTATTATTGGTTCAACATTTATTTCTTCTATGGAAGCCCCCACACTTTCTACTACATCCACCCCCTTACTTCCTTCCATTTTTGCCTCCATTCCTTCCATTTCTACAATCACCATTGATCCCTCCATTATCACCACTACACCATTTCCTATGGCCATTCCCTCTATTCATGTTGGTACGTCTGTTATGAGACTTCACAAAAAGAAAAAAACATCTAAGAAGGTGCATACTTCTCTGGCCACTCCCTAACTACATGTCAAATCTACACAACTCTCCCTTCCACTCCCCACTTCCAATTTTATTTAAGAAACTATAATAACCAACACAAGAAGGGGGAGGAATGAAAAACATCACATTATTATAGTCCATCCAATTCCTTAAGTTGGAGGAGTGGACTAGTCAAAAATAACATGGCCTTTCATACCTGATGTATTGACCAAGGCCATTAAGAAACAAAAGAGGGAAAAAGAGGAGGCTGAGAAAGAAATAATTATTGTAATTAATAAGGCACCCCTTAATATTACCCCTTGGGATATTGATTTTAGGACATAAATTATAGATTATAAGATCACTGAGCTCCCCTTCATGTCCACTCTATTTGACCCCTCAACTAGCTCAATCTAAAGAGTTAAGAAGAGGAAATTTGAGGATGACCAGGGGGTGAGTGTCAACGTTAAAGAGTGATAAAAAGTGTTCACCCTCAGTAAGAGGTAGAATAGGCAACCAAGAGAATCTATATATGAAGAAAATTGTTAAGGTGTGGAGCTAAAAGCTTCACCAAAGGAGTGCATTACAAAAGTTGCAGGTTTACACAGTCACCGGCGTCAGTCAGGAGTGATCGACATCGATCAGAAGCAGTTTAGGAGATGCCGGTGTCAGTAGGAATTGGCTGATGTCGGTCAGGTGCAAGTAGGTAGGAACCGATGTCGGTTACCTATGCGTCCAAAAAGCTATTTCCATGGACAGAACAGATTGTTTGCATGTTAAGATTAAGTCATAGTCTTAAGTCCGCATCTCTATTATTAGTAAGACTATTTTAGAGCCCTTGTTTAAGAGGCATAACTATTGGTTGTAAATGCATGCTCATGTTTCCTAATTTTATATATAGGATTAGATCTTCATAGCTTATTAGACAAGAACATTACAAGATATTTGTAAGATAGACAATTCAAGGTGTGAATTGTGATTGTACTTGAGAGAGAGAGAGCTCTTGAGGGAAAGAGATCTAGAGAGAGATCTATACATCTGAGAGAGGTGTGGAAGAAAAGAAGTTTCTTCAATTGTATTCCTTCTGTAAAGAGTTTAATACAAGTTTTTAGGGTGATTTATTGTATCTCTTCTTCTTACTGTATTTCTGATTCTAGTTACTTATCTTTCTGGTTTTAATTCTGCATTAATTGCTTTCATATTGTAATCAACATTGTTGGTTGATCCCCAACAAGTGGTATCAAAGCTCAGGTTCACTAACAGGTGGTTTAGATCTGTGTAGTGTGTATTGATTACAGGTTACTCACAGGGGTTTCTGCAGGGATTTCTATTTGAGTGGGAGAAGCAATGGCAGAAGAAAGTAAACTGAGAATGGAGAAGTTTAATGGCAAGAATTATCAACATTGGAGAATGCAAATAGAGGATTATCTGTATCAAAAATATATATACTTACCGTTAGGTGGAATTTCAAAGAAGCACAAAGACATGGATGATGAAGAATGGGAAGTTCTTGATAGAAAGGCTCTGGGGTCTATAAGACTGAGTTTGGCATCTACTGTGATATCTAATTTATCACAAGCAAAGACAACGGTAGAGTTGATGACTACTTTAGAAAATTTGTATGAAAAACCCTCAGCTTTAAATAAGGTATATCTTATGAAGTAGTTATTTAATTTGCATAGGCAAGAAGGTGGATCTATATCTAATCATCTGAATAATTTCCATGGAATTGTAAATCAATTAAGTTCAGTCAATATAGTGTTTGATGATGAAATTAAAGCTCTTTTAATATTATGTTCTTTGCCTGAAAGCTGGCATAGCTTGGTAATGGCAGTTAGTAATACTGCATCTGCCTCAAATATTTTAAAAGTAGAGGATGTTGTTAGTGTAATCTTGAATGAAGAAATTCACAGGAAAAGCACAGAGGAAACATCAGGGAACGCTTTAAGTTTTGAAAGTAGGGGAAGGAAAAAAGAGAAGAGCAAGAGGAGATCAAGGTCTAAGTCAAAGGTGAGAGGTAGATCCAAATCTAGAAATGGCAGGAAGCCACAATGCTGGAATTATGGAAAGATAGGGCACATAAGCAGAGATTACTGGTTAAAGCCTAAGGAGGACAATCAACACGAAGGAAAGGAAGAAGCAAAGGTTGCAGGTATTACACAAGATGCTTTAATATTCTCTTTACATAATAATATAGAATCTTAGGTGTTAGATTCTGGTGCATCTTTTCATGCTACCCCTAATAGATAATATTTTAGTGACTATGTCCATGGAGATTTTGGAATAGTGTACTTAGGGGATGATGAGCCTTGTAAAATTATTGGCAAAGGAAAAGTGCAGCTGAAAATGCAGAATGGCAACACATGGGTGTTGAGAGATGTTATGCATGTTCCCAGCTTGAAGAGGAATTTGATTTCTATAGGAAAGTTAGGGGATGAGGGTTGTATAGTAACTCTCACAGCTGAATCTTGGAAGGTGACCAAGGGTGCACTTGTAATGGCCAAAGGTAAGAGAGTAGGTACTCTCTATTTATGTAATTGTGTTACTGATATTTTTCCTTCTGTATTATCTACTTCAGATGTGGATGCAAAATTGTGACACTCAAGGCTTGGCCACATAAGTGAGAAGGGGATGTCTATTCTTAATTCAAGAGGTAAGCTTTCAAATTTGAAAAGCATAGATCTAGAATTTTGTGAGCATTATGTGTTTGGAAAATAGAAGAGGGTCAGTTTTCTCAAGACTGGGTCAATAAAGAAGAAGCATAAGTTACAACTTGTTCACACAGACGTGTGGGGACCGGCTCAAGTTGCTTCTATTGGAGGATCACAGTACTATGTTTTGTTCATAGATGATGCTAAAAGAAAGGTATGGGTCTATTGTATTAAGAAGAAATCTGATGTATTTGAGACTTTTAAGATTTGGAAAGCTATGGTTGAGAATGAAATAGGCAGAAGATTGAAGTGCCTGAGATCTGACAATGGTGGTGAGTTCTGCAGCTATAAGTTTAATTGGTATTGTTATATGCATGGAGTACATAGGCAAAGGATGGTTCCAAGAACACCTCAGTAGAATGGAGTTGCTGAAAGGATGAATAGAACAATCATGGAGTGTGTAAGGTGTATGAGATTGCATGCTGGTTTGCCCTTAGAGTTTTGGGCAGAAGTTGTGGATACTACAGTGTACCTGATTAACAAAGGACCCTCTACAACTCTGGATGGTGGAATACCAGAAGAGGCATGGACAGGTAAAAAGGTAGATCTCTCATTTCTCAAAGTTTTTGGTTGTGAAGCCTTTGTGCACGTTGATAAGGAAAATAGAAAGAAGTTGGATGCTAAGTCTATGAGGTGCACATTTATTGGCTATGGCTCTAATGATTTTGGATTCAGGTTTTGGAATCTAGGAACTAACAAGATAATTAGGAGCCATGATGTTGTTTTCAATGAAAAAGTGACGTATAGTGATCAGCTTAGGAAGCTAAATCAATTTGGGCAGAGCAATGGAGAATTAGACGAGGTGACGGTCCAAAATGAGCTCATGGGAAAAATTAATCATAGACAGGAAAACACAGAGACTGACATCGATCAGGCAAGAACCGACATCGGCAATACAAGAACTGATGTTGGTCACACAGTGATCGACATCAGCCAGGAAAGAACCGACGTCAGTCAAGAACTGATGTCAGCCAGTAATAGGTCTGGAAGTGATCGAGGTCGGTCACTGTCAGAGAATTTGGGCAGACAATGTGTTGTGAATGAGTCTCAGACGCCCATCAGGAGGTCAGAAAGGGTAAGTAAACCTCCAATTCGATATTCCCCTTCATTATTCTATTTATTGCTAATTGACTGTGGAGAACTAGAGAGTTTTTATGAAGCAATACAGGTGGAATCCAAGAGTCAGTGGGAGCTAGGCATGAATGAGGAGATTGAGTCCTTGAAAGAGAACCAAACATGGGATTTGGTTGAGTTGCCAGCTGGTAAGAAGACACTAAAGAACAGATGGATCTATAGTTTGAAGGAAGGTGAGAATGGATAGATGAGATATAAGGCCAGGTTGGTAGTGAAAGGATTTGCACAAAAGCCAGGTATTGATTTTGGTGAGATTTTTTCTCCTATTGTTAAAATGACTTCTATACGGGTTGTATTGTCTTTAGTTGCTATTGAGGATTTGCATCTTGAGCAGCTTGATGTTAAGATAGCATTTCTTCATGGAGATTTAGATGAAGAAATATATATGGATCAATCGGAAGGATTTGAGGTCAAAGGTAAGGAGAAGCTAGTGTGCAGATTGAAGAAAAGCTTGTATGGCCTCAAGCAAGCTCCTAGATAGTGGTATTTGAGATTTGACAGGTTTATGACTACTCATGGCTATAGTAGGTGTCAATCTAACCATTGTGTGTATTTTAAGAGATTAGATAATGGTAGATATATTATCTTATTGTTGTATGTAGATGATATGCTGGTTGCAGGATCACACATGTAGGATATCTCTAAGCTTAAGGTGAAATTAGCTCACACATTTGCCATGAAGGATTTAGGAGCAGCAAAGAAAATCCTTGGCATGATCATTAAGAGAGACAGGAAAAATCACAAGTTGATTTTGTCTCAAGAGGATTATGTGAATAAGGTGTTGAAACGGTTCAATATGCAGGATGCAAAACCGGTAAGCACACCTTTGGCTGGACATTTTTAATTGAGTAAAGAACAATGTCTTAATTCATATGATGAGGTAGAGTACATGAGTAAAGTTCCATATTCTTCCGCAGTAGGGAGTTTAATGTATGCAATGGTGTGTACTAGACTGAATATTGCCCAAGTAGTGGGAATTGTAAGTATATGGCCAATCCAAGAAAGGAGCACTGGAAAATAGTTCAGTGGATCCTTAGATATCTGAGAGGGACCAGTAATAGGTACTTGTGCTATGGAGGTTTAGATACTTCTCTACATGGTTATGTAGATTTAGATATGGCAGGTGATTTGGATGGCAGGAGAAGCACCACAGGGTATGTTTTCACTGTTGGTGGAACGACACTTAGCTGGATATCAAAGTTGCAGAAGGTTGTTGCCTTGTAAACTACAGAAGCAGAGTATATTACAGTTACAGAGGCTAGCAAAGAGATGATATGGATGACACGGTTCATGGAAGAGCTTGGAAAGGAGCAAGAGAGTTACAGACTATACAGTGATAGTCAAAGTGCCATTCATTTGGCTAAGAATTTAGCTTTTCATTCAAGAACAAAGCATATACAGCTTAGGTACCACTTCATAAGATAGGTATTGGAGGATGGTGAGTTGAAGCTGGAGAAGATCCATACAGATAAGAATCCTGCGGATATGTTAACCAAGCCGGTTACAAAGGAGAAGTTGAATCTTAATTCAACTTTTGTTGGTCTTCATGATTGAGTTAAAGATGGAGGAGCTAGAAGATGTTGCTGTATAGGTACTGGTGCAGCTGTTTATCTCCAAGTGGGAGATTGTTAAGGTGTGGAGCTAAAAGCTTCACCAAAGGAGTGCATTGTAGAAGTTACAAGTTTACACAATCATCGGTGTCGGTCAGGAGCAATCGACGTCAGTCAGGAGCAGTTCAGGAAATGCCAGTGTTGGCAGGAATCAACTAACTTTGGTCAGGTGCAAGCAAGCAGGAACCGGCGTCGGTTACCTGTGCGTCCAGAAAGCTATTTCCATGGATAGAACAGATTGTTTACATGTTAAGATTAAGTCATAGTCTTAATTCCGCATCTCTATTATTAGTAAGACTATTTTAGAGCCCTTGTTTAAGAGGCATAACTATTGGTTGTAAATGCATGCTCATGTTTCCTAATTTTATATATAGGATTAAATATTCATAGCTTATTGGACAAGAACAGTACAAGATATTTGTAAGATAGACAATTCAAGGTGTGAATTGTGATTGTACTTGAGAGAGAGAGAGAGCTCTTGAGGGAAAGAGATCTAGAGAGAGATCTGTACATCTGAGAGAGGTGTGGAAGAAAAGAAGTTTCTTCAATTGTATTCCTGTTGTAAAGAGTTTAATATAAGTTTTTAGGGTGATTTCTTTTATCTCTTCTTCTTGTTGTATTTCTGATTCTAGTTACTTATCTTTCTGGTTTAATTCTGCATTAATTGCTTCCATATTGTAATCAACATTGTTGGTTGATCCCCAACAAGAATTTATTAGACCTAGTTTAAACACATAATGATGCAGTGGTGGCCATCCATGAATGTATAGAGTTAGCTCAGTAGGAGGTAGAGGAAGAAGTGTAAGAATTATGGGCACAAATTAATAAATTTAAAGAATAATCTAATACAGTGCACATTATTACAAGCATCAAAGCTAATGTAAGGGAGGCCACTTTTAAGTGCTACAATTTTCTAGAGGCCATGTAATTTATGAAGGCCAAGATGGTGCCACACATGAGTTAAGAAAATCAACTATGTGGCTCTCTAGCTTAGGATAATACCAGGCTTAAGATGCTAGTTGCCTACATAAGTAATTAATTATAAAACCATCTTAATCTAATGACTACATTTGATGCATCTAATGCCCAAAACTTTATGTTTATTAGACATGAGGAGGTCAAGGAGTGGTTGAAGGTAGTTAAAACCTTAATACCAAATTATGAAGTGCATGAGGCCCAAATCCTCCAAATTTTGAATGAATGATAACTATCTAAAGTAAAGGCTTCTATAGGTAAATTGATTAGTAGAATCAATTCTGACAAAATTATCTAAGAGGCCATTGAGAACTTCAAGAAAAACATACAAGGCTTGGTGATTGAAATCATAGAAGTAGAGTTAAGCAAAGTGAGAAGGAAGGTGATTGAAAAGGAGATTTTTAGAAGTAAGTTCTAACTTACTGAGGATGAATTTTCATGACTCCTTGAGCTAACTAAGAGACTCCACCAACCTTCACTAATTAATCTAGACATCATTCATCAACATCATGAGGTGCCACATAAAATTTATAAGGATAATGAGGAAAATAAGAAACAAGCTTCTAGTAGTGGAACTAAATCTTTAGTTTTTACTCTAACTTCAACTATAACTAAAGCCCAACCAACACTCTGGCCAATGTAGCCTTAGATGTATGCATGTGCTACTCTTGGTGGAACTTATATTTACATTCCTTGTAAAATAGGTAAATCTTCATAAAATTTATTTTGTATTTTCTCATGCACACATTGCATATTTATTTTATAAAGGCAATTTGTCTATTTATAACTTTTTAGCTTAAATGGTTTTGACCATAGTTAAAACTACATGTTTTAACTACCATATGTAACAATCATACATATACTTGGAGGCTGAGGTGACCCCTCCCCAAGGTTTACATATATAATTGTATCACCCACTTTGTTTTTTGGTTAGATAATTTTGAAATAGATTAGGAGCCATTTTGGTCATCAAGTGAAGTGTCCGAGTATTTTCATTCTAATGTTGTGTTGTTAGTTGCTATTTTTTATGGTTGTTTGCTTGAATAATTTTTTAGTGTGCTAATGCTAAAAATAGATTCTTGAATGTTTTCATTAATTTTATAATCTTAGATGTGCAATAGATATTGAATATTAGTAAATGAGTTGATTAAAATAGTTAAGTTATATTGAGACATATTTATGGATGGGCACTTGTGTTTTCTTGGTGTATTTTTTTGAGTGTGTGTTATAGCTGCCTTAGATAATCCATTAGCCCAAGCCATAATTTATTGATTTAAGGGTGTACAATAGATTCCCTAATAGGATAAACCTTTGTCTAAGGATATTATACTTCCTACATCCCCATTCTCTTAGACTCTTTAACTGTATTTGGCTACTAGTGTGCAATTACAACTAGTAGTAGGCATTAGTTTTAAGAAGACATAAGTCTATCCAGAAACCAACAAAGGAAGTTATTCCTAAGACTCATAAGGATTAATTTTATACCCTACCTTACTCTCCTTTGTGTTTTGTAATTGATATTTACCCACTCTATAATAAAATCTAGCCACCCATCCAACTCACCTAGGGATTCACTATGTTAGGAAACCATGCCTCTATCCAAAAACCTTGTTAACAATTTGCATACTTTACCATATATTTGATCAATAGGTTTTCAAAGAATGCATACCTATAACTCATGCCCTGGAATGAATTTTTCCTCCATTTAGATCTTAAAATGTTAGAGGCTACCTCATTATGTCTATGGTGTGCATAAAACTTGCATCAACTGTTGGAAATATTGTCATTGATGTCAAAGGTCAAGCATTATTGATGATAAAAGCTCCATTGCATTTAATGTTGTTTGTAATAAATATATCTTGGCTAATATGAGTTAATATTTATTTAATATTAATGAATATATTTTTGGTTTCATATGAGACAAAAGAAGGGCCCATGGAGAAGTCAAAGAGCCACAGGGTAAAGACAAAAGAAGGATGGGACGTATTTTCCCATGAAGAGTCATCTTGGGGAATTCCAAGAGTCACCAAGTGAAGACAAAAGAGTAAGGGTGCAATTTCTCATGAAGGGACACTTTGAGGAATACAAAAAGTCACCAAGATGAGGAAAAAAGATGGAAGGACATTTTTGGTCATGAAGGGTGACCACATGACTTTTTAAAGGCAAGAATATGAAGGGTAATAAAAGTTTGGCACCATTTTCCATGAGGATTGAAGGGTCATAAAGGGGGAAGGCCAAAGGTCATTTGTAAAGATATAAATAAAGGCTTGAGAAGCCATTTTTAATATGAGAGATAGAGGTTGATTTGATATTGTAATATCTAGCTTAGAAGAGCAATTGTGAGAGATGAATATGATGTGTATTTGTTATATCTAGCTTAGAAGAGCAAAGGTGAGAGAGAGGAAGGAGATGTTGTATTAAAATATCATTTGTTGATATGGAAACATTGAGAGATAGGTGTGTGGTATACACAAAGGGGCTGGTGCTCATATGGGTTGGTGCATACGAATTGTTGCTGGGTTTGTGCTTGGCAAAGGGGTTGGTGCTCCTGTGGGTTGGTGCTCAGAAAGGGGGTTTGGTGCTCTTGTGGGTTGGTGCTCAAGAATAGTAGTTGGGTTGGTGCTCGGCAAAGGGCTATGGTGCTCCTACAAGTTTGTGCTTGTGAATATTGTTTGGGTTAGTGTTCATTCATATACTTGAGATTGTTCTCTATGTTTTTTCCCACATTGGGTTTCCACGTTATATCTGGTGTCTCTCTATCTTGTGTGGTGTTTATTGTTTGAGTTTTATTGCATATCTTGAATGTTTGATTAAGTGGAATTTGGTTAAAGGAAATTTTTATAAGATATATGATATACTGATTCACCCCCCCTCTTAATATATCCCATGCTTAACAATTGGTATCAGAGTAGGTTCCTTTTTGAAAAGTTTTACAGCTTCAAGGTAGATCGGGAAAGCATGATGGCTGGGTCACAAGAAGGATTTTCTACAAATAATGCACCTTTATTTGATGGGATGAATTATGATTTTTGGAGCATGAGAATGAAGGTTTATTTCATGGCCCTTAGATTTGACATATAGAAAGTAGTGGTGGAGGAATATGAAGAGCCACAAACATTTGCAACTACTCCAGCATAAAAGAAGGCAAGTGAATGTAATGCTAAATCTTTAAATGTTATTTTATGTGGTTTATGTGAATCTAAATTTGTTAAAGTTATGCAATGTAAATCTACTCATAAAACTTGGGTAAAACTTGAGGATATTTACAAAGGTGATGGAAAGGTTCAACAAGCTAAGCTATAGACTTTTAGAAAGTAGTTTGAAAGTTTGAATATGGAAGAAGATGAAGATATAAAAAGTTATCTTTTGTGAGTTGATCAAATTGTAAATAAGATTCAAGGTCTTGGAGAAATGTTGGATTAGTCAATGGTGGTGCAAAAGCTTTTGAGATGTCTACCAATGAGATATGATGCAAAGGTTTCAACAATCGAGGAGATGAAGAATTTAGCCAAGCTAAAGATGGATGAGCTTCATGGTATTCTCACGGCATATGAGATGTGGACAGAATAAGATAAACCCTCAAAGAGAGAATCAACTTTCAAGACATCAAAGAAGGAGAAAGCTAAGATTCAAGAATCAAGTGATAGTTTCAGTGATGATGAAGATGACAATGGAGCACTTTTCATTCATAAGCTGAAAAGAGGAACATTAAATATCAAGGAAAATTACCTTTTAAATGTTTTAATTGTGGAAAGATTGGATATTTTTTAGCTAGATGCCCAAATAAGGTTAATGATGATGAATAAGAAAAGCCTACACATAAGAAGAATTTCAAAGGCAAATCTAATAAGGGATTCGAGAAGAAGAACCTGTATTCTAAGGATCTTAGCTCAGGCAAAGATAGTGGAGTTAGCGATTCAGAAGAAGAAGATATTCTTTTCATGGCCATACATAAAGATGATCAAGAAGAAGAGGAAGAAGTTGAAGTGAATATGGAAGGAGAGCTCATTTGTGCCTTAGAAGAGTTAGAAGTTGTTCAGAAGAAGAATCAAAGATTAAAGTGCCAGATCGATGAAAATGAAAAGACTCAAAGGAAATGATTGAAGATCTACAAGCACACTTTGAAGAAGCCAAGAAGAATGAAGAAGATCTCATAGCATAGTTGGAAATAAAAAGAAAAGAATGTCAAAGGTATGTTATTGAAATTGCCTCTTTAAAAGAAGATATTAAGAAAGCAGTTAGTGATAAAGTAGTTAGTGATTCAAAATTTGAAGATAACACTAACATGTCGAATAAGATATTGGAAAGTCAAAAAGCAAATTCATATAAGACAAGGATCAGATTTGAAAAGAAAAAAAGCTATGTTGAAGCTCTTACAAAAGAGGAAACAAAAAGGGGAGAAGTGAAGAATACAAAGGACATTTCAAATAGAGAAGGTTGGAAGGAACAAAGCTACAAAAGGCAATTAGGTCAGAGATATATAGACATGTCTTATTTTTATGGCTATTGTTTTTATTGTAATGGATATGGTCACAAGAAATTAGAATGTAGAAAAAGAGCTAACAATTTCAGAAATAAGGAGAAGGAAAGTCAAGGAGAGTCAAGCAGAAGCCATAACTCTTTTGCTCCTCTATTAAGTTTTGATGAAGAGACCATAGTATGCTACAAGTGCAACAACTTCAGACACATAACTCAGTATTATAGAAGCATGTTCAAGTCAGTCAAGAAGGATCAGAGTTTTAAAGCTCCATTCATCAAGAAGAAGGCTCAGACATGTTCATGGTAGAAGAAACAACCTGAAGATTCTATGATGGTTCAGATAGCTCTGCATGTAAGAGGTAAATATCAGCCATGGTTAATTGATAGTGGATGTTTGAGGCATATGATAGGAGATAAAATTAAGTTCATTACTCTAAATAATATCAATGGTGGTACAGTGAGATTTAGAGATAAAACCACTACCAAGATAGCTGAAAAAGGTACTTTGAGTTTGGATTATGGTAGAACTAAGACTAAGAATGTTTTATATGTAAAAGGTCTTGAGCATAATCTATTAAGTGTTAGTTAGATATGTGATCAAGGATACACATTAAGGTTTCATGCTAAAGGTTTTGAGATTAGAAGAAAAGATTCAAATGAGTTGATTACAAATGCTCAAAGGACAAGGAACAATGTATATGTATTGTCAGATATCTTCTCAAAGGCACAATCAAAAGACACATTCAAAGATCTACGAGAGGAGTTGGGAGTAATTTCTATTACTTCCTACCATTGATGTTCAGCATCAGTTGAGGGGGATCTAAGTGTTAGCTCCAGGTAGGCCCTTTGTCATTGATGTCAAAGGGGGAGAATAACAGGTATAGGTATAAGTGCAAAAATAGGTACAGGAAACAGGTACAGGTTCCTATAGTAATGGGGAATTACTGTATGTTTTTAGATGATAGTATGTGTAGGTGATAGGATGTGGAAATTTTAGGATTGAGGTTGCCATCAATGACAAAGGGGGAGATTGTTCAAAATATTTTCATTGATGTCAAAGGTCTAGCATTATTGGTGATAAAGGCTCCATTGCATTTAATGTTGTTTGTAATAAATTTATCTTGGCTAATATGAGTTAATATTTATTTAATATTAACAAATATATTTTTGGTTGAATATGAGATAAAAGAAGGGCCCATGGAGAAGTCGAAGAGCCATGGGGTAAAGATAAAAGAAGGATGGGACACATTTTCCCATGAAGAGTCATCTTGGGGAATTCCAAGAGTCACCAAGTGAAGACAAAAGAGTAAGGGTGCAATTTCTCATGAAGGGACATTTTGAGGAATATGAAAAGTCACCAAGATGAGGACAAAATATGGAAGGACGTTTTTGGTCATGAAGGGTCACCACATGACTTTTCAAATGCAAGAATATGAAGGGTCATACAAGTTTGGTGCCATTTTCCATGAGGATTGAAGGGTCATAAAGGGGGAAGGCCAAAGGTCATTTGGAAAGCTATAAATAAAGGCTTAAGAAGCCATTTGTAATATGAGAGATAGAGGTTGATTTGATATTGTAATATCTAGCTTAAAAGAGCAATTGTGAGAGATGAATATTATTTGTATTTGTTATATCTAGCTTAGAAGAGCAAAGGTGAGACAGAGGAAGGAGATGTTGTATTGAACTATCATTTGTTGATATAGCAACATTGAAAGATAGGTGTGTGGTATACATAAAGGGGTTGGTGCTCATGTGGGTTGGTGCTTAGCAAAGGGGTTGGTTCTCACGAATAGTTGCTGGGTTGGTGCTCGACAATGGGGTTTGGTGATCCTATTAGTTGGTGCTCATGAATAGTAGCTGGGTTGGTGCTCGGCAAAGGGGTATGGTGCTCTTGCAAGTTTGTGCTTTTGAATATTTTTTGGGTTGGTGCTCATTCATATACTTGAGATTATTCTCCATGGTTTTTCCCACATTGGGTTTCCACATTATATCTGGTGTCTCTCTCTATCTTGTGTGGTGTTTATTGTTTGAGATTTATTGCATATCTTGAATATTTGATTAAGTGGAATTTGGTTAAAGGAAAGTTTTATAAGATATATGATATACTGATTCACCCCCCCTGTCAGTATATCCCATTCTTAACATCAACAATTTCACTAGATCTAAAAGGAGGGCCTTAAGTTTCCTTCAAATAATAAGAGGTTAACCCTTACATAGAGTTACACTAGAGTCACCTAGGAGAGTAACCAAATATAATTTTTAGGATAGTATATTAGTATCACCCTTAAAAATGCATAGGATACCTAGATTTGTGCTAATAGCTCTAGTTGAGAACAATCCACCTCTATTAGGGAAACCTTCACCTATGAGGAACCATTTGCTTGCTAATTAACCAATGGCCCAAAAATAGCCTTGGCTAGTTGTATTTGCCATTGCTGTCCTAGGGGATGTGCATGATTTACCCCATAACCCAAAAATTAATCTGCCATCTTTTCCCCCTTTAGGGCCTAGGACCTTATAAGAGCATATTAATTATATTAAAGCTACCTTAATATTTATGAATGTAGTGGATGAAGATGTCACATGTCAATTATTTCTTTTTACTTTAATAGATGCCGCTTATGATTGGTATTTAAGTCTAATAGAAAAGTCCATCTCTAACTGAGAGGATTGTTAAATGGCTTTTCTTACATAGTTCATGTAGGTTACCAATCCCAAATTGATATATCAACACTTCATCAACATGAAGAGAGAACCTGATGAGCCTATCCATGCTTTCAATGCAAGATGGGAGAAGATGTACAATTAGTTGACCCCTAGGTACAAACCATAATCAACATTAGCATTGGAGATGTAAAAAAACACTTTAGACCCCATTACCACCATGTTCTTCAAAAGAGTACCTACTACCAATACTTTGGCACTAGCATTTGAATAAGCCATTAACATTGATAAATAACTCAATCTGTAGACACCTAGGATACCTAACCTTAGCAATAGAATCTCAATGCTCAACCTGATACCACACATGAATCGAAATGTTCCATCATATAATTAAAATTAGCTATACATGCTACCTTTATTGACATAAATAACACAGTGGAATTTTAGCTATCCGAACAATCATGTGGCAGGTAATAGTTACCAACAGAACTAATAGGCAACTATGCTTCCCATAGTTGTTTTACATGGCATAAATTTTACAAAAGCTCAATTGGATTCTATCCAAAATATGGTTTAGAAATTGAGTAATGTTTTTTTTAAACCTGCAATGAAAACTTGGCAATACCAATACTCAGGTGGGTAGTTATAATGCCAAGTTCCAAAGATATAACATGCCATTTAATAGGCCTACAAATAATATGGAGCAGTCTAGCAAACTTTCAAAAATCAAATTTTCTAAAATAGCTCTCCCTAATTGGTGTAGAATACATAATACACCTCAGCATGGTGAGCTTGATTACATTAAATTTTATATAGCATTTGAAATCTTTTAAAAGGAAGTGACTAGGTAAGATCAGATGAATAATCTACTAGAATATCATCAAGACCTTAGATTGGATAACACAATCATTTTCTTTAAGACTCATGAATTCTCCTTCCCAAGAGAAGATGACAATGCACCAAAAGTTAATTTAGAATAATTTCATGCCTTTCATCACTTCTAGAGAGGTGCATACAATTTGAGGAACAATCAACCTTTAACCACATTGAATCCTCTAAACACCATAGCAATTCCACCCAACCCTAAAGTAGACAACAATCCACACCCACTAAAAGGAAATGATCCACTACCAAACAAAGAGGAGTCAAGAAAATCTAGAGGATACAACATCATAGAAGATGTGAAGAAAGTCAAGGCAAATATCACACTTCATGAGTTGGACCAAATCATATAAAAAAAAGAACTACTATGGAAGTCTATCACTAGAAAGATGCTTATAGAGAAAATAGGGATAGTCTCAAATAGAGAAAAAGAAGCAAAAGTGGCCAATACTAATATCATCTATAAGAGTAAGCCTAAAGTACCTCCATTCTTGTTGCCCATCAGATCATTCATTAAGAATATTCATAATTGTTTGTTGGATTATGGAGCATCTACAATCATTATGCCTACTTCTATATGTTTAAATCTTGGTCTTACTCCTATCCCTTTAAAAAGATCAGTCCCTCTGCTATATAAGATGGTAGTACCAGTAATAGGAGAACTGAATGATGTATGCACTCAAGTAGCATTAGAGCTAAGAGTCTAGATGACCATCGACATCTTGGTAGTGGCCATACCAGAAGGTTATAGGTTATTGCTAAGTAGATATTGGTCAAAAATGCTTAATGAATATATTTCAATATATTTCTCACACATCTAGATACCATGGAGAGAATTTATAAATTAGATCCAAATTTATAGAGAACCTAGGATGAAATATCCCATCATTGAATATAATGTCAAGAATGAAGAGGTAAAGTATGATTTTCCCTCATTAGGCATCTATACTTTTACTACTCACAATTCAATGCAGAACCTGGAGCATGAAGGTTCAGATCAACTATGAACAATGTATTTTGATGGAGCCAAGTCCAAGTAAGGATCTGTTCTTGGCCACCTAAAAATTATAGTTTCCCTGTATAAATAATAGAGCTGAGTATGAGGCTCTAATCTTAGAATTATAGTTTGCACTGAAGAACAATGTAAAATAGATAAAAGTATTCAGATACTCAAAGCTAGTAGTCCACTAGATAAGAAACAAATACCAGTGCAAATTGTCTTATTTTCAAAGGTATAAGCATAGAGGATGAGATTTAATTAAAATCTTTGAAGCTTTTAATATAGTTACACTCTTGAAAGAACAAAATCAGGCCACTGATTCACTCGCTGCTACTAATACCAATATGAAACCACTATAAGAATCCAAGGTAAAAATATTTCCTATTGAATTATTTCCTTGCCCCTCTATTCTAGATAATGTGGAAAATTTCTAGGTTTTTGATGATGACCAGCAATCATCATGTTTTTTTACTAATTCAGGGATTTTAAATCCCAAATCATTGATGACAAGGATGTTACTCACCTTTGTCAAGAAGAAACAAATATAGGAGGCATTATCCAACTTAAGTAAAATCAAATACCAATTGGCTTAGTCTCCTTGGAAAGGTTTTTTCACTTATACCCTTAGGCATAATAAATCTGATAGCCTAAAGTCAATAAATCAGATTTAATGAAAGAAAATGTAGGAGATGAGCATAATCGACATTATGTCAATATTGGTCTTAACTATACTCCTGAGGAGAGGTAATGAATGAGGGATTTAATCTATTAGTATAGGGATGTTATCACCTTGAAATATGAGGATTTAAAAGTGTATGAACCCCAAGTTATCACTCATACCATTCCCCTCAAGTAAGACCATAAGCTATTTAGATAGAGGCAAAGACCCATGAATCCTATCTTGAAGCCTCTTATTCAAAAAGAAGTGGAGAAGTTATTAAGTGCTAAAATTGTCTTCCCCATATTATACTCCACATGGGTGGCTATTTGGTCCTAGTAAGGAAGAAGAATGGCAAAATTAGGCTATGCATGGATCTCAAAAATTTGAATAAAGCTTCTAAAAAGGACAACTACCCTCTGCCATCAGTAGATGAGGTAATAAAAATTATGAGTGTTATAAAATAATGTCATTTTTAGATGTATTTTTAAGTTACAACCAAGTATTAGTACAAGATGAAGATCATTTGAATTCTAAATTAACTATGAAATGAGGAACTTATACATACAAAAGGATGCCATTCAACCTAATTAATGTAGGAGTTACCTTTGAATGCACCATGGATCATGCCTTCAAAGGATTGACTAAGAAATGTATACTTATTTAAATGGATGATCTCATAGTATTTTCAAAGGATATAAAGGACCATATAGCTCACCTATAGTCTTTATTTGAGTGGTGCAGAAGATTTGGCATTTCACTAAATCCAAAGAAAAACATATTTAGAGTTACTAAAGGCAAACTATTAGAGCACTGTAATATCCCCTTCCAGTAGGGAATATCTAAACACAAATAGCTCTGAACAAAGATACAAATTCTACCAAAATAATTGCTATATAAATAAATAAATCACAATATACTCTGTCAATGGCAAATCACAGATCTTATCACTTGTTCTTCTAGATGATTATATAATTGAATCTCTGTCATACAAATAAAATAATCTACAATATTCTGTCTTAAAACCCTGGCTTTTTGCAAATCTGGGAATGAAACCTGAATTCTGTCTCGTCTCGGCGTGTTGTGTCAAACACACAATCGCCGGTGTCGATCAATATATTACCGACGTCGGTCTCTGTAGGTCCTTCTCTGCCGACGTCGGTCTTCAGTCAGCCAATGTCAGTCACTGGGGATCTTTGTCTGCCAAGGTTAGTGCCTGAGCAGATCTATACAGACCTATACGGACTTAGTATGGCCACCAATTAAACACAACCTATCTGTTCTCAACCCCTGATAGCTGAACAACCTGGTCTCAAGAATATACAATTCTAATACAGAAAATCTATATCTGTATAACTTATTGGATCAAAAACTAAATAAAGAAAATACCTAAAATACTATGATAACTTCTGTGTGAAGCTATCTCCCAAATTTGTATACCTCTGTGATAACTTCTGTATGAAGCTATCTCTCAATTTGGCAATAGATCAGCTAATATTTCATAGCCTCTGAATCGCACACAATGAAGAGTTGACGTTCTCCACTGCAATGGAATCCTGGAACCTTTGGCTCAGTCTTCACAGAAGAAATTCTTCAAAATCAATAATCAATAATCAATGCATAATCAATTATGGCCTCCATGAGAAACCCTTATACCCTCAAAAGATATGCTTGCCCTAATTAGGGTTTTCTTAAATTAGAATTAGGGTTTCTAATTTAAAATTAGACCAAATAATTAATATTTGATTAAATCAATCAAATATTAATATCTCCCTCAATACATGTCTAATCGAGCCCAAACGAAAGCCAACTAGAAAAATTCTGCTAAATGAAGCCACACCAATATCCATCAAGACCCTCTAACCATCTTATCAGCCTACGAGGGTCGCATAATAGGCTAACCATGAACTCAGAACATGTCAACTGAAAAGGGGACATGACAATCCGCCCCTCCTGAAATTGCTTGCCCTCAAGCAATTGCTACATGATACACCCATCAATCCACCTAGATCCCAAATGTAGTCATGATCTGCCCTACTATCAATCAATGCAAACTCCATGCCATGTCCATCCCTAGTACTAAGATAAGCACCCCAACATCCAATCCATAAATGAAAATCAGCAAGCAACTCAAGGAAACTTCGTACCTAAATAATATCTAAATCTAGATTGTGAAGGCTAGAAAGAGTCATATCAACCTGTGAACCGATTGTAACAACAAGCTGAGTCCCTACCACATGTGATAACTCATGAACTGCACTCACCTCAAGACTAAGCTCATCCTCATATCTCTCTTGTGTTGGTGCCAATGTGCACTCGTCATCGCACTCTATCATGTCAGGGGGCGTAGGCATCTCCATCTGATGAAAAAACATATATCTGAAGCTGCTGCCCCATATTGCCTTAAGAATGTGTGTCTTCCCATCTACATCAAAGAGAACCTCCATGTCCTTGAGACAAAGAATAACTTCCTCAAATGAATGAAGCCACTTCATACCCAAGACTAAGTCTATATCACCCATGTCTACCACATAATAATCAGCCTTGAACTCATAGTTGTTCAAGCGCAATGGGAGGTCTCTAATCATACGCTCACACCTAAGAGTGTGACCATCGGCTACCTTAACTCTGATGCCCTCAAAATCTTTGGTAGTGAGTCCACGCTTCTCCACAAATCTAGCATCTATGAAATTATGTGTGGCTCCTGTATCCAGAAGGGTGATAACCTTCTGCCCTACCAAAACTCCATGGAGTCTGAATGACTCATCTGACTAAATGTTGGATAGGCGTGCCTCCTATATGTGAAGCTCTAACTCTGCCTCTACCTTAGGCCCTGAAGCCTCTGCCTCTGCCCCCTTATAACTATTCTGCTATTCAGAATCCTCTGAATCAGAATCCTCATAATATGCCCACATCAAACGATTTGCCTTGCCTTTAGGCCTCAAAGGGCAATCGTGATGGATATCATATGGACCTTTGCAGTAGAAGCAAAGCTTCTTCCTACGTAGATCAGTAAGCACCTCATGATCTAAAGGTGGTGCTGCTGGATTGGCCTTTGAGTCATTCTTTACACCTGATTTATGTATGTTAAAATCTGGTCTCTCTGTATCTGTGTTGGAGCACTTATGGTCTCTAGATGAAGAAGTACCCTTGAAGTTAAATTTATGGGATGGGGCTGCCATCTCCATACTACGCGCCTTCTTCATAGCTACTTGTAATGAATGAGGATCAAAAGCTTTGATCCAACCTCTTAATGGCTCTATCAATCCCTCCATGAAGAGAACTACCAATCTACGCTCAGAAATATTGGGCACCATGACTGCCAATCTCTGAAACTCACCAATGAAGGACTCCAAGTTACCTGTTTGTCTCAACTATGCCAAATCTCAGAAGTAAACCTTGGGATCCTTCCTGTCAAACTGCTCAACCAATCTATCCACAAAGTCCTGGTACTCTGTCACCTGGTTATGCTGAAGTGTTACCATACCATGGTACCACCAATCATGTGCTACTCCATCCAAGTGCAAAGTGGCATATTTGATGGCCTCTATCTCTGACATTGGTCTCAATGCCAAAAAGGTGTCAAGCTTATGAACCCAAGCTTGAGCTGTCATCTTGCCACTGCCGTCAAAAGTAGTCAAAGAAAGCTTACCAGTAGCCTTCTTCAGCTCACTGAATTAAACTCTAGGCCTCCTGTCCTGTCTAACTAATATGTAGTGCTATTTCCTCGGAGTAACAAAACAATCAAAGGACATCTTCTCCTAAACATGAGGATCTAATAAGTTCCACTCATCAGTTGCAGCCATGAGGGTATTTGTAAATAGGAAATCCCCTGCCGTCTCTTCTGCTGGAGCCTCTGGTTCGTCCTGTATAAACGTAAGCCGTGTAGGTCTATCGGTAGTCCTAGAATGGGTCTGCTGGGGTCTCTGATTAATAGTAGCACTCCTATTATCTCCTTGTTCACCATTCTATCTATCAGGTGCATTCATCCACCTTATCATAGTCATAAGTGCCTATAGTGTCTGATTCATCTGCTGCTAGTTTGTCATCATAGCACGGTGAAATTCTCTGGTGTCCTGATCAGTATCATACCTATGGCCCCTGGGTGGGCTACCCTCATGTCTATCACTCATGATAATCCACTGCTGATCTAACAACTGGGTACCTTCAAGCAAGGCTCTACTGCATGTGTTATACCTGTGCGGTCCCAACTCTTGTGGCTGCATAAGATCTATCAAACCCTCAGGATGGCAGGATTTAGCTTTGATACCACTATAATATCCCCTTCTAGTAGGGAATATCTAAACACAAATAGCTCTGAACAAAGATACAAATTCTACCAAAATAATTGCTATATAAATAAATAAATCACAATATAGTCTGTCAATGGCAAATCACAGATCTTATCACTTGTTCTTCTAGATGATTATACAATTGAATCTCTGTCATACAAATAAAATAATCTACAATATTCTATCTTAAAACCCTGGCTTTTTGTAAATCTAGGAATGAAACCTGAATTCTATCTCATCTCGGCCTACTGTGTTGAACACACAGTCACCGGCATCGGTCGATATATTACCGACGTCAGTCTCTGTAGGTCCTTCTCTACCGACGTCAGTCTTCAGTCGGCCGATGTTGGTCACTAGGGATCTCTGTCTGCCGAGCTCAATGCCTGAGCAGATCTGTACAGACCTGTATGGACTTAGTACAACTACCAATTAAACACAACCTGTCTGTTCTCAACCCCTGATAGCTGAACAACCTGGTCTCAAGAATATACGATTCTAATATAGAAAATCTATATCTATATAACTTATTGGATCAAAAACTAAATAAAGAAAATACCTGAAATACTATGATAACTTCTATGTGAAGTTATCTCCCAAATCTGTACACCTCTGTGATAACTTCTGTATGAAGCTATCTCTCAATTTGGCAATAGATCAGCTGATATTTCACAGCCTCTGAATTGCACACAATGAAGAGTTGACGTTCTCCACTACAATGGAATCCTGGAACCTTTGGCTCAGTCTTCACAGAAGAAATTCTTCAAAATCAATAATCAATAATCAATGCATAATCAATTATGGCCTCCATGAGAAACCCTTATACCCTCAAAAGATATGCTTGCCCTAATTAAGGTTTTCTTAAATTAGAATTAGGGTTTCTAATTTAAAATTAGACCAAATAATTAATATTTGATTAAATCAATCAAATATTAATATCTCCCTCAATACATGTCCAATCGAGCCCAAACGAAAGCCAACTAGAAAAATTTTGCTAAACGAAGCCACGCCAATCTCCATCAAGACCCTCTAACGATCCTATCAGCCTACGAGGGTCGCATAATTGGCTAACCATGAACTCAAAACATGTCAACTGAAAAGGGGACATGACAAGCACATCATCACTAAATATGGGATCACCATCGATCTTAATAGAATCTAGGTAGTTTTGAAGATTCAACCAAAAAATAGTAAAAAGTAACTAAAGTCATTCTTTAGAAAGATCAACTTCGTAAGGAAGTTCATCTCAAGGTTTATTGAGATCATAAAGCCTCTAAACACCATGATCAAGAAAGACACCAAGATAGAATAGATAACTAAATCCAAAAAGACTTTTAAGACATCAAGGATGCAATATCATAAGCTCTAGTATTAATCAATCCAGACTTTACAAAATATTTTTATTTATACTCCTTTGCTTCTAAAAATGCAATTTTTGTGGTGATCACATACAAGAAGGCTGAGATAGAACATTTGATTTCTTTGATGAGTACAAATCTAAAGGATGTAGAGCTCAAATACTTCATGATTAATAAGTATATCTTTTCCCTTATTAAATTAGTAAATAAATTTAGACATTACATTTTGAGGAATAAAACCATTACTATTGTCCTAGACCCTATTGTGAAACTCACCCTATCACAAAATGAGCTAGGGGAATGACAAGGGAAGTGGATGGCCAAACTCTAAGAGTTTGACATAGAAATAAAGTCTATAAAAATCATCAAAGGGTAAAGCATTATTCAACTCATGACTGAGCTTGATCCCTACTTCATTTTTGAAGAGGTATGTGAAGCACAAGTTTCTAAAGGTGGGTGGTATACATATATAGTTTAGTAATTACAAGAACTTGTGCCCCCCCAAGATATAATAGAGAAAAGAGGAGAGCTTTGAGGCTTATGGATACTCAACTCATGATTAAAAAGGGAATTGTCTATAGGAATAACTATGAAGGTATATATATTAGATGTGTATCTATAAAATAAGCTAATCAAATCTTGGAAAATTTACATCAAAAGATAGGTGGTGGTCACCCCATTGGGAATACCATAGCCCATAAAATTTTGAGGTTGGGATACTATTGGCCAACCATTTTCAAATATGATCACATGCATGTTAGAACTTGCCATGATGTCAAACATTGGCCAAAATGGAGGTTCATGTAACTATGCCTCTATAGCCAGTTATTTAGGGGAAACTATCTGCATAGTAGGACTTGGACTTCATTGGTGTAATCAACCCAAGTTATTCTATCAGCCATAAATTTTTTAATAGCTATAGATTATTATACCAAATGGATGGAAATAGTTACCATAAATAATAATAGAGCATAGGATGTGATTCATTTTTTAGAGGAACACATTACTACTAGATTTGACATGCCCATTTATCCGGTATGTGACAATGGATCAACATTTACATTAGTAGAGTTCACTAAAGGGAACATGCCAATAAAGTTATATTTAGGTCAACCTCTAACCACTACCCTCAAGGGAATGGATTATTTGAGTCAAAAAATAAAAATATAATAGAGGAAATCAATAAGTCAGTAGGAGACAAGCCTAGAGACTATAAAAATCTAATAAAGTATACTTTTTTGCTAGACTAGATGAGATACAAGCAAGGATTAGAAGCTTCACCTTATCTGCTAGTGTATGGATGTAGACCAATATTTATTATCACCCTGAAGCTACCTACTTATCAATTCATACAAGACTACATGGATCCCAATGACAAAGTAGAATCAAGACTGATCGATATAATAGAGATGGAGAATTCAAGAATAGAAGCCCTATAGACGTTCAATAGAAACCAGGATGTAGTTAAAATGTGGTTTGATAAAAGAGCAAAAGTCAAAGGATTCAAGATTTTAGATCTAGTATTACTATGGGATAAGGCCCATTAAAAGAAAATATAACATGACAAGTTAGATCTATTATGTATTGGACCATATCAAATTTAGAGATCATGAGAAATAGTGCATTTCATTTGAAAGACCTCCAGGATAATGAGCTTACATATACAATTAATGAAAAGTCCTTGAAGCATTACTTTAGAACTACTCCATCTATGGATATTACTAATTGAGAGGATTCATATGAGCTTAGACATATGGATATATTATATTTCATGATTTTTAGATTATATTTCATACTTTCTAGATTAGACTTCATGTTTTCTAGAATAGATTTTAAGGGTTTTTCTTATATTATTTTTTCTTGCATTCAATATTTTGCTTTCTAGAGTAGTTCCCTACTTTCTAGATTAATTTTATTTTTTGATTTTATCTGATTACCAAGATTGTGTTTGCTCCAAGTATTAAAAAATTAATCTAAAATAATTGAATGTAAAACTTGTGAAAAGGGGAAAATTAAAATATTGACACATTTGGAAATTAGTATATAGTCTGGGTATATTTCTCTATTTTGAGTACTTTATAATGAAACTAGATAATTATAAATTATCTTGGATGGTGTTGCAATTAAATACTTTTCTCAGGTATATATAAGCTTCTCTCACAAGTATTTATACAAATTTAGAAATTTTTCTTGGTTCATTAGATCAAATGCACTTATCAAGATAATACTTGATGGAAATAATAATTATGGGTCTAGATTTAGCTGGCAGAGATGTCCTAGTAATGGTTTATTTTCTAATTATACCAACTCACTGGGGGTCTTTCTCTCTCTTTTCTGCTAATTTGAAAAGGAAAAAATCAATGAGTTCAAAAGAGCAAAATAATATATAAATAAAATCTCACATGATAAAATAAGGTCAATGTACCACTCATCATGGTTTAAAAAGAAAAATCAATGGAAGGAGAAGGGAAGGAACCCATGGTATCTTTGTCAGGGCTATAGATGATTGGATGGAAGTAGAGCAATGATTTAACTCCCTTTGTTTTAATGATTTTATTGAGACTAGAGAGAAACTTACAACCTCATCAAAACCTTAGAAAACTCATCACAATAAGGGATAAATAAATTATGCACTCAACACACATCGAACCAAGAAATTTGAAGGCAAATATGTTGTGTGAATTAACGTAGGATTCTCTTTCATGTTTATGATTTAAGTATTTTTCTATGGCACATTTCATGAATGATTTTGGATTGTAAACTAGAGTTCTAGGTTCTTGAATACTCAAGATTATTCCCCATGTACATCACCATTTTTTGTACTAAACACCACCTTATTTCTAGAAGAAAATTATGACCCACTTTTTTTGAAATATGACCGTAATGAGGAATACTTTTTCATATGTTTTAGGTAAAATTTGGAAATTTGGGACTTTGAATTTTTTGGAAAGTGATATTGACATTATGCTTATTTTATTTATGAGGGTAACTTATGTTCAGTAGATGAATTCTTTAGGATAGTTATTTCAAGCCAATTCTTTTAGATTTTGTGCAAAACTATCTTTTGGATGTACAATTTTGGGAAACTTTCAGTCCTACTTTCTTCATTCGTATTCTTTTGGAAGCCTAATCATATCAAATAAATTATTTTGGGCTCCTTGTTTAAAATAATTCTTCTAATAAAATTCAGCCTATAGACCTTTGGCCTTAAGAGATTTTGGACCGCATGCATTTTCCTTGAAACAAATTCTCAATGGATTATCCCTTTGACCCTCTCTAAATTATCCTTCAAAATTTTTGTAATGAACCTAATATGTATGAAATTACCCTTCAAGAATTTTAAAAGTGTCCTTTGGCCTTTAAAAAGTAGACTCTTTGGGTAAATTATGCCCTGAAGTAGACCCCTCAACTTCCTTCCACCTACCCTTTAGGACCCATCCAACTATCCCTTTAGCCTTTTTAAGATGGAACCATTCACCCCTTCTTGACCATTTCTTTAGGGCACATACCCTTTGGTTTTATGCATCATACCTTTCAACATTTATTTTAGAGCTCTTGTTCCATGCCTTTGCCAATTCCTTCAGATATTTTATCTAAAATAAATCCCCCTATGTAAATACTTTAGGACAATTTAAAAGGATCATTTGCCCTAAACCATCTCCTTTAGACTTATTATTTTGGAACTTTTTGTTTTGATGCAAAATTCTTGAACAAAATATTTTTAAGGGTACCTACCCTTTATATTTGGTTGAACCTACCCTACCAAATGTTTGTCCTAAGCTGTGAGCCCTTTTCCTATAGACACCTAAATCTGGCCACTGATAACCCCCAATCAAGCTTTTGACCAATTTCAACCAAAATACACAATTTGGCCTAAAAACACTAAAACACATTAAAATATTTGAAACTAAAATATTCAAATGCCAATTTTATCCAGGGTATCCCTAAATAGGGTAATGCAATTTATGGGCCAACTAACTTTGATTAAATTATTTTGAGTCAAAATGCCAATTTTGCACCTAGGTGCTCTGGATTGCTCTTTCCTATCAAATCTCTTGCACAAGATGCATGCCTTTGTTATTTTTTATTGGTAACATCCTAAATGGGATAATGGATCCAACGCATCTGACATTACTTTCTAATTCTAATCTAGTCAAATTTTGGACCAATAATAAGGCATTCTAGTCAATTTGAGTAATTTGTGCACAAAGTGCTTAAACATGCTTATGAGCTAATTAAAAAAAATTAGAGCCTAATCAATAATTCCATGTAAACCTTTTGAATACTTATTTTTAGAAAATAATATTGAATATCTACATCATCAGGTGACCTCATTTCTTGGAAAGACATCCCTAGGCCATAAATGCCACAAATATCAGGATTCATGCCTCCCATGCCTCATCAAAGCCCTCCATGCCTCTTAATTATTCCTCTATCCAAAATATTGATGAGCATATCTATCAATTTTAATTATAAAATTAGATTAATTCTTAACCATACATCTTAATCTTGAGATGGATGGTTCAGGTTGATTCTGATAAATCTCAAAAATCTATAAATAGAGAGTCCATGATCATCATTTATAAGACATGATTATGTAAAGTTATAATGCAAAATTGATTACAAAGCTCCATACAACTAGTGTTATCATTCCAAATTTATTCCAAGCCAAGCCAAGCCACAAGCCAAAGGTCCCAAGGAGAGATGGAGGCATCCAAGATTCTATTTCTAAGGACTTCATGAGCACAAAGATGATCAAACCACTATAATAAGCATTTTAGAGCATCCAAGAAAGATAAAAGAGGGTTTCTTTTGCATTTTAGTTGCGTGTTTTATTCATGTTTGTTAACTAATCTCTCCCTAGTGTCTAGGCTTAGAGATGTTATGCTAGTTAGTGTGTTTCTTTAATTTTGTTTTCATTTCGAAACTAACATGATACTAACCTTCCTCTCTTGAGTCAAATTATTAGTTCACATATGGCATGCCTGGTGGGACCAAATGCATCCCACACATGAAGAATATCATTCTAATACTTTAAAATCTTCATTTGGATCATTAAAATTCTTGTAATTTGATTTTTTAACTTTGTTTTTCCGTTTTTCTTTGTTATAGGTTTATACAATAACTGACGTTGATTAGTAAAAATAGCATTAGTTGGATATCCATCATCAGTCACTATTTGTATAACCAATGTCGGTTAGATAATTGTCATCGATTAGTAAGTGTAACTGTCATCAGTTATAAAACTAAGATCGATCATTGTGTTTTCTTAAAATACAAACCTGATATCTCTTTTTTTAAAGTTCATTATTTTAAACACAAAATAGCTTCAAGGCTAAAGGAAATGCTAACATTTTTATTACATAACTAAGCTTGACATTTGCTAAAAACATTATTTTGGTGCTTAAAAATGAATTAGGAACATTATTTTGGTGCTTAAAGTAACAATTAAGGTGATTATATAAGTGTATTTAGCATTAGTTTTTAAAGTTACAACTAAGACCAAGGGTTCAAATGGACACCACCTCATTTTTCAAAATTGGGATTAAAAATGAACTCACTTTTCCAAGCTTTTTCTATTCAATTAATTGTTTAAATTATATTTTTGTTTGGAAAAAAGAGGGATGTTGTGTGTATGATCTTCCATTTGTCCAATTTAGAGAACCCTTGGAATAAAAAGTACCATCCTTATTGCAAATAGCCTAGTCTAAGGCTTAGCAAGAAAGTCATCTAAATAACTCTCTAAAAACTCATGAAAGTTTGGGTGACCTTGAAAATGACCCTAAAGTCTTTCTATTTTCATGATTTCTTTATTTTTATGCAAATTTAGCTTGTGAGGGGGACTTCATCACCTATTTTGAGTTCCTTGTGAAATATTAGACTCAGGGTTTCACCTCCTATCATTGACTTCATTTGACTCCTAATTGGAGTCACACACAAGATGTAGTGGCACTTTGGACATCGTACTACACTTAGTGAATAATAAGATGTACTGGTTGTAGAAAGGACTAGACCTTTTTGCAACAAGTCAAGTGATAAGGACCCAAAATCTATGATTTTATTTTGTATTGTTTGGCATGAAAGTCATTGTGTAATTGATTCCCATAGAATGTTTATAAATTTATTATATCTTAGATAAATCCCCACTTGCTATAGAAGTATTGTTGGTGTAAGGTGTGCCTCAAGGTCCATGTCACAATAATATCATTTAAGAGAAGGGGGTTTAAAAACCCTACTATATAATGCGCATTTACTTTTGGATGAACACTTAAAATCCTCTCAAATATATATTGATGGATTCTAATAATACCAGGCAACCTTTTTAGTTTATAGTCAAAGAGTGATTAATCTATTGAGTTTTATCCTAGATTAAAGTCTTGTTTGAAGTCAAAACTTGGTGTAAAGAAATGATACAAACTAAAACACATGGTCTTCATTTTCCTTTGAACACAGAGGTATTATTCTACCCATGTGAATTCATCAAATTTTATTTTTTCAAAGTCCTTCAAAAATTGGGATTCATATCATCCACTTTGGCGTAATTATGCTACCCAATTGAGTCTAGACCTTTGCCAAAGTTATTTAAGTCCTTCACTTATAATCTAAATTCAAAATTTCACCTTTATAAGCTCATAAGGCTGATGTGTTAAGTGGGTTCACCATTTTCACTAAACTTGAGGGAACTTAGGTTCAATTTCTCATTTGGGTTGAAGGTCATTTTAGACTCAATATCATTATCACCACTTGATAGACTTAAGCCATTTTATGCTAAACACTTTCACTTTGAGTCTATGCACCACAACATTTTGAGTCAAGAAAAGTAGTGTTATGTTGTCAAAATTGTGGGAAACTACCTTTGCCTTGGATATTTTTTGAAATAAACATTTAGCCACACCTTTTGGGTAGTGTAGCATCATTACACTACCCAAAACATTTCAAATATTTTTTTATGGACCCTCTTACATAGAGTTCAAATTTGTTCCTACATTTTTAGATCAATCTGAGTGTACTTTTATGATCCTTTATCTAGCATAGTTATACCATTCACTTTTGTCTAGCTTATTTTTTAAAAGAACCAAGTTCTATACCATTATTTGTGATAAAATAAACTATCTCTAAAGTGCCTTTTATTTCATACCTTATACCTAGTTTATCAAGTTCATGTCTAAGGATCAAATGCCTAGTGTTTTTTAGAAGTGTTTTAAATCTGTTAGATTAAAACTTTCATCTATTTCAAGGTCTAGATTTTGATTCCATTTGGCCAAGAGTCCTAGTGCATGCCTTGTTTGAGCCTAAATTTTGATGCTGTGTTTGGCCAAAAGACCTAGCAACTTTTAAATTCCTAGATTAGATTGATTTGAAACACATCAACTTTAGAGTTTGGCATTTTTATTTTTGGTCCATTTACTTTTTTATGTTTATGTGAATAGTGAAATGTTAGATACTTCATGCTAGCTTGTTCCTCACAAATCTTTGCATAAACTTTTTGATCTTTTTGATGAATCTAGACCAAGTTAGAACATCATCTATTTTAGATATTATCCTTTTTAGATTTTGTATAACTCTTTTACCTTATATCAAAAAACATTAAATATGGACCCCAAGATGTATTCCTACAATCGTACTGGAATCATGTACAATCTAGGAATTAGTAATGTGGTTGTGTAGGAACAAATGATACAAGATCCTTATGTAGATAATATTCCCTATGAGATGGATTCTTATCCCTCTTATAATACTCAATTATGGGCACAAATACAAGATCCCTTGGCTAACTATTTGGTTAACATACCACCTTATTCAGAACAAGACCAAGAATAAACCACACAATACCTAGCTACAATACCTATAGTGGGTGAGTCAATTCTTAAACAATCATATTCTAATAATACAACTTCCACGTATGATCCATTTTTGTTTGAGTGACATTTTTTAGAGAAAAAAGATGAGATTTTGGTTAGAGACATAGAGGTAAGGGCCAAGTTTGCAATAAACTTTCCCCATGAAAATTTACCAAGCCTAGTAAGAGTGCATCACAATAACATTTATGATCAATAGGTTTCTTCTAGTAATCCTATGGCTCTAGTACAAACAATATATCAAGACCCTAATATATCTAATTAAGGCAAAAAAATCAAGAAAGGTGAATTTAACCAAATGCAGATAGCATATCAAACCTACCTAAATCTAGCACATAATTTCAATCAGATTAACATGATGAGCAAACCTATCATTGACTTAGTTCCTTCAATAGGAATATTGATAGAGTTGACTAGATAAGAGAATTTGAGTTCTAATCCATTCATGCAAACTACTTCAGTAGATAATTTGATGCATATGCCTATTATTAAAGAAGTATCTTCAGCCTTAAAGTAGAATAGTGAGTCAAATGTAGTGGAAAATGTGCAAGTAGCATCCAATCCCAATTCAAGTGGTACTAACACATAAATAGCTAGTTAACAACATGTGAATATAGTTAATACCATGAGTGGATCATCATACTAGGGAGTAGGAGTTTCTACATCACAACCTCAACCATATACTTCCTCTAGTGCATAACCAATAGGATTAGGTAGTCAACTAACAACCAATGGCACACCTCAACACCTGAATGTGATGAACCCTACTCCTCTTCAACAAGTGATGAGTAGTATTCCATAATAGTAGGTATAATATAGTATACCAATGTAATATAGTCTAAATATATTGCCACCTCAATAAGGGGAAACTAATGTTCCACCTCGTTTGGTAGTGGAAAATATGCCTCCTTAATCACAAATAAGTGTACCAATCCAAAACCAAGTAATGACTAGTCAATAATGTGAAAATATTGGTCAGTGATAGATGCCAAATATATAACCTATTTTCAATTCCCCATAGGTATTCATGAAACAATGAGGCTCCCATGTTTCTCAAGTACCTACTAGATAGCCGTTGGTTCAAAATGTACCATAAATTCAGAGATAAGGTCTTGGTTTACAAGCTCCCACTCAATAACAAGGTTTTATTAGTTGGTAGCATGTACCTTTTCAACCATATTAGGCATAATATACTTATATTCCTCCATCCCAACCACAAAATCCTCCAATTCAAACCTTTATCACCAACCCAAACTAGAATATCACGCAACCAAATGTGCAATTTCAAGTACATCCTAATCTATGTATGCATATTCTTGGTCTATTTCTCAACCAAACCAATGTACCCTAATAGATATCTCCATCATATCCTAGTCAAAGTGTCCCACTTGTGACCTCCCAACCATATACCCAAACCAATATTCTCCCTCAAACCAATGTTCCTTCTAGTTTCCTATGCCAAGAATTACAATAGATGAAGGATGCAATTATTGCCATTCAAGTTGGGAAATAGGATAAAATTTTTAAGTTGGATGATGTGTGTTCTTATCCATTCAACATAGATTACTTGTAGATAATATTTCCTCCAAGATAAGAACCACCGAAATATGATAAATACAAAGGGAAAGGTGATCCTAAGGCCCATTTAACTAAATTCTTTGTTGCATGTCAACTAGTGGCATATAATGACATATACCTTTTGATGTTGTTTCCAAGGATTTTGGTTGGACAAGCCTTGGAGTGGTTTTTAATGTTTTCCAAGAATTCAATGATAGATTTTGATGATATTTTTGATAAGTTTGTGTAGCACTTTTTCTATAATCTTGAGCGTGATATTTCGTTAGTGGACTTAACACAAGCAAAGAAAAAATTTGGTGAGAGTTTTAAAAGTTATCTACAGTGATGGAGAGCCCTTGCAATTTGTTTCACCCATATTTTACCATATAAACAATTATCCATTGTGTTTACTAAAAATTTTCATAGTGAGATAGCTTATCATTTGGAACTACAATGTGCACATACTTTCAAGATATCATTTGTAAAGGTTTGTTGATCAAGTGAGCACTCATCAATAAAAGAGTCATCAATCTTAATTCAACTAATCAAAATCAAGGTACCAATTAGGGAGATGGCTAAAATTAACATCCCATTTAAGTGTAAGCATCACAACTGATATAGGCCAATAACTAAGAAAGATCGAAGTAATTTAACCACAATATGAATGTTGTGGGAAATGGAGTAACTGAGTAAAGTCATGTATAAACAATGTAAACATCATCTACACTACCTTTTCAGCTGACCCCTACCCAATAACCTCTTTAACCAATGCCACAAGCATAATAACCAAGACCTGTGTAATAAATATAACAGTGTTTATCATTACAAACCCCTCCTCCTAAGAGAACCATGTTTGCACGTCATGTCTTTAGTGACCTAGGAGAACCTATTAAGTATATATTTTTCAAGATTGATACCACTAATATGATTAATTGGCCTATACCAAAGCATTATCTGTAAGGTATTCCTTATCATGATTGGTACCATGAAAATAAATTATATGACTATCATTAGGTCAATGGGTATAATCTATAGAGATGTGTCCAAATCAAGAATTTAATTGAGAATATGTTAGAGAATGGAGAGATCACATTAGATAATGGTGATTTCAATTCTAATCAAAATCTTGGGATTTATCAAAATCCCTTTCCCTAACATAACAATTAGTAGAAGCAAAATAATCAGTAACAACAACAATAACCACATCTAGTGTATTAGCAAAATCAAAAGCTGAACCAGTAGAATCAGTAAAATCAACATCAAAACCCATAATGATAGAACAATGAATAAAACCAAGGTCAAAATGGTAACAACCAAAAAACCTACCATGTAGTTACACATGACTATAATAGGGTTATAATTCATATTGCAGGGGGTAGTGATAATACCATCTCCGTTAATCCTCGACCAAACACTAATCAACCTAAACTGTTGCTTTACAATAACATTTAGCCAAATTATATGGATAATCCTTCTTTGACTTGGGACTGCATACAAAAAACTAAGACTTCCCCTTTTGGAACTTATATCAACAACTCATCCTTATCATGTGACCACATATGAGTGCACCAGAAATCAAGACTTGGCCTGTTTGGTCCCAAACCATTCCCAACATTTGTTAGTAATAATGCTCAAGTATTTAATCTCGATTGTGAAATCACAAATCAGATATTGAATATTATTATCCTAAGCCCAAAACCATCCACCACTTTACATGTCATCCAACCAACCATTCAATGTTAGAATAAACCATTCAATACTGACCAAGACAAGAAGTTTGATATTGTGGAACAATTATAGAAGACACTAGCACAAATTTATATTTTAGATTTGATGTGAACATCATTAATCCATAAGAATATCTTGAATGATTTTTTAACCCAATCCATTATTACTAGTGACATATCCCCTAATAAATTTCAAGATTTGGTTGGACACCTAGCTCTATCCCAACAAGTCACATTCAATCAAAGTAATATGTCTTCACTTGGCCCACTCCATAATAACCCATTATACATAGAAGTTTATATAAAATGGAATAAAGTGAAATGTGTCCTTATAGACAATGGATTAGGCCTCAAAATAGTGTCTCTAAAGCTCATCAAGCTTCTTGGGTACATAATGGTAGATCTCCAGCCACAAACAATAACCATCAAAGCTTATGATAACTAGGAAAGAGAATCACAAGGCACCATTAGCTTGTCAGTTATCATTGAGCCTTTGAACCATGATACACTTTTACACGGGCCTTGGTTACATGAGATTCATGTAGTACCATCAATGCTGCACCAATGTATCAAGTTTTCCCACTTAGAGATGGAAGTAAATATTCCAAGAGATTTACAACCATATGAACACTGTAAACATCTTGAGGCCGAATTTTAAAGCTACAATTATTAGTACAACATGAATCCAAGTTCCAAACAGGATAAAGGAAAGGTTATACTTATTGATCCTTCACCAAATAATTGCATAGATCTTAATACCTTGGATTCCCTTTCCCACATACCACCTCTTGAAGCTTCTAATCATTTCACCATTTTAGATAATGAACCAAGAGAGTATGTGACCCATGATACATTTCATATTTCCAATCTTCCTCAAATTTTGAAAACCTTTAGGTGACCTAAAGTCACCCCACATATGCATTGGAAATGAAATAACAAAGATAAGGGACCTGTCACATTTGTACCAACATCTAGCCTAGAACCCAACCCTCTTAAAGGGGATGAATCATGGTTATACAACGATGACCAAGCTAATTGTTATAAAAGTGCAAAGTATCATATTCCTAATAGGATCAGGAGCATCACAATTATGAAGGAAGAGGACTCAAATTGAATCATCAAGGAACCATCAAGCCAATTTCTATGACTAAGTATAAAAAACCTTATGGACTTGGATTTAAACCACTTGGGGGTGACCTCACATATCTTATTCAAACTCCATCACCAACGACTAGTAATGATGATGCCAATAGTGAAGTAGAGTTTGCTCATAGCCTCACCTTTGATGACCTAGATGAAACCAACATGTTCAATAACAATTCCATCTGTACCCTTACCCTAATCAGTCATCACAACCCATTTCTATTATATTATCCCCAACTGATAGATTGGGACCAACAAGAGTCTGATCTACTAATTAATGAGTTCCAAAATGATGAGGCATTATGTGACTTCTTAAGCCTTAGAGATAACATTATGTTGGGAGATCACAAGTTAGGATTCTCAATTACATTGGATCTTCAAACCTATTTTGGAGAGTGGGTGAACACCCTTAGCCAAAAATAAATAAGTAAAACATTGAGGTCCCAAAGTGAAAACCTCTTTGAGGCACTTTATAATTAGGGAAAAAGGAAATATAAAGTCCAGTCTAGTGGTGAAAACTTGTTTCAGGTGACATTAGATGGGGATGTTCATTCTTATATAAATTTAGACTAAGAGACCACCAATAATGAACTTTCCTATATATCTAAGTTTAGTTTTGCACAACAACAACTATTTGATTAAATTATTCAAGAGTTTCTAACTATTTTTGTCATGTGGCCAGATCTCCCATTAGGGGACTCAGATTCATTATGCTTAGGATAAGCTAAAGAGTAAGTCCTAACAGAGGAACCTAACATAGTCCAATAGTTTAAGTCATTGCCTACTATCGTAAAAGATGGTTTGACCCTTTTAGTCAAAGATATAATAGACGTAAACATTAAGACTTCATTGGACCCAAAATGAATAAAATTAGGTGTGTCCCTCACTATGGAGTAATGTAAAGTATTTATAACTCTGTTGAGAGAATTTATAGATATCCTTACTTGGGCTTATTCTCACATGCTAGGTTTGGACCCCACCTTAGTTCTGCACCACCTTATGATCAATCTTGATGCAAAATTGGTAAAAAAAAAATCTATGTAAGATGAATCCTCACATTGATGTATTGGCAAAAAAAGAGTTGAAAAAACTCTTATAAGTAGGATGTATCTGATCCATTGATTACTCAGAACGGATCTCTAATGTGGTACCTATTTATAAAAAGCTTGAAGGGATCAAAATTTATATTTTTTTTTTGAGACATAAACAAAGCTTATCCTAAAGATTATTTTCCATTTCCTAATATTGACATGATTATCAACTTCATGATAGGTTATGAAATGCTTTCACTTATGGATGGCTTTTAGGGATACAACCAGACTAGAATAACACTAGAAGACCAACATAAAATAACATTCACCACTCCATGGGAAATATTTTTTTATCAAGTAATGCAATTTGGCCTTAAGAATGATGGAGATACATATTAAAGGGACATGACTATCATATTCTATGATATGATGCATGATATTGTTGAATATTGTGTTGATGACATATTAGAAAAATCCAAAACTAGGTCCAACCATCTAGTAGTGTTGCATAAGATATTTGAAAGATTACAAGAGTAAAAATTCAGATTCAATCCAAAGAAATGTGTGTTTGGCATAACCTTAGGCAAATTATCTATCTTCATTGTGTCTCACAGAGGTATTGAAGTCGATTTGGCTAAAGTCTATGTTATAACTTAGATGCTACCACCAACCAATTTAAAGCAACTCTATAGTTTGTAGGGTAAGATCCAATCAATCTAATTCTTCATGTCTCAATTAGTAGATACGTGTCATATATTTACACATCTTCTAAACAAGGGAGTTGCATTTCACTAGGATGATCACTACCAAACAACTTTTCAACAACTCAAAGACTATCTGGTTAATTTGCCTATTTTATTACCTCATATGCTAGAAAATCCATTCTTGTTATACCTTTTAGCTATTGACAATGCTCTAGGGTAACTCTTGGATCAACATGATGAAAATGGAAAAGATCATGCCATATAATACCTAAGTCATACCTTGGTCGCATATGAACATCATTATGCACCTATTGAAAAAATTATCTAGCTATGGTCTTCATAGCTCAAAAACTATGCCATTACATGTTGAATAATAAGACCATGGTCATTTCAAAAGTAGATCCACTAAGTATCTACTATCTAAAATAACTTTTCAAGGTAGAATGGGTAAATTAATCATGCTTATTAATGAGTTTGACATAGAGTATGTCAATAAGAAGGCAATTAAGGGATAAGTTCTTACAAATTAACTTGCTAAAGCACCTCTCACAGACATACAACCAATCATATTTCAATTTCCTGATGAGTCCATAATGATCATCATTGACACACCCCTTAAGGAGTATCCTTGGAATTTGTATTTTAATGGTTCATTTACTACACATAGATTAAGGGTAGGCCTATTGTTTATTACACCATAGAGGGATCTAATCCATAAATCATTTAGAATCAACTTTCCTTGTAAAAAAAACATGGCCATGTATGAAGCAATTGTTGCAAGACTTTTATAGGTAGTGAATTAGAATATATATCATCTCCAAGTTTATGGTGATTCTCATTTAATCATTAATTAGTTCATAGATCATTTTTATACCAAAGATGACAAACTAGTTCCATATAAAACCATGGTCGACACTCTTAAGCAATAAATTACCAATATTTAGTTTGAGCACATTCCAAGGGCTAGTAATAGAACTATAGATGCCATGGATATTATTGTCTCTCTAATTTAACAAATTTATAAAGCTAGAGAGTATCAGTTCCTCATCAAAAATTTATCAGCACTAGCTCATGAACCTTTAACTGTTGCAATGATTTATGATATTATTTGTCCTAATTCTATTTGGTACTCAGACCTTTAAAACTACCTTCATGACCAATTTTTACCACCTAACCTATCTCAAAAACAAACCAAAGCCTTCATTCATCATTCCACTCATTAGACTCTACTTGGATCCACCCTTTACCATCATAGTTTTGATGAAACTCTACTTCGTTGTTTAACTTTAGTAGAGTCTACACTAGCATTAAGAGAAGTTCATGAAATAGTATGTGGAGCTTATTCTAGCGGGGTAGTCCTATCCAAAATGTGTTTGTGTATTGGTTATTATTAGCCCATGATGGATGTAGGTGCCATCATGTATATAAAGAAGTGTGACAAATGTCAATGACATGCTAATCTAATTCATGCCATAGTGAAAAATATAAAACTAATGTTGACATTATGGCCATTTTCTATATGGGCACTTGACCTCATTAGGAAGATCAACCCCACTTCATCTGATGTCCATAAACATATCCTTATGACATTAAGTATTTCACTAAGTGGATTGAAGCTATACCCCTCATGTGACTAGAAAGCGAATTTCCAAATTCATTTTCAACCATCTCATTTATCGCTACAGTATCCCCTCTGATATTATCTCTGATAATGGAAGATCTTTCAAGAACAAGAATGTATACCAACTATGTAATGAATATAATATCGTAAAACATTTTTCTATAGCATATTACCCTCAAGGTAATGGCCAAGCCAAAGCATCGAATAAAACCATTATCAATATTCTCAAAAAGATTGTTAATGATGTTAGTCATGATTGGTACCTAGATATATTCCCTACCCTTTGGGCATACCATACCAATCATCATACCCCCACAGGAGCCACTCCATACTCACTTATTTATGGTACCGAAGCCATCCTTACCATTGAGGTCAAATTGCCTTTACTACGTATCTCTTTCAAGCATGTCCTGGATGATCATGACTATCGAGTAGGTCATATGCAAGAGATAGACCTACTTGATGAGAAATGCATAGCTACACTCAATAATATTTAGGCATATCAGAACTGACTCAAAGGCCACTATAATTGACATGTTAAGTATAGAACTTTTGAACTTGGTGATCTTGTTCTTAAAGAAAAGCAAAAGAATACCACAACTACGAAGAAACATAAAAGAAAATTAAAATCAAACTAGATAGGGCCTTTCATCATTATTGTATATTATGGATCAAGAGCATATAAGCTTGCCACACCAGATACAAATGAACTTTTTGAGTTGATGAATATTATTCATCTCAAGTGGTACTATGTTTAAGCACTAAGGTATATTATTTGAAAGGACTATTTTAGTTATGCTATTTCATCAGTATTATTATTTGTATAAATATCATTCTTATATGTCCTCTTAGTCATATCCACTATACCTTTTTGACCTATTGACCCAGTGTGTTCTAAAGCCTAGGCTATTTGACCTTGGATTTTTACCATTCGTTATGCATTTTTAGCATATAAGAATCTGATCAATTTCATCAGTTGGTTCGAGTAATTTAGATAGAGATTATAATTTAGAGCAGTGTGATAGAAGTTTTGATAGTTACATCCTTCATTTGTTATTCCTTTCTTATCACCAATCTTGATACTAATTATAACCACCTTTGGACAAATTAGCACCATTGATCCATGTCATTGTATCATAGTTATAACCAACTATGGGAAAACTAGGGGCAACATTTTTTTATTAAGCTTGACACACCAACTTGCCACTTCCTATGTCATACTATGGTTTTTTACCAATTATGCCTATTTTATTTGAATTGACTACTACACTAGTTGAATTCCTCTTTTGTAAGGGTGGAACTACAGTGACTTAAGGTCCCACTCTGGGACTATGTAGGTAGTGCTTGATACTTGTTGAGGTCAGCTCAGTCTCCCTTTCCACCATGCTCTTGCCATTTTATGAGAAACCTAAGTTTGAACGCTCTCACCATTTTGTGAGAAACCTTAGTTTAAATTTTCTCTCCATTTTGTGAGCTTGAACCATTTAGTGTCTCATCATTCTCGATTGAGTTGAGATAGTTCAAAACAATCCCAAAATAATTTAAAAAATCATTAGAAAAGAAAAAAAAAACATTGACCACTTCTTTTCCTTAAAGATTTTGGGAACCCTTACTAAGTTTCAAGCAAACCACTTATCACTTAGTTTCTCTATCCTTTTTGGTCTTTTCTCTCATGCACTTTCCATTTTTCAAGACCATTCCTCTTCTTCTATCACATCCATTTTGTTTGTTTTTCTCAGTTATCACATTCTTCCCATTCCCTAGGAGAACTATTTTTGGCTTGAAGTTTTTGTTAGATATTACATCCATGGAACTATGTAGGTAACATCCACTTGCCTAGTGTATATGGAGATAGATTGACCACCATTTTCCTTTTCTTTTATTCCCACATGTTGTTTGTTTGATCAGTTATAGCCTATTTTATAGGGGCAATGTTTGTATAGTTTTTATTACATTATTTGTTTGTTTATTTTTGCTTCTTTTATTTATTTATCTGCCTATTTATTTGTTTCCAGCACTATTACCATAATTATGTTTATATGTGTTCATTGGGTGATTCCTTACACACACTTACACTTGAATCCATCCATATTCATTTGTTTACATTATCATCATGTTTTCTATCATTGGTCCATTATTTTATATTGAGTATTAGATTATGAGAGTGTATCCTTATGCATATTCAGCCAAGTCCTCATGATGTTATACCATGATGCCTACCAACATGTGATACAACAAACCTCAGCTTCAAGAATTATATTTAGCAATGGTAACATCTCTTTGACATCAACAAAATTAATCACATCCTAAACTGAGTAATTAACCATGAAAGAATTTCAAACTTTACTGATTCAGATGAGCATCTCCCTACTAGTAGTTTGTTTCAATTCATAATTACCCTTTGTGTTAAGTTATCATCATCCTCGACCAAGTTTATCATGTTTACCATAATCAGGGTCCAATGATTATAACTGCCCATGGGAAAATCATTCCAGACCATCCCACCTATATTTCTATATGATTATAACCACCTTTGGGAAAATAATTGTGTTGTCACAACTTTAATTTTTTTCCATGCAAGGGCATGATATTATATTGTGTGTTTGTCCTAATAGGGGTAGCTCTATCTTCTCAATGATTATAACTGTGTTTGGGAAAATCATTGTGTTATCATACCACATTGCCACTATTAAGGTATAATGCCTATAACCACCTTTGGGAAAACCATTATAAATAATCCCACTTGAATTCTCAATGATATTTACTACTTTTTCAATATAATTGTGTTTTCACCCCATCATCTTTCTTTTATTTGGTCTCCTCATTTCATTTCTTATCAAGGGACTATTTACTGACCTACTTGTGTTAACCATTCCCTTGAAGGGGCATCATACAATTAGTTTATCATCATTATAGTTATAGGTATACATGACCTTTTCATTATTTGAGAAGACATTACTATGCTTATAACTTGAAACACCTTCCCAAATAGGGGCAAACTATAGATACCTAAATTTGGCCACCGATAACCCCTAATCAGTTTTTTGACTAATTTATACCAAAATATATAATTTGGCTTAAAAACACTAAAGCACATTAAAATATTTGAAATTGACATATTCAAATGTCAATTTTATCTAGGGTATCCCTAAATGGGGTAATGCAATTTATGGGCCAGCTAACTTTGATCAAATAATTATGAGTTAAAATACCAATTTTGCACCTAGGTGCTTTGGATTGCTCTTTCCTATCAAATTTCTTTCACAAGATACATGCCTTTGTTATTTATTGTTGCTAACATCCTAAATGGGATAATATATCTAATGCATCTAACATTGCTTTCCAATTCCAATCTAATCAAATTTTGGACCAATAACAAGGCATTCTGATCAATTTGAATAATTTGTGCACAAAGTGCTTAAACATGCTTAAGAGCTAATTAGAATAAATTAAATCCAAATCAAGAATTCCATGGAAACTTATTGAATACTTTTTTTTATAAATGAATATTGAATATCTACATCGTCAAGTGACATCATTTCTTGGGAAGACATCCCTATGCCATAAATGCCATAAATATCAGGATTCATGCCTCCCATGTCTCATCAAAACCCTTTATGCCTCTTAATTGTTATTATATCTCAAATATTGATGAGCCTATTTATCAATTTTAATTTCAAAATTGGACTAATCCTTAACCACACATCAATCTTGAGATGAATAGTTCAGGTTGATTCTGATCAATCTCGAAAATATATAAATAGAGGCCATGAACATCATTTCTAAGACATGATTATGTAAAGTTATAATGAAAAATTGATTACAAAGATCCATATAACTAGTGTTATCATGACAAATTGATTCCAAGCTAAGCCAAGCCATAAGACAAAGGTGCCAAGGAGAGATGGAGGTAGTCAAGCTTCCATTACCAAGGATTTTATGAGCATAAAGCTGAGCCAGCCACTACAACAAGAATTTTGAAGCATAAAAGGAAAGCAAAAGAGGGTTTATTTTGCATTTTAGTTGTGTGTTTTATTCATGTGTGTTAACTAAGCTCTCCCTAATGTCTAGACCTAGAGATGTTCTGCTAGTTAGTGTGTTTTTTTCATTTTGTTTTCATTTTGAAACTAACTGATATTAACCATCCTCTCTTGAGTCAAATTCCTAGTTCACATTTTTGAGTGGCCACCTACCCTTTGAATCTTTCCAAAATGACCCTTTAGCCTTTATGAAACATCCATATGCCCTTTCTATACCTACCCTTTGAGACTTATATCTCAAGACCTTTTGCCGTATAGCCATTTAATTTAGACTTTTGTTTTGAGTATTTTGTACAATGTAAAATCCTTGAAAGAATTCCTTCAAAGGCACATGCCTTTTAGACTTCTTGAACCTAACCTCTAAATTAAGGCCACATACCCTTTAGGTGTTGCCAAGCCTACCCTTTAGGACCTTTGAAGTGACCCTTAGCAATATAAAAGTAACCCTTTAGAAATCAAAAGTGCTCTTCAGCCCTCCAAACTACCCTTCATGAATTTTGAAAGTTTATCTTGACATTTGTGAAGTAGACCCTTTGAGACTTTTGTCATGGATAAAATTCCATACGAAGTGGACCCTTCAGACCAAAACTACCCTTTAAAATTTTTAGAAGTACCCTTTAACCACAAAATATCCTTCCAAAATAATTATTTTAAGAATTTTGATCGAGATCCTTCAGAATAAAGCCATGGACATTTTGTCTGAAATAATTACCCTAAAGGAATTATCCATGAACATTGACCTAAAATTATATTTTAGATGTTATAATTTTTAGTGATTTATTATGAAGAACATTATTGATATTAAATTCCATACTCGGTAAAGATAAAATATTTCCTATTTGATAAATGCTAATAGCCCCCACCAACCCAAGCTAAAAAATTTGAAAAGTGAACATTGCATATTTAATGTCACATGAACTGGTATTCAATGTAAGATATTATATAGATGATACACAGCCATTGAAGACATCATTTGCATTTAAATGATCTTGTGATTGAATTATCCTTGTCCCCAAATAGTGAATGAGAGCCCTAGTTTCTACTTTGAAGAGTATACAATGAATAATAATCAACCTATATCCAAGTCGATCACATTAATATATAGATATACACAACATTCAACACATTGAGAAAGATATAGGGATGAGCATGCCGCTATGGATTATTCACTAAGGTCATCTTAAGGAACTAATCTCCTATCTACATTTTCAATTAAAAACTCTATATAATTCAAAGACACCATCTTCAATGCATGGGTATTTAAAGATAAATATCACAACTATTCATAGCTTTGGGATGTAATTAATTTAGTTGATATGTTTTCCTTAGATGATGAGAGATTACTATCAAAAATGTTATTTTTTCAAGAATTGTTAGCCTACAAATGATAGAGATTACATTTCACTATGGCAAAGCCCGAAGTCATGCCATGTATTGACCTTCTTAGGGATTTATTCTTTACTAGTAAGATATCATAGGATGCCTACTTGTTGCATTTGCATGAAGATATAGTAGTCACATGCATCTCTTGAAGAAAATTTCAAAGATATCTATCTATTATCATCCCAAATGCATACTACAAAAAACACACTTGGGTGTAACTCAAAACTAAAACCTCAATCATAAAGGTGATTGCTTTATGGTTGATCATAGGCCAATCCATCACCTGGAAAGGAATAAAAATGAAGGGTAGGTTGGGATTTTGAATAGGTATGGATATAATCAATAGGTTATATGCGATGCCTAATATCTATTTCATAAATTTAGATTGGGTGCCTTTACTGTATATGATGTTATCACATGATATTACTTATGCCTTGGGGGTGGTAATTAGCTTAAGATTAAGAGAGTAGAATTTACATAAGGATAAACACCCCACTCCCATAAGAGACTTTTTTATGATGTCATATTTAGTCAATGTAGTTATGGGGACATGTTACAAATATTTGGGTAATCTATGGGATCTATCTATGTATTACATAAAGAATAGAATCTATGACCATTTTAAATAAATGCACATATATGATTATCAAAATTGCATGGTTAGAATATGTGAAGGCGTCTATCCATAGGTGTGGTAATCCATCCATGGCTCACCCATGCCTTGTATTGGGTAGAATATTTTGAATAAATTGAGTGACAAGGGAGATCACTTACTATATCTAGACTTTACAATCATTATGATATGGGGGAATAAGGTAGAGCCCCTATGTCTCCCAAAGTATGTACTAAATAAGTTGGTAGAACAAGAATTTATTTTTTATTTGTGGAACAACATCGAGGAAGATTTAGCTAGGTAAAATAAAACCTTATTTTTTGAGAGCCTTATGATAATAGGTAGAATGACATATTACATGAGAAAACATCTTAGTGATGCTATGAAAAATCAAAACCAATATGGCTTCCCTATAATGCCATGGAGAGATTGGGACCCCCATAGGCATATCCAATAACACATTCACTAATTTGACATCCCTTACTACCATCAACCTTACTACTATATCTTCCTATTCTTGAATGTTGTATCAATGAAGAAGTCTTGGAATGAGTAAAAATTATTGGGATATAAGAAGATCATCTAAAGATGATCCAAATAGAGCCTAGTATCTCTACTATAGAATTAGACAACCGAAGAGTTCTCTTTAAGGTCTGATAGCATTCAAAATTTTGGAGAGGGTAGTCTAGGGAATAGGAAGCTTCCTCATCTTAAGAACTTCTATTGAAGTTGAAATTTAAAACAATCAAGAGAGAAGCTAGGATCCCTGAGTTAAGTACACTAAGAGGAGGAGAAAGATGATATCCTATCAGTTTAGACTTTGATGAGGAAGATATGCCTACTTATAGCACCATTTAGGTCTCTATGGCTACCCCCAATCTATATACTATTTCAACTATGGGGGTAGCTACTATACAAGTAGCAACATCTTCCTCCCATGACTCTCCCATTTAGGGAAAGACCCCCTTAGTTTACACCAAGAAGCCAAGAACTCCTACAAGAATCCCCATAATAAAAAAATCTCAAGGCTTGTCAATTCCACCTCTAAGGTTGTAGCAATTAGGAACAAATAAAGTCATCATCAAGGACTTGGTAGATGATTCAAATGAGAAGGTTGAATTTGAGAAGACCAAAGATTTAAGCCTATAAGGAGACCCCATTGAACTACAACTTCAAGGTACTAAGGCATTTATTATCTTTCCTTTGGCTTCAATTTCCATTATTAATTCAACATCTATTTCATTTTTGGAAGCCCCCACACCTTCTACTATATCCACCCCTTTCCTTCCTTCCTTCCATCTCTACCTCCATTCTTTCCATTTCTACATTCACCATTGATCCCTCCACTATCACCACTACACCATTTCCAATGGCGATTCCATTTTTTCCTACTAGTACTTATATTATGAGACTTCACAAAAAGAAGAAAAAATCCAAGAAGGTGTAGACTACTTGAGCCACCCCCTAACTACATGTCCAATCTACAGAACTCTCCATTCCACTCCCCACTTCCAATTATACCAAAGAAACTACAATAACTATCACAAAAAAGGGGAGGAAGGCAAAGAATCACATATTTGTAGTCCATCCACTTCCTTAATTTAGAGGAGTGGACTTGTCAAAAATAATATGGCATTCCTTTCCCTATGTATTGACCAAAGCTAATAAGAAACAAAAGAGGGAAGAAGAGGAGGCTGAGCAAGAAATTATTATTGCAACTAGTAAGGCACCCCTTAACATTCCCCCTTGGGATATTGATTTGAGGACATAAATGCCAACTTATAAGGTCATTGAGCTCCTCTTCATGTCCACTTTATTTGACCCCTCAATTGGCTCAATCCAAATAGTTAAGAAGATGAAATTTGAGGATGACCAGGGGTGAGTTTCATCCTTAAATATCAATAGTTAGTGTTCTCCCGAACTAAGAGGTAGAGTAGGTACCTAGAAGAATCTATATATGAATAAAATATCTTAGACTTGGCTCAATCACATAAAGATGTGGTAGTGGCCATCCACAAAGTTAGAAAGTTAGCTCAGTAGGAGTCAGAGGACGAAGTGTAGGAATTATGGGCATAAATTGAGCAACTTAAATAAAGATCTAATATAATTCACATTTCTACAAGCATGCAATCTAAGGTAAAGGAGGCCACTTATAATTACTATAATTATCTAGAGGCCATGAAACTCATGAAGGCTAATATGGTGCCTCACACAATCCAAGTAAATCAACTCTTTGGCTCTCTAGCTCAAGACAATACTAGGATTAAGATGTTATTTGCCTATATAGGTAACTCATTGTACAACCATCTTGGTCTAATGACTAAATTTGAGGCATCTAATGCCATGAACTTGGTGGTCATTATACATGAGGAAGTTGAGGAGTGGTTAAAGGTAGTTCTAGCCTTAATACCAAATTATGAAGCACATGAAACCCAAATCCAAATTTTAAATGAATTAAAACTATCTAAAGTAAGGGATACTATAGGTAAATCAATTAGTAGAATCAATTTTGACAAAATAATCTAGGAAGTTGCTAAGAAATTCAAGTAAAATATACAAGGCTTGGTAGTGGAAAGCATAGAAACAAAGTTTAAAAAAGTGAGAAGGAAGGTGATCAAAGTGGAGGTTTTTAGAAGTAAGTTCCAAATTACTAAGGATGAACATGCATGACTCCTCAAACCAACTGAGAGACTCTACCGACCTTCACTACTTAACTTGGACATCATTCATTATTAACATGAGGCGGTACATAAAGTATATAAGGATAATAAGGTGAATAAGAATCAAACTTCTAATAGTGGGCTACATTTTTAGTTTCTACTCTGACTTTGACTCTGACTAAAGCCCATGTAACACTCTAGCCAACACAACCTTATTTATATGCATGTGTTACTCCTAATGATACTTATATTTAGATTATTTATAAAATAGACAAATCATTTTAAAATTTATTTTGTATTTTCTCATGCACGTGTTTCATATTTCTTTTGTAAAGGCAATTTGTCTATTTATAGATTTTTAGCTTCAATGATTTTGACTATAGTTAAAACTACATATTTTAATTGCCATATATAATAATCATGCATAGACTTAGAGGATAAGATTCCCCCTCCCTAAGGTTTACATATATAATTATGCCACCCACTTTTTTTTTGGTTAGATAGTTTTGGAATAAAGAGCAAGAGCCATTTTGGTCATCAAATAAAGTGTCTAAGTATTTTGTTTCTAATGTTGTGTTGTTAGTTGTTGTTTTCTATGTTTGTTTACTTCACTAAATCTTTAGTGTGATAATGATATGAATAGATTCTTGACTATTTTGATTAATGTGCTAATTGTTGTCCCCCAAAAAATGCCACTCATTTTTCGGACAACATATAAGCTATTTTGGTCTTACAAAGACCAAAATATCTTCTCATTGCAAAAAATCGTTCTAAGATTTCAAAATTGGGAATTATTCAAGCTTTTTCAGTCAAAGGACTAATGGTTTAATAGGTTCAAAGGCTTCTACAGGGAGGTTCAATCAAGAGAATTAGTTTCCAACACTTAGTCATTTTTGGGATTGGTTTAGCGCCTTGGTTCAATCAAAAATGCCCATCGGAAAGAGTTAAGTACTTCATCAAGGTTCAACAGGTTCAAGGTTCAATGGGTTCAACACATTTGGTTCAATGAAGATCAAAAGGACTTAGTTGAAATAAGAGAATGAACCATTGAACCATTGAACCAAAGTTGGTTCAATTGGTCAGTTCAATCAAAATGGTTCAAAGGAGCACCCTGAAAGGAATGAGTCAAGCAGAAGTTACCACATGTCATATACCGAGCCCCATTGCACTTTGTTTCTAATCACAATGGAAGATGCCACATGTCCCTACTAAATCTTGTTGGGAGCCTCCAAGTGTCAATATTTGCAGTCTCTTCCCTTAGCTTCACTATTTTGAGTAAAGACCATGGTGGGCCCAGGGATGAGTGACTAAATGAAGCAGAACATGCCAAGTGTCTATATCCACATGAATAACAAATGCATTCAGACCATGCCACCTCTCCCTTGTAGAGATTGATGGAGGCTACCAAGTGTCATCATCTATGAAAGCCTGAGAAAATATTGTGGATGCTGCCAAGTGTCATCTTTTGAGCCTCATTTCACTTTGATTCTAAGAGCCATGAAATCCACCATGTGTCCTTTGTAATTTAAGTGGAACATGTCAAGTGGCATCATCCACATGAATCCAAATGAGTTTTGCATAGTTCTATAGTGTTTCTAAAATGTGTTGGAAGCCACCACATGTCATCTTCTATAGGACATTCAAAAGGCATCCAAAGCTTCTACAAGTTCAATGGAGGCTACCACATGTTCTTCATCAAAGTCACAGCCGATGTTGCCATGTGTCATCCATTGGGACATAGTATCAAAGTAGCAGAACCTGCCACATGTCTCTCATAAAAGTAGTGGAAGCCACCAAGTGTCATCTTTCATGAGAAACTAATATAAGTCATGAAGACTTTTCAAAGGTAGCCAAAAGCTTAATGGAAGTTGCCACGTGCCATCCTCCACAAGATTCTCAAGAGGCAAGCGGAAGCTGCCACCTTTTCCATTGTAACTCTATGGAGAACAACACATGTCTACATCCATGACTCTAAATTTATAATAGGTTTCAAAGCCTCTATCAATAAACATTTCTCAAAGAAGCCATGGAATGTGCCATGTGTCCCTTGCAAAAGTTTGGCAGAAGCTGACAAGTGTCAATCTCTACAATTTCTCCATCCTACTTCTTGTTTTCATGAAAACTATGCTGGACCCCCAGTGAGCTACTGAAGAAATTGGAACGTGCCATGTGTCATCATCCACCTGACTCTCCAAAGACAAGTGGAAGCTTGCACCTATTCATTTATAACTCTGTAGAGAGCGACACGTGTCTGCATCTGAGATTTAAACAAGTTTATAAGCTTCTCTTAAGCATTTTTTAGAGCACAGTAGAGACCACCATGTGTTATCATCTGCCAGACTCATAAAAATGTTTCTAAAAGCCTCTAATGAAAGCAAAAAATGTTGCGTATCCTCACCTGTTTCTAAGTAGATGATGCCACGTGTCAAATTTTCAGTGAAAAGTGACCAAAGAATAGAGAGGCAATTTAAGGGCCACATTTAATAGCCTGAAAAGGAGGAACGATGAAGGAAAGAACTAGAAATATCCACACATGAGATATTTTTCAAATGATGGCAGATTTGAGGACAAAAAATTAGTGGCAATGAAGTGTCTGTTGATTTTTGTAGACTTAAGTGCAAGAGCCCTAATCGCTATGAATCAGAGGAAATAATACAAAATATTTGGAGTGTCAACATAGTGTTTAGATCTGATAGACCTCTTGAACCTAGAAACATGGATGTAGATTTCTTGAGCCTTTAAAAGACATGACTTGTTCGAGAATAAAGGCAAAGTGAACAATGGTGCAATCAAGAGAGGGAACTAAGAGGATCATCTAGTTCTAGGAGATGACAGTCGAGTTAAAATATAGAACTGAAAGTGTATTCAAAGCATTGCATGCATAGCATGAACTGTTCCATGTGAAATGTGCCAAACCTCTCTCAACTTCTATATATATTGTAATCTCTTTTATTGTAAAAGGATCTATCTTTTCTTGTCATAGAAGCAAAGACTCTACCCAAATTGAAAGGCATTTACTGAGACTTTGAGCTTAGATTATTAATCAATTTTCTTCATTTGAATAAGAAAGCAAGTGACCTTTTAAGACTTTGTGCTAGAAATAGCCTATTTTATTTAGGGAATTGTTTGTATGTCTATTTCCTAGAAGTGTTCTTGTTCATTTGATCTAACAAGCATAACTAGTAGAAGTGGTTAGGAAGGTGTCCTGAAGACCAACTGTGGGATGACTTTGTGCCCCCATAAGTACCTTCAGTGTGTTTGTATTTTATTTTTCCTATGTAAAAGACCTTGGGATGACTTTGTGCCCCCATTGTCCTTCATATCTTATTATTTAGCAATCTAGGTGGAGACTTTGTGCTGCATCTTGATTTGCTGGTTATTATATCTTTTGTTACATTTTGTTGTTACTACCTGGAGTATTCTTGTGGCTTGATGAATAGTACTTCTAAAAGAAGAGGAGTGATTTCTATCATTTTCCTTGAGTTTGACCTTTGATCTGCACACATCATCTCTAAAAAAAGAAAGATGGATGATTTTTCCTACCCTTGAGTATTATTTTATGTATATATATATATATATATATATATATATATATATATATAAACATAAAATAATACTCAAGGGTAGGACAAATCATCCATCTCTCTTTTTTCAGAGATGATGGATGACTTGTTCTACCCTTGAGTATTATTTTATGTATGTATGTATGTATGTATATATATATATATATATAGGGAACCTCCCCTTGATGAGAGGAGAGATTTATCCCCTTTTGATGTAGTAAACCTACACATCTAGCTGATCAATCTCCCTATTGCTGTGGTGATAGGACCTATTTTGCTCAATAGTTAGCTAGTCAAAAAGATATTCACCCAACAGTTTTTGGTGACTCTGCTGGGGATATAATTTTGTGCAATTTGGAACCTCAAGTTTTAGATTGAAACATCACCTATATAATCCATTATCATTATAGCCCTTATCCATTATAGAATCTGGCGACTCCGTTTCATGTCTTACCCATTATTCATTATAGCCTTACCATCTTCCTCCACCTCCATTATTTTATCTGGTCTACAAAACCAGAGCTACTAGGAAAGAGTGCATAGTTTGAAGTCTCAAACCTCAAACTGAAGCTGAGCCAATCCTTTTCCATTTTTGTTTTGTAATCTATCCACTCTATCTAGATTTGTTATCTCTATTTTTATCAATTAAATCATGGTAGTTTGAGGCCCTTGTGGTAACTCTTTTGGCCCACTCAACTTGACTCAACCTTTGCATGAACTCCCACGTAGTTCAAGAAAGAATTTTCCCAAATTCTTTGGTGATGAGATAGTTCACCCTGATGAACACATTGTAGCCTTCAGCATAGCTTATGGTGTTATTGGAGTAGAATTTGAAGATGTGGTAGTTAGGCTTTTTGTGGAGACACTACAAGGTGCTATTGTAGACTCGTTTTACCATCTGCAAGCTGGATCAGTGACTGACTAGAACACACTCAAAGCCAAGTTTGAAGCTAGATTCAAACCTGTAAAAGATGTACATGCCTTTTTGGCCCAACTCACACAAATGAAGAAGGAGCCACATGAACCAATGAGGGATTTCATTGCCAAATTTGATAAGTTGAGGAATAGGATCCCTGCAATCACTCAGCTGACCCCTGAAAACCTCAAGTTCTTCTTCATCAACTCACAACTGCCTAAAGTGAGTTTTCTACTGAGACGTGTTGGCCAGATAGACCTTGATGAAGCTCAACTTTTGGCCACTAAGATAGAAGATGACCTTATCTTGGCAGGGAAGATAATAAGAGATTTAAATAGAAATAGATCCTCATCATCTTCTAAATATTCATCTACAGGCACCACTGATCTAATGGTACAAAAGTTGGCAAATAAATTGCTAGCCTTGAAAAGGAAAATGACACAAAATATGTCTTCTGATTCTCTATATAAAGATATACCAAGGAAGACATTCCCTAATCAGCCATATCAAGGCAATGCTGCTAGAAGTCAAGGGCAATAAAATCATCTTCCTCCCCCACAGAGGAACCTTGTCCTTGAAGCACCTCCAACAAATTCAGTAGTTGGATATCTAGAAATAGAGCATGTTTATTATTTCCAACCTAAGTTAGAGCAAGAAAATGGCACTGATCTCTTCAGGGAGGATCTAGAAGAATCAGCTGGCAACTCCCACATTGGTTTCCTGAATTACCAAGATGAACCCAAAAGTGAAGGTGAAGTAGTCAAAGGATCATACACAATATTCATCAAGTCCCAAAATCAGTCAACCCAGTAGTTTGACAAAGAGAAGACAAAGGAGTGACCCCAACCAACAATTTCAATTATTGAGCAGAGAACCCCTCTTCCTTTTCAATCAAAGGACATGGTGATTACCAAAGAAGTAAGTACATCAAACATCTTTGCACCTTCTACTTCAACTTTGCAAACCAGTCCTCCCCCTCTTAGAAATTGAAAGGATGAACTGCCATCCTCTCTTCCAAGTCCATTCCAGTCATTTGACATGATTGATCATGTGAAGAAATCCAAAATTTAGATGATTGAGTTTGAATCCTTACAAGCCAATCCTAAATGATTGGACATTGATGGAGAACCAGGTGCAGACCTGTCTGAGTTAAAAATTATGGTTACCCAAATGTCAGCCCTTGCAGATCAAATTTTGTTTGAGCCTTCAGGTAGGGGTAGTTACTTCTTAACCATAGATAATGCTCCTGTCTTAGCTAATGAAAGTCCTATAGCTGGAAATCTAGGATTCGATTCAAACAATGCATCAAAAGAATTAGTAGGGTGCAGTACAAATCAAGAAAGATCTTCCATCTCTAATTAAGATAAATCTAATAGAAGATCAGCTTCTGATGATGCTTGGATATTGGAATATGATGGTAGTAAAAATCAAGAAAGATCTTCCATCTCTAATGAAGAGAAATCTGATAGAAGATCAGCTTTTGATGATGCTTGGATCTTGGAATATGATGGTATCAATTCTTCTAGAGCTAGATAAGGATCTTTGTTGCTTAGATTGAAGACTGCTCAGGGTGAAGAGGTCAAAGGAGATGTTGAGCTGATGGTTTGTCAAGGGTCTGATGCTGACAATCAAAGCATGTGCTAGACTAGACTAGCAGAATAACAAGTTATGATGGTGGACCATGCTGCTGTAAATCAAAATCAGGCAAAGGAACCCTTCATAGGGAGAGTAAGGAGTTATGGTTTTTAGTTTGAAGACCATGTCCTACCATAGAGCAAAATGAAGGAAAGACCAAGAGGAAGACGTAGAAAATTTATTTCCTAGTGGAGAGCTCCGTTCACCTGTCACCATTTCTGAGGGCAAAATTTTTTCCTACTGGTTTACCAAGATGACACACCCTTTTCTCTACCTCAAAATGGGTAGCATCTAAAGCACTTCAACTCTTGAAGTATTAAATGAAATTGTCTATACATATGTATATTTGTATAGTCTTTTTTGCTTTGTGATGTTTGTTTTCATGTTTTTGTCACCTTTCTTTCTGGGTAGCATGACTCTGTAGCCCAATGGCACACTTCAAGGCATAGGAGATTCTAGTTTCTACTCCCCTCAGTTGTTCCAAGTTCTCATCTAAAGGAATTTCCCCAATAGGAGCCAGCTATTGTCCCCCAAAAAATGTCACTCATTTTTAGGACAACATATAAGCTATTTTGGTCTTGCAAAGACCAAAATATCTCTTCTCATTGCAAAAAATTGTTCTAAGCTTTCAAAATTAGTAATTATTTAAGATTTTTTAGTCAAAGGACTAATTTTTCAATAGGTTCAAAGGCTTCTATAGGGAGGTTCAATCAAGAGAATCAGTTTCCAACACTTAGTCATTTTTGGGATTGGTTCAATGCCTTGGTTCAATAAAAAATGTCCATTGGCAAGAGTTAAGAACTTCATCAAGGTTCAACGGGTTAAACACATTTGGTTTAACAAAGATCAAAAGGACTTAGCTGAAATAAGGGAATGAACCATTAAACCATTAAACCAAAGTTGGTCAATCGATTGATTCAATCAAAATGGTTCAAAGGAGCACCCCAAAAAGAATGAGTCAAGCAGAAGCCACCACATGTCATCTGCCAAGCCCCATTGCACTTTATTTCTAATCACAATGGAAGATGCCACCTATCCCTACTGAAGCTTGTTGGGAACCTCCAAGTGTCAATATTTGCAGTCTCTTCCCTTAGCTTCACTATTTCGAGTAAAGACCATGGTGGGCTCGAGGACGAGTGACTAAATGAAGTAGAATGCACCAAGTGTCTGCATCCACATGAATAACAAATTCATTCAGACTGTGCCATGTCTCCCTTGTAGAGATTGATAGAGGCTACCAAGTGTCATCATCTGTGAAAGCTTGACAAAATCCTATGGATGCTGCCAAGTGTCATCTTCTGAGCCTCATTTAACTTTGATTCTAAGAGCTATAGAAGCTGCCACATGTCCTTTGTAATTTAAGTAGAACACGTCAAGTGGTATCATCTGTGTGAATTCAAATGAGTTTTGCATAGTTTTATAGTGTTTCTAAAATGTGACAAAAGCCACCATGTGTCATCTTCCACAAGACATTCAAAAGGCATCCAAAGCTTCTACAAGTTCAACGGAGGCTGCCACATTTCCTTCATTAAAGTCACAATGGATGTTGCCACGTGTCATCCATTAGGACATAGTATCAAAGCAGTGGAACATGCCACATGTCTCTCATTAAAGTAGTGAAAGCCACCATGTGTCATCTTTTGCAAGAAACTAATATAAGTCTTGAAGACTTTTCAAAGGTAGTTAAAAGCTCAACAGAAGCCACCACATGCTATCCTCTATAGGATTATCAAGAGGCAAGTGAAAGCTACCACCTTTTCCATTGTAACTTTGTGGAGAGTGACAAGTGTTTGCATCTACAATTCTAAATTTATAATAGGTTTCAAAGTCTCTATCAATAAATGTTTCTCAAAGAAGCCATGGAATGTGCCACGTGTCCCTTGCAAAAGTTTAGCAGAAGTTGACAAGTGTCAATCTCTAAAATTTCTCCCTATTACTTCTTATTTTCATGAAAACTGTGGTGGACCCTAGTGAGCTACTGAAGAAAGTGGAATGCGGCATGTGTCATCATCCACTTGACTCTTCAAAGACAAGCAGAGGCTGCCACCTATTCATTTATAACTCCACAAAGAGTGACACGTGTTTATGTCTGAGTTTTGAACAAGTTTATAAGCTTCTCCTAAGAATTTTTCAGAGTGCAACAGAGACTACCACATGTTATCATCCACCAAACTCATAAAAAATGTTTCTAAAAGCCTTTAATGAAAGTGGAAATTGTCACGTGTCCTCGCCTATTTTTAAGAGGATGATGCCATGTGTCAATTTTTTAGCGAAAAGTGACCAAAGAATAGAGAGGTAAATTAAGGGCCCAATTCAACATCTCAAAAAGGAGGAATGATGAAGGAAAGAATTAGAAATATCCATGCATGAGATATTTTTCAAATGATGGCAGATTTGAGGATGTGAAATTGGTGGCAATGAAGTGTCTATTGATTTTTACAGACTTAAGTGCGAGAGCCCTAATCAGTGTGAAGTGGAGGAAATAATATGAAAGATCTAAAGTGTCAACATAGTGTTTAGATCCAATAGACCTATTGAACCTAGAAATGTGGATGGATATTTCTTGAGCCTTTAAAAGACATGACTTGTTCGAGAATAAAGTCAAATGGAACAATGGTGCAATCAAGAGAGGGAACTAATAGTATCATCTAGTTCTAGGAGATGACAGTTGAGTTAAAATATAAAATTGAAAGTGCATTCAAAGCATTACATGCATAGCATGAGCTATTCCATGAGAAATGTGCCAAACCTCTCTCAACTTCTATATATATTGTAATCTCTCTGATTGTAAAAGGATCTATCTTTTCTTGCCATAGAAGCAAAGACTCTGCCCAAATTGAAAGGCATTTATTGAGACTTTGAGCTTAAGTTTTTAATAAATTTTCTTCATTTGAATAAGAAAGAAAGTGACCTTTTAAGACTTTGTGCTGGAAATAGCCTATGTTATTTAGGGAATTGTTTGTATGTTTGTTTCCTAGAAGCATTCTTGTTCATTTAATCAAACAAGCAGAAGTGGTTAGGAAGGTGTCCTGAAGACCAATTATGGGATGACTTTGTGCCCCCACAAGTACCTTCAATGTGTTTGTATTTTCTTTTTCCTGTGTAAAAGACCTTGGGATGACTTTGTGCCCCCATTGTCCTTCATATCTTATTCTTGAGAAATCCAAATGGAGACTTTGTGCTACATCTTGATTTGCTAGTTATTACATCTTTTGTTACATTTTGTTGTTACTACCTAGAGTATTCTTGTGGCTTGTTGAATAGTACTTATGAAAGAAGAGGAGTGCTTTTTGTCATTTTCCTTGAGTTTCTCCTTTGATCTGCACACATCATCTCTAAAAAAAGAGAAAGATGATTTGTCCTACCCTTGAGTATTATTTTCTATATATATATATATATATATATATATATATATATATATATATATATATATATATATATAGCCTATCTATAGGGAACCTCCCCTTGATGAGAGGAGAGATTTATCCCCTTTTGATGTAGTAAACCTACACATCTGGCCGATCAATCTCCCTATTGATGTGGTGATAGGACCTATTTTGCTCACCAGTTAGTTGGTCAACAAAATATTCACCCAACTCTAATATTATATGTGTAATATCTATTTAAGATTGGTAAATGAGTTGATTATAATATTTAAGTTATATTAAGACATATTTATGGATGTGTACTTGTGTTTTCTTAATATAGTTATATGAGTGTATGATATAGCTGTCTTAGATAATCCATTAGCTCAAGCCATAATATCTTGAGTAAAAGGTGTGAAATAGCTACTTTGATAGGAGCAACTTTTGTTTGAGGCTATTTGACTTCCTATATCCCCATTCCCTTAGACTCTTTAACCATGTCTGACTATTAGTGTACAATTACCGCTAGTAGTAGGCACTCATTTTAAGAAGACACAAGTATATCTAGAAACCAACCAAGGAATTAATTACTAAGACTCAAAAGGATTCATTTTTTGACCTACCTTACCCTTATTTTGTGTTTTGTTATTTATATTTACCCACTCTATAATAAAATCAAGCCACTCATCCAACTCACCTAGGGATTCACTCTATTAGGAAATCATGCCTCTGTCTTAAAACATTATTAACAACCTACATACTTTACCATATATTTCATCAATAGGTTATCAAAGATTGCATACCTATAACTCATGACCTGGATTGGAGTTTTTCTCCATTGAGATCCTAAAATGTTAGAAGCTACCTCATTATGGCTATGGTGTGCATAAAACCCACATCAATAGGATCTATATTGGTGATGGTACTAGCTTGGTATTGGGGCATACCCCCTCACTTCACAATCCTATAGTGATAAGGGTGTCGAGTGATTTTTTAATATATACCATCAACCATGTGTTTATACTTGGCCAAAAAACTAAGTCAAAATTTCCCTTGGTGATGAAATCTTAGTAAGTAGGCCATGGGAAGATAAATATTTAGTGTTTTCTATGTGTAAAGTGACTTATAAGTGTGTACAAAAGAGAAAAATAGTGTGACTAATATTTTAATTTTAAAAACCACCTAATTACTCTATGTTTGTTACTCTAAGTATGCAGTCAAATAAAAAGAAAGGTGAATTAATTACTAGGAAAAAGAGGTTAATTCTTTAATTATTAAGAGTATAAAATCAGTTCAGATGATATTATATGTAAACAACATAGAACAAAGTCAATTGGGTCACTACTATTATGTATAATAAAGATATGGAAGAACATATTCGAATAGATCATTGAGCTAGTCAACCCAGTTGGCTATAAGGTTGTAGCTTTACATACTATAAACTTGTGAAAAATAGTATTGAAAGAGAAGAACTAAAATTATAGAGTAAGAATTAACCTTGGTGGGTTGGAAGATGTTTGGATTAAAAAAATTTATGTTGTGATTCTCAAATGTTGATTCAAAAATTCTAATAATATAGTCAATTGGTTGTATGGAATTTTCAAAACACGTGTGTTAAAAATAAGTTTAATAGAGTTGACGGAATCAACTATGTTTACAGACTTATATGTTGAAAGAAAATAATTATGAATAGAGTTAACTAGTTTGACTACGTATGCAAATATTGAAATGGAAAATAATATTATGTTGAATTGATCAATCCAATCACCTATATTTGGAGAAGCCCTACACAGATAGAACAAAGTCATTTTGGAGTGATTATTTGTAAAACTTGTACACAAACTATTAGAAAAATAATAATAGGTTTGATACAGTACTACAAAAATAGAAATATATAATATAATGATAAAATGAAAGTGTGAAAGAAAACCTAAAAGTGTTTGATTTCATGTCAGGTTCACCAAAATGTATACAAAGATAAATATAATTGATATATTAATTAATTTTAGCTCAGAAAAGATAAATCTGACTTACACTTTCAATTGTTAATACATTAAATATTTAGGGTCATAACCAATATGGATCCACTAGACCTAACCAAGGGATCTCTTATCATAATAACATCACTAGAGAGGGCTCCAAAGACTCTAGTCAAGCAACACCATGTGATAACCCTAGCTAGGTCTTATGCTTTCATATTCACTAAGTATAATGATAAGTAAATTAAATTATAATCTACTGCTCACCAAATCTTATAACACAAAGTGGGCATAATAAACATAAAAATTAAACATGTATAGAATATCTATACTCACATTAATGTATAAGAAATATTAATACATGAAAGAGAAGTAAAAATGCAAATCTATCTACTCTTACAAAGTACGAGCAAAGTTAGGAATACTTACCTTTGAATATGAACCCACCAAGACTCAATCTCTTCCTTGGTCAAGGTGATTTATAAGAGGTTGTTGTGGTATTTAAGAATAACAAAAATAATTTATCTCTAGGCTATACAACTTATCTATGCATCCAAAATAATTCTCCATAAGACAATATCAATATCTCCAAATAGAGAATTGAAACCCTAAGTTATGCTCCTCAATTAGAATGGTGGACAAGTGGATGCCTAATATAATATTTTTCCTCTTCTCATCTCTCTATAAATGGAAAAATGAATGTGTATATATACCTAAATCTAACCCTAAAACTTTCCAAAAATTTAGCTAACAAGGTTGGCCCAACCAACCCTATATCAATTTTTGATAAAAATAAGTTAGTTCTCAGTCTAGGTCGATGAAAGCCAATCTAGACCTATAATGTGCATTTAACTATTTAAATATAAGGTCAATGGGGCCAATAGTGTAATGTAAACCATCAAAAAGGTTTCAAGCTTAGGAAGGGGATAAGTAAGGTGATGAAAGCTTAGAGGAGTGTGAAAGAAAGGAGGTAAGGCTTAGGTAAATACATAAGATAAAGTTATGTAGATAACAAGTGGTGGTGTAGGGAATAACAATCCTTGAAATAACTAATGGTCTTCCCACCCCTTTCCTAGTATACCCTTTAACGTGTGCACTCAAAAATATTGAGACTCGATAGGTTATTATAATAGAGAAAGAATAAGTAATTAATAAAGTTTAACAATATTATGTATATACATATACCATCATCCATGTGTTTATACTTGGATAGAAATGCAAGTCAACTTTCCCCTTGGTGATGAAATATAAGTAAGTAGATAATGGGAAAAAACTATTTTATTCTTTTTCGTGTAAAATGATTTAGAAGTGTGTGCAAAAGATAAAAATAGTGTGAATAAAATGTTAAATAGACAAACCACCTAATTAGTTTATGTTTGTTATTGTAAGCATGCAAGTAACTACAATAGAAAGTGAATTAATTACTAGCAAATTAGGTTAATTTTTTTTACTGTGAAGAGTATAGAGTCAATTCAAGCAACACTATATATGAAAAATACATAATAGAATTGATAGGGTCACTAGTGTTCCATAGAAGCAAGATCTATAAAAATATAGTCGAATAGGTTGACTATTTCTTATAGAGAGAAGACATGCTACAAAACTATGTCAAGCTATTCGACCCATTTTGTTATAGGGTTGTAGTTTTATAGACTATAAAATTTTGAAACAAGATACTATAAATGAAAAATACAAATGAAATAGAATGTAATAATGAACTTGGGTAGTTTTGAATATGCTCAGTCTCTAAATTTTATACTGTGTTACTTATGTGTTGATTTAAATATTTTTTGAATAGGGTTGAATGGGTTGATCGAGTCTAAAAAACTTGTGTGCTGAAAAATAATATATGTATAGAGTTAACTAGTTTGACTATGACTAAAAACCTATATGCTGAAAAAGAGAACTATAAATGGATTCGATTGGCTCGACTATGTATGCAATTTTGTTATTGTAAAAGAAGACTTTGTTGAGATAATTGATCCAATCATCCATATTTTGAGAATACTTACACAAATAAAACATATTCATTTTTGAGAAACTGTGAATTAAATTCATGCATCGGCTATGAGATTGTATCGACAAGTTTGATATGGCACTATAAAAAAATAAATATATAATATGATAATAAAATAAATGCATGAAATAAAACCTACAAGGGTTTGATTCATGTCAGATTCACCAAAAAGTATACAAAGGAAAATGTAGACGATCTATTAATCAATCCAAGTTTAGAGAAGATAAATCCTACTTACACTTCCATTTTTTGAAATATTAGACATTTAGATTCATGACCAAGATGGATCTACTAGACTGAACCAAAGGGTCCCTTACCACAACAATGTCACTAAAGAGGGTTCTAAATCCTCTAGTCAAACAACACCATGCAATAAACCTAGCTAGGGCTTATGTTTTCATATTCACAAATTATATGTAGAGTAAATTAAAATCTAATCTAGTGTTCACCAAAGCTTGTGGCACAAAGTGTGGGTAATAAACATAAAAAAGTAAACATGCATATAAGATTTATACTTAAGCCAATGTATAGGAAATCCTAATATATGGGAGAGAAGTACAAATGATAATCTATCTACTTTGATAAAGAAGGAACAAATTTAGGAATACTTACCTTTTGAAGATGAACCCATCGAACCTTAATCTCTCCCTTGGACAAGGTGTTTCACAAGAGGTTGTTGTGGTATGTAAGGACAATAAAGATAAGTCAACCCTAAGCTACATAAATTCTTTATGTATCCAAAAGACTTATCCACAAGACAATATCCATATCTCCAAAATAAGTATTATATCCCTAAGTAATTATTCTCAAGTAAAAGAGTGGGTAAGTATATACACAATATAATATTCTTCTTCTTTTCTTGTTAATAAATGACAAAAATGGATGTATATATATATATATATATATATATATATATATATACCCTAAACCTTTCTGAAAGTTTAGTTGACATGGTTAGCCCAAATTGATCTTGTATCATTAATTAATAAAATCAAGTTAGGTCGTAGTCTAGGTTAGCCTAGATTTGTAATGTGAAAATATTAATTAGAATATAGGGTTGGCCCATGATCACATTATTTTTTAAAAGTCAAAAATGGTTTTAGGCTTAGGTAAGGGTTGAATAAGGCACTAAATTGCTTTGAGGAGTGTATAAGGAAGGAGGAAAATCTTAGGGAAGTTTATAGGATATGGTTGTGTAGATAGAAACTGGTGGTATAGGGGACAACAATCTTGTGAAGCACCAATGGTCTACCCACCCCTTTCCTAGTGCACCCTTTAAGGCATGCACTCAAAGATATTGAGACTTGATGAGTTCATACAAGAGAAAAAACATAAGTAATTGATAAATTTTAAAAATATTGTGTATACGCTAACTATCTTAAGGCCATAAATAAGTGATATTTCACTACATGGCATCATCCCATTCATTTAAGGGGCTCATTGGCCTAGGTAGATCTAGGTGTCATGATGAAGTAGTGAAGCTAGATCATGACACTTGGAATCATCTAATTTATCTATAAGTTTGAGTTCCTATCTCAGAATTTAAGAGGTCCCAAGGAAGCAAAATTAGGACACTCAAAAACATCCTGCTTATCGAGGAGCTCATTCAATCACTCAAAATTGACTAAATCTTGAAAGTTGTGGGGAAGAGATCGAGTGATAAGTGGTAACTCCTTGATCATCTGGGGCTTGCATGTTCAAAATAATGACCAAGACTAGAATCCTGTAGAAAAATATAAAGTAATTATTAATCCTTTTTTAGTTTAAATAAAAATAACTACGTTAAAATAAAAAATAAAAAATAAAAAATAAATGAAAAATTTAGACAAGTAAGCAAACAAAAGAAACCATTTTATCAAACTTAAAGCTAATTTTAGCCCATTATGTAGATAGTAACTAAGTCATATAATAAAAATAACATAATGATTTAGCCAATTAACTAAAATTAATGCAATAAATGGACTAAAATTATAAGGAAAGTAAAAAAACTCTAAGATAATTAGATAATTTGTCTAAGTTTAAGTTAGATTTTACCCAAAAGGGAAATTTTGAAAGTATTTTAAAACATGTTCCAAGATAGCCAAGATTATTTAAAATTAGACAAATTTAGATATTTATATTAATGAAGTCTTAAATGCAAATTTCAGACCAAGGGTGAATAAAACAAAACTCCTTTTCACATTTGGTTAATAACAATGAACCAAGCCTAAAATTTAGACTTTAAATTTAGGACTTTATCTCATTATATTGACAATTTCAAATAGGTGAAAATCCCCAAAACATTTCCAAAACAAAAGACTAGATTATATAATAAAATGAGGTTACATGATTTCAGTATATGAAATTATGGTGTGTTTAGAAAGTAACATCAATGTCAAAATACGTGTCTGGATGGGATACACGTGTTCAGGAACCTAGAAATCATGTACATGTGAACAAAATTTAGGAGATGATAATGGTCAAGTTTATAGAAATTTTCATAGTATAGAAGGATTGATCATTAGAATAATAGTGAATATAATAAGATATAAACAATTTGGCACAAAGAGATAGTTAAAGCGTACAAAACAAGACTCTATCAATGTTAGCCAATACATTTTTTAATATAAAAGATAATAGCAAGCAACAAGAAAAAATAAAAGTTTATAATTACTATTACTAACTAATTATTTGAAAACAAGAACAAGATGTACTAAAAATATTTGTTTGATAATGTTGGCTCTCAAAGATGCTTGTCCATTGGATAGTGTCACCCTAATATTTTAGAACATTGACTATGGAGTAAATAACATTCCCATAACCCGCCAAAACTAGTTTCAAGTGTAAGATGGGAGTAACTTATTTGGTTATAGATTCCTCTTAGGTGTATCACAACAAAATAGATGGTTGGGTTTCTAGATTTTAATACAAAGGGAAATCCTAGGCATTTTCAAGATATCTTGAGATACATAGAAACCAAAGTTTTTATTTAAATCTTTACTATAGATATGAGTATTGGGGAAATCCCCTCATGACATAATATATATAAATGATATACTAGGACCATTAAGAAAGTATCACTTACCCCTTCATAATAATATCTAAGTAGTTTTAAAAATATCGACATAGTTTATAAGGAAATCAAGACAAAGTGAAAAATAAAGGCAAAATTCAAGTATCAAAAACAAATTTTTAAATTTATGAATGAAAATAAATAGGAAATTAATATTTTTCAAAGCAAAGGTGAGATTAATCACTACAAAAAATAAATTAAACTAAATTGTTAATGTGTAAAGTAGAAATAAATAGAGCTGGGTTAGCTAAGGCTAATCTAGTTGAATATAAAGAATTGAACAAGGTCAATACTGGTCAACACACTTTGTTATGAAAAAATACAAAATAAACTAGGTTATCTAGGGTTGACTTAGTTTACTACTAAGAAACATAGACACATAACTAATTCAGATAAGGCTGACTTAGTTTGTTAGGAAAAAGTAGATGAAAACCTAATTCAAATAGGGTTGACTTAATTGATTGTGTAATAAAATTTTGATAAAAATGAAAAAAATTAAAACATGATTAAAAAAATGCAATACTGAGTTGTTTAACTAGTAGATATAATTGAAAAAAATTAATATTTATTTTATTAATCTAAGAGAAAAATAAAAAAATGTAAACTAGGTTAGGCTAGGTTGATCTAGTTAGTTAAAAAGAACTTGAATAATATGACTAGGTTAACCATGGCCAACTTAGTTAGATGAAAATAGATGTGGATATAAGTGTTGAGACTGGGTCATCCTAAATAATGAAGCCTTCTAAAAAACACAATTAGAACTAGGTCATCTAGGGTCAATCTAGTCTTATAGTGACAATGTTTTTAAATATATATATATATATATATATATATATATATATATATATATGCCAACCATGAATAACTTTGTTTTCAAAAAAATGAAATTAAAAAACTAAGAAATAAACTAGGTCAACCATGATTGAATTAGTTTTTATAGCTATAAACTAAAAACTAAGAAATTAACTAAGTTGACAGTGACTGACTTAGTTTGTACAAATTATAAATTAAAAAAATTAGAAATAAACTAGGTTGACTAGGGCCAACTTAGTTTGTAGAAACTAGAAATTAAAAATAATACCAAGTTGACCTAATTTATTTTAGATGAAAATTAGAAAGTAGTAAACAAAAATGACTCGACATGCATTAACCTAGTTTCTTATAGGTGAAAACTATAGTGAAAGGGCTAGGTTCATATTGGGTTCACCATAATGTTTGCAAAAAAATTAGGATATATCTAAAAGTTATCCTAATTAGTAAATAAAATCTTAGAGAAGCTAATCAAATAACATTTATTATGATACCTTGTATATTAGAAACATGAATAAATTGGATCCACTAAACCTAACTAAGGGAGCACTTATCACACAAAATTAAAGGATAAAGTTCTAAAGCCTCTAGCAAAATAAAATTATGCAACAACCCTAAACAGGGATTCTAATGCATAAAATAAATTTTAATCTAGTGTTACTAAAGTTTATAACATGAAGGGGATGGTTTAAAACAAAAACAAACAAACAAGGGATCATGGTAGGCAAATGGGGCTTAGATCAACTATGGTGGAAGATGGTAGGCCTATAAAATCCTATAGATGCACTAACCCTAAGGTTAGAGGTAATATAATTAATGAGTTATACATTCAAACCTATTAATTTGTGAAATATATATCTATAAAATGAAATAGCAAAAGCTATTGATACTTACATTTGGATGAACCTATCAAGTTTCAATCCCTCCCTTGGCCAATAGTGCTTTGTAAGAGATTGTTGTGGCTTTTTAAGGATCACACTATAACATAAATTAACTATAGGATAAACTAATCTTTCTAATTGCATCTAAGACTTCCTAAAAGATGAATTATCTTCCCTTTATAGTAGACTCTAACCAATGGCTCCTTTAATAGCAGATGCAGTGCAATTATGAGTTGTAATAATGCAAAAAATGAATGTTCCTCTATATTAGATTAAATTAAATGTTGTATTTATAGAAATATATATTTCCTAACCCTTCCATAATTTTAACCAAAAATTTCATCCCATCATGACCTAGATTTAAAAAGTTACACTTTGCCTCAGACTAAGTTGACCATATCCTACCTAATTGCATAATGTGCATCATAAATTTTGAAATTGGGTTGACCATGGCTGACCTAATAGGAAAAGTGAGGTTTTTCTTAGTTAGGGGATATTGAGAGGAGAATTACCTAGGGTATCAAGGAATAAAAGGTGATGACATAGATAATATATAATAAACATTTAAGCATAAGTTGACATTTAAGTTATATTATATATGTATACTTTCAGGATATTTGAGAGTGGTTTAAGACCTCTAGGATCTATAATGTAAATTCTAGGTTTTCAAGGGCACTACTGGATTTTAGACTTAGCCATATTTTAGGATTTTAGGTTTTTTAGATTTCAAGGGGACATCATAGGAGGTAAATGGATATAAACTCTAAAAAATATGGACTAATAATAAGATTGATATGATTAAACAATGATATTGCAAATTACCAATGGTCTACCTACCCCTTTCCTAGTGCACCCTTTAAGGTGTGCACTCAGAGAGATTGAAACTTGATTGGTTCCTACAAGAGATAAAGTGCCAATAAATGATAAAGTTTAAAATTATTATGTGTATATAATTACCAAATTAGAAATATTTTCAATTGATTTCAATACCAAAGAAAAATGATACTTAGCTGGGTTTACTATGTTCAAGAAAATATAGACTAAAAATAAGTGGAAAGTATGTAGGATCAATATTCTATATTAGTCATTAGATTCTATAAATTGGACTTATATAGTCATGGACACTACCATTATATCTGGACACTATTATCAATTCTAGTATCTAACTATGATGCATGTGTCCAATATGGAATAATGACTAGATTTTGATATGACAAACTTAAATATTTTGGGGTTTCTATCACATTTTTAATGATTTATTCAGCTTTGGTATATAGGTTATCACTTTTTAATAACTAATCAAATCCTAGATCTTTTCCATTCTTCACCCTTAGAATGAGTTTGCCAAAAAAGGTTAGTGGGCTCATGCTGTCAAGCTAACCTCAATGACCCATCTCTCATTGAGAATTGCATACATAACCAATACTCCAAGGAGGGACTTATATTTATGTAGTTATCCCCTATGTGTGGGAATGCATGTACAAAAGGGTTTAATATACTATATGAAGATACATGTAGTGATCTAGATTTTAACTTGATAAATATCACTCCTGGGATAATCTTGGAATTCTTCAGACCTTTTTTCATCATTGCTCTTATGAATGATGAATAAATAAGGATGAATAATGCATATTAAATTTGTTGTGTAATTGACTGAATGATATTTGGTAGGTGATTTCTTGTTATTTACTAGATGAGGAATGAAAAGGCTTATACTTGTATATAATCCACACCTTTCGAAAAGATCTCATGATAGGGTTGAATAAGATAAATGGGCTTAATAATAGGTTTGAAAATGTTTTTAATTTGTATGACTTCTAGAAACTAGATAATAGATAAGGATCTAGGCACTTCCATCAGTGGTAGTGTCCCTATGTGGCTAGTAGTGTATAGAGAGATATAAAATTGGTATATATTTTGAATTGATAATGAATGATGTTGATTAGGTTCTAAGATTTTTATTTAGTGCATGAGATTTGGATCATCAAAATGATATAGATCAAGTTAAAAGATAAGCATTTAGGCACAATGAAATAGAAAATGTGAGACTTTTAGTGGCAAAGAGGTATAAAATTAATGGGTAGAGCTCTGATTGATATTTTCAAATATACAAGATTAAGATGTTATAAACATTCAATTATAGTATCTACAAAAAAATGTATTCACTAACTCATAAATGTATTATTTTCTTTCTTTTTAGCTTTCAAAAATTTAGATTTTATTTTATTTTATTTCATAAATGGACATTGATTATTGCATATCCATTCTAGGTTCACATGGAGAAATGACTACGAATCATAGGATATAATTTGGTCTATATTTTGAATTTATCATGTGAGCATTACCATAAGTAACAAGTAATTGTTTTTCACTCTCATTAACCATTTACCTAGATTCTTTCCTAATTGTTTGTGAGGAGAGAAGTAATCCCTCAGTTCATGGAATTTAGTTTGATCTAGTAGTTAGTGTTATAAATTTGTATTTCACCCCTTGAGGCAAGGGTTTTTAGGCCTACCTTATCCAACTAATACAATGGGATCACCTTAAGGTGTGGGTGGCCTAGTTGATGATGCAAACCACTAGTTTTGGGAATAGTTCCCTTAGTGCATCAATTATAGATTATTTTATAAAACCTACTAACTTGATGATGAAAAGTGGTAAAGAGATGCACAAATAAAATCTAAGCCAAGGGAGGTGATGCACTAATATGTCATATCCACTTTATTTGACCTTTTAACAACACTAATGAGAAATACAAGGAAAAGTGACTAAACTAATCTATCTAAAGGCTTCGAAGCATCAGTGTTACACATAGAGGTTGTGATAAATGATAAAAACTTGAGGTTTATGAATATAAGGTCTAATTCAAGACACTTACCAATCAAATTCCACTCCAAGCTCAAACACTAGTACCTTCACACACTATGTGACCTGCATAGAATAATGTACTAGTATCTAGGTGAGGCAAGGACCTAAAAGGGGAGATAAACCTACCACTTAAGAAAATTAAAAAAATAATGAAACATACTAAACCAGTATAGAGAAGCTAAAATAGTCCTTATATTAGTTCAAGAGGTTTACAAGGTACAAACTTAGGCAAAGTTTCCTCATACCCATTTGAGGGATGCTTACTATGGCCCTTTAGCCCCAATTTACAAAATAATAGAGAAGGTGAAAGAAGAGAATATAAAATGGAAGTGTGGAGAAGAGGTCATGATGACCCTAATTCACTCAATCAATAATTACAAGTAGCCTCAAAACTCCTTCCATATATTTCCTTGACTGCATAATTGCCTTAAATGAGCCCTTGGGTATATAGGTGTGGTGGATGGACTATTTTGGTCATAGTTTACCCCATGAAGATGCCATGCACCTTGTAACTACTAATTCACTCCTTTTCATGCAATGAGAGGTCATCATGAGAGGTATTTACTTACTTGGAACTATTTATTTCTCACCTAAATGCCACCCTCCATGCCATTCTCAATCTATTCAATGCATTTGTCCTCCTAGATGGTGAGAGATTTGAGATTTGGTAATTTTTTAGGTGAGTGATGAGTTTTATAATTACTTGAAGAGGTTATAACAAGGGTGATTATGACTTTTGAGAGTCTCATCACTATGTGAATATGCCTACAACACTCCTTGATGCAAATGAAGGCTAAATCTTAACTTGAGTCTGAATCTGCTCATTAGACATGTCTACACTATTTTGGGAGTTTAATAGTGATTTTTTTTAGGCCATTTAATCCTTGTATAGGCCAAAGATACCTTATCATCCAATTGGAATTTCAAACACACCCCATAAACATGAAAATAATCCAAAAAATAAGTCATTTCAATCCATTTCCTTGCATATCTACCTCACACATGCCACATTTTTGGTGTTTAAAGGATATACAATATGTTTATGTGTCTTTAGGATGATTTCATGGTGTTTGAGGTCCATATTGAGTGTTTTTTATTTTAAATTCTCTATCAAGTCACTGATGAGGGTTTACATAGGGTTTAGAGGCTTCACTAGTATTAGCAATTGTTCACAGAGTAAAGAGGCCTAACCCATAAACAAATGCCAAGGAAACTTAGCAAACAACCCCCTATACCATCTACAAATTCCACCCAATCCCATGAAATTTATTTGTATAGTACCAAGCAAAACTATGTCCCCTTCAAGCTCCAAAACAGTGCAAAATAATGTTTTTGGGGTGGTTGAAGTTCTTAGCAATGATTCATAGAGATGGGGAGTTAATGAGATAAAAAATTATAGGAGTATTAATTATATATCCCCATGTAACATATTTTTATAGTTCTGAGTGTAAGAAGATGACTAATTTTGACTACCCAACCTAATTGAGAGCTCAAGAGAGGTGTATTTTCTTAAGGAGGTATGAAATAGTTTGGGTTTTGGTTATAACACCTCTTTGGGGTCTATTAAACCCCACCTAACAAATTACCATGGTTTATATTCTTTGTCAATACTTCAAACTCCCTACATACCTCTCATATTATTGCTTAGGGTTTGTAGGCTTCATGGCTTATGTAGCCCTAATGGCATATAAATGAATCTTTTCCCATATTTTATAAGTTAAAAACCCATGTACTTGCCTTGAGTAATTTACATCACCTTCATATGATGTTTCCCAACCTCAAACACCCCCCAAATTTGTAAATGTCTCCAATTTCCATTTTCATGCCAGTACATGCCTATTTAGGCTATTTAGGCCATCTCTTGTCTCAAAAGACCAAACCAGAAAATGAATATATTGAGAGTCTTATAAAAAATTTAGAGACTCTATTTTATCTCTTAACACCTCACCCTTATGCATGGTTCCTTACACTTTAACTCTCTTATGTGACCTTGCCTATAGGTGTTTAATTGAATCTACCTAAATGAGATATACATATAACCTCCCTTCTTGTATAGAAAATTAAGACCTAATTGATTATTAAAACATGATACATAGGATATTATTCCTTTCCTATACATTGTGATACTTCTATCAAGTGTACTCATCATTCATTCACCTTACTCTCCCAATACTCTGCCAGTAGGTAACAATTGACATCCTTGAATGTGTGTGAAAGGTGAGAGGTGAGGTTTCCATTTGAAGTGAGTATTCCATAGCCCATTTTGACTTGTTTTATCATGTTACCATGTTTATTTTATTCCTATTATATATTTTCTCACCCTAAAACATGTCTTCTTTTCTCAACTTGCTCTCCATCCTAGTCAGGCCTGTAACTGCTCAATTCTAGGCCTGATGTGACTATGAGAGAGATGAAAATTGATATTTTCATTCTCAATATAATCTAAGGTTTATTTACTATTTTATTAAATTTTTTATCCACTCTTTTATATCCCTTCAACTCATCAATCCATTATATTTTCTTCAACTTGTTAACACAACCTTATGTACTCATTTGATGATCTTGGATGAGCTCTCATCTTGGGGTGGCCTGATCCTTTTTTGGATCTAATCCTTAAAAATATAGTATTTCCTTATTGATGTTTATGTCTCCTATATGCTTCAATACTTATTTTTTATACTTATAAAAGTGAATACTTCACTTTCTTAGTCTACCTAAATAGGCATGTAGGTGCCTAAATGAGAGTCTGCCACTCTATAGCTAAGGATGAGAATGGGTTTTGTGAGTATGAGGTAGTTAAGATCATGAGGGAAACACTACAAAGTATGAATTATAAATTAATCTCATGTATGATTCAAAATAACCTGATGGTTCTCTATAGTTACCTTGTTCACACTTTTAAAGGAGATTACACGATATACATGACAACCACATTGGAAATATGACTTGAAGGAGTTGTTTGATAATTTTGTGGCTCATCTAAGATTGGGTGAAAAATAAGACTTTAGTGGATATTATAACCAACCATATAACATAAAACCATTACCCACTTCCATATTTATGCATTGAAGGATTTTTAACGTGAAGAAACACTGCCTACAACCTATAAATGTGACAACATGAATGTTTTCTTGCTCTCTAGGGATCACACATGTGAACCAAGAGTAGGCGGTGAAGTGGTAGGACCTTGGAGACTTATATAAGACATATAAAACCATTATTTTCATCATTAAAACTATAAATGCATTGAAACTACTCAAAATATGGCCTTGTGTATATGTAGGAGACTAACTTGATTACCTAGGTTCTTAACCATTATTCATAAATCATGGGTTATAAATATAGAAACCAATGACAAGTATTGGAAGGCCATTATACCTCCTTCCTATGGGCAAGATCTCAAGTCACTATATTCTCTCTACTATTCATATTGTATAAGAACCTTACTAGTTGTTCAAAGTTGCCAAGGATAACAATGAAGAGAAGGGGAAATGTTTTGCCATATTTGACATTTAAACTCATGTATTTTATTTTTTTATGCTTGAAATGAGTTCCAAATGAATATTATTGACCTCTTCTAACCATAACCATACTGTACAGATCTATACAAGCCTAAAAGTACCTATAAAACATCCTTTTCCTACATTTTTTAGGTTAGATATCTTAAGATGTTATTAGTGGGTAGGAGGAGGGAAATGAGGAGTAAATTAATTATTTAAAATAGGTGGTATAGGTGGATTTAATTTTAAAGGTTATTTTCAAGCATGTAGGACCCCTTTTTATTGAATAAATGGCATTTTACCCCTAAAACATCACCTTGTCATGACTTGGAATGGTTAGGAAACCTTTTAAGACATCTCATTTAAATATTACATCCAAAAATATGTTATTAAAAGGTTTAAAATATTTATTTTGACTCATACAAGATGTTTAAAGGGGCATTTGATGACTTGGAGGGCTAATTAGAGCTTGAAATAGTCTTGCCTAAGTAAACCATGGAGGACAACCTTGGATACATCATTAATTACTATGTAAAGGATTAAACATGACTTGGAAATATTCTCCATCTTTTTGACAAGGATTATCCCATAAGAAGTGGCTAAAATAGGCATAATTACTATAAGACTAGAAACCTTAACTTCCCCAAATAGCTCAATTTCTGCTAAAGAACCTTAACAACTTTGTGAAACAAGGTTTGGACTATTCTCTAGTCTTCAAAAGGAAATTGACACCCTTCCAATCACCTAAGGACCACCATGATAACTTAGCACATCTTCCAAAGACTTAAAATAAGATATCACATGATGATCCTTCAAACAATGTGTAACACATACAATGACACCTTAAACAATGATAAAAGGCTTAAAACGAAACCAAAAGAACACATCACAAGGCATGCAGACCACCATGTATAAGATTAGAGGGGTATCATGAGAAAGTTTTGGATTATAGGGATTTAAATTTGGCCCAGGAGGCCAAATTATCAACATTCTTGGTGACTCACAGGGGTTGACTAGCCTATTGGTCAAGAAAACTAGCTATATAATATATGATAGGCACTAGACTCACACTTGACAACATGAATTGTATGACCACTTTGCTTAGACTACCAATCATATTTAACACCTTATAAAACCTATAAATACTATAATAACCTCCCACACACACAAAGACACCAAAATAAAATAACACCTAAACACCTAATAAAGCAATAATATAGGATAACAAAGTAACTAAGGTAGCTAACATGCCATACTTGTGTTGACAACACTTATTAGAAAGAAGACAAGGAAACCTTATTAAAAAAACTAACTTGAACATAAATTATTTATTTTTTAGGATCAAAGTGGTAGATTATTTGATCACAATGGCACCATGAGATCAAGTTATCATATGTTGATTGAAGCCCAATCAAGTATTACTCATGGAATGAGAACCTCTACTTACATCTAGAGATATTGGCATGCTCATAGCCTCTTAAAATATAAATTGGACCTTCTTGACCCATTCTTGGGTGTATAGGTTGGATATGTGAATCAAGTGCCCAATCATATTCATTTCAAACTTGTTTACTTTGCATGAATAGTCTCATTTTTGCCTTAGTCATAGGCTTCTCCTAATCAAGCTGAATAGTCTAAGATAAATATTGTGACATGATTTTAGGGATAACCTGAAAGAGATATGAATCTCATCTTTTTAAAACTCAAGACCATTAAAGTTTAGTTTCATTCCCCAAGAGTGAAGAGACACCTTCAAATGGAATGAGAGTTTGATATCATTATTTAAAGACCTTAATCAAGTCACCTTCTAATGAAATAGCCTCTTGTAATGGCATGTTTGGAGAGCTAACTTCCTCTTATTTGGTGATACTACCTTATTCAACCCGAATCAAATCATGACATGTGTTTAGAAGAAAGTAACCTGATCTTATAATCTAAAACATATATTTTGATTGATCCTTACCTAGTTCTAGTTTGATTGGGTTCTCTTCAAGCTTGATAGGAGTTAATGTAGAAGTAGGCATAACATAGCTTGAGAAGGGTTTAGAAACTATGCCTCCTTGACAAACTAAGACCTCTTGAGGGATGTCTCCTTGTTCTAAAACTATTTCAAGTTATACAAATACATCATTTCCATACTCTTTAGGATTTTCATGGAAGAGAGCATCTTCCATGTCATCAAGGAAATCCTAAAATTTACCTTCTTCTCAGCCAACTGATATGTTTTCCTCTTGTGACTTACCTTATTCTAGAAGTTAATCTTCTTATACATCCTTGAAGGTTTGCCTATACTTATTTTTACCAAGAGGTGTACCAATAATAATCTCTTCTTCCAACTCACTTTAATCACCTTGCTTAACTGCTATGGCAACTTGACTTTCTTCACTCACCTCTATTAGGGACCTTATCTCATTATATATAGGATTCATGCCAACACAACATCCACTTGGGTATGAAGGAATAATTTTTTAGTGATTGGCCATTATGTATTTTGGTGCCAATTGGAGGGTGAAACACATATATTATGCTAGCTAGTAGGTAGCTAACTAGCTCCCAGATCTTTAAGGCATCTTCAATGATTTGGAAATATAGGAAGACTACATCACAAATTTCATGAGGTGATGGAAATGAAGATTATGTTGATCAAATATTCTATTTCAGCACTTGAAATGCATGTTCCACCCTAACATAGATGCTCCTAAGAGCTATTTAAGACACTTGAGCTAGTCAAAGAAAAAAGATTAAGATATTACAAGGAAGCTCTAGTAAATTAATCTTAAAGTTTTGTATATATTTTCTTCGATAGTCATTAAGGCATAGGAATAGTTTACAAGCCATGAAGGCTCCATTTGTAATCACCCAATCTCACCTATGAGCCTTTGGGTCATTAAGTAGTATGAGATAAATAATTACTTTGTCCTATATATTATGAACTCTATACTTGTTTGAATTATGACTAATGGAAAATATTATTGTAGTAAAACATGATATCTAGTTTATACATATTTTTTATTGGTATTGAAATGTGTAATAGTCATAATGTCATAGTTTTAATACATTTTTGTGAATTAATGTTTATGAATGATCTAGTTTGTATCATTAATGGAGTTCCTACAAAAATTAATGACATTAGATATAACTTGCATAAATATTAAGTATAGAGTTTACAACAAGTGTTCTTACCCTTGTTAGGGGCATGAGTCTAGCATAAGTAGTTTGATTAACAACCACCTTTTGACACTTCAAGTGATTATATGACCCTAGGCTTAGTTGATAAAAGGATTGCACCCATATGACATTATGCTGTCCATGTAAGGCTTACACATATGGATATACCTAAATCTTTTGTTGAAAGGATCAAGTCCCCTTAATTTAAGTCTTGTGCCATGACATAACTATCCTAATATGTGCCCCAGTTCCTTCTCAGTTATACTTCAAGTGAGTACATAAGGCCTATGTCTTATGTGGATTGATGTTGACACATCTAAGTATTCAAATTTTGAGTGAAAAGGGGATATCCCATGATTGTTCCTGGTTGTAATAAACTAAAAAATGACTAAAACAACTTTGTGCACCTTTTTATAAAACATTTTGGTTCTATTACTAGGACCCATGTTGAATTTTGTTACAATGATGGTGCAATAGAATAATGTACCAAAATTTCCTCAAAAACATTGAGCACTAACTACAATAAGTGGAAGATAGCTTTGTGCTAAAGCATATAACTTGCAAAGGACAAAAGCCAAGACATTGGGTTCAAAATAACCTATATGATGATATGTATGATGTATTTTTATATGAACAACTTGAGCATGTGTACTGGTGGTTGGCTACATATTCAACCCATAAAATAAGAAGCTATGAATAGTGCTATGAGTGGACAAAAGAATGCCTAGATAGGTTTGATACCTTGGATGTTACTTGGACTAGAACAGTAGATTAATGGTGGCAAAGAGCATTGAATATCTATATACTTGGGTTCATAGTCTCAACATACTCATGCCCTGAAGAAGTAGGGTACCATTTTTTTGTGACCCAAGAGACACATTTATGAAGTAATTTGGTGTATAACTTATAAAGTTGATGGTGGATTATGGTTTTGAGACTTTGGGGATGGAAGGAAAAAGTCCTTTAGTGTATTTTCATTGCAAAAGGGGAGAAGGGGATGTGTAGGTGAGGCATATTGGAATGTAACAAATAAATTGAAACCTAAGAGATCAAAGGATATACCTATAATAAGAGACAACACAAAATGATGGAAGATCTAGAACCTGGAAGTGCCAAGAGAACCTGTAGCAAGTGGGAATGGTATGGGAAAGGATCTATTGAAATATAATAGTGTGAGGATGAGAAATATAATGAAGTGAGGGATCGAGCTTAACACTTGATAGGTGTGTAATTTTCTAGGTTCCTATAATATTTGGTGAGTATAGCTACACTTAATGTGCCTACCCCCTTTAAATTAGTGGTGTATGCTCACACACTAAATCCCCCACTTGAAGAAAGTATAGAAGTAATAAATTACTCTATTAATGACTTATATCTTAGATGTTTTACAAAATTTGAGTGAAACTTTATGATTAAATAGATTATTCCATACAAGGAGATGAGTGCAACTACCTCTAGACCATTGGGCACTAACTCACCATAATATAACTTGAACACAAGCATACTAGCTCAACCAATGTTAGTATTACAAATTGGGAAATAGCCACAAAAAAGTGGTCCAATACCACATGTAATATAATTCCATCAACATCAATTGTGCCAATAGTAATGATGGGACCAGTGCCTAACCTAGTGGCTAGAGGTATTAGAGGACTACTACCAAGATAGGTGCTAAGGGAACAAGTGCCTCAAATAATTGCTACCCCCTGCAATAAATCTACTATGAAATGGCTATGCACTGACTAGAGTATCATGATGTGAATAATTCTATAGAACATATGTTGAAGTGTGAACTATAATGGCACATGTAGGGCATAACCAACTAGAGTATAAGGTGATCTAATTTACAACCACTTTACTTAATCATGCCCAAACCTAGTATATAAAATTTTATCATAACCAAGCCATGGTTTACTATTATACCCTGAAGGATGCATTCCTTAACGAATTTGATATTTTGGAGTATGAATACTAGAACATCATCGTACTAAAAAAGATTACCCAGGGACTCTTAGAATGTGTGTGCATATATGATGTAAGGTTCAAAATGCTCTTATAGAAGCTCCTATATGATAGTCACCCTTCCTAATATGTGTAATGGTTTATTGGAGGGTTTCTCATGCCATTTTGAAGAGTGCTTTCCATGAGTCATTTATGGACCCTCGAAAAGTGCTTGAAGTCATGTTAAGAGTAGAAGAAATTGAAAGTGTAGATACCTAGATCAACCTATTTATAGAGGCATAAATTTCATCAATGGCCTCCCAACTCTAAAATATTACCACTAACTCATCACATGATTCTCAAAGTGTACTATTGTATGCCAACTACAAATTAGAGGACCATAATAGGACTAACTTCCCATAGAGGAATGTGTGTACCCTATTTCTAAGCTATGAAATATATCAAGAAGTGAATGATTTCCACAATTACCCTTTGTTTTAACACATTATCCAAGTTAACATAACCATATATCATTAGTTGTGAGATGCCTACACCCATACCACTAATGATTATTAGGTGATTGATGAAATATGTGAGAACATAAAAAGAGGCACATGATAGGCCACTACAACAATTAATGGGAAATAAAACAAAGGTAATAAGGGCTATGGCTAATAGAATACATGATTTTAAATACACTGAGGTACCATAGGGAAAGGTAGAGGATGTGGTGGTGGAAGGTTCCCACTTTGATTATGTTATAAGTATGGCTCAATAGAGCATTATTAGCATGACTACCCTACACATCCAACATGTGGGTATTATTGAGGGTCCCATAAGGTCAAAGAATGATCTGACTTGTATAAAAAGTTAACCCAAGGTAGGCTTGGTGTAGATAAGGATGCAAGAATGATCAAGCATGAGCCAAAAATGTAAATATGGACCTTAAAGGCATAACTTGCATGCATAAAATAATCAAAATACAAACAACTACTCACAGTGGATTCATAACTTAGTTTCCAGTTGTGTTACTACCTGAGTTATGATTAGAATATGAGAATAAGGGTCATGCTAAGCATATAACATGGCCTAAACCAAAATTTATGCCTTACTTAGACCCAACATGCTAAAAATATGTATTATAATAGGTTATGAGTGTAATCCAAAACCTACAAGGGGAGCTCCAATTAGCATGAGACCTAGAAGCATAAGCTACCACCTCTCATAAGAAGTAGGATAGCCAAGAAGTTGAGATGCAAGAATTAACTGAGATCCTATGCCTCTTATAAATAGAGATAATACTAACCCTATTGAATAACTTACTTCTAGAGCATATAGTTCAAAAACAAGTTGAGGTCATTGCACCATGTATGGAGAGGGTGTACAACATTTGGCATACACAAAATGTGAAATACAAGCATGAAATCCTAATGAATGCCACTATTGATGGATGTTCTATCTATGAGGTCCCTATAGACACAAGAACCAAGGTCAACATCTTGACCAAGAATGATTGGGAAAAAATGGGTAGGCTAGTCTTGAAACCTTCCCCTTATGTAATTTTCATGGCCAATAAGACTTAGGCATAGCCTATCATAATTATAAAGATCTTTTTTGTCGATATCATGGGCACCAAATCCCATGCTAACTTTGAATTAATCAAGTTAGTAGATCATGATAACTACCTGATGATTCTAGAAAGGCCATGGTGTTATGTAAAAAATGTAGATATGCACTTCAAAAGGTGTTACATGAAATTTAAGAATGAAAATGAGAGGGTAGTTATACCCTTATCAAATGACTAGGACCCCCTATGTCAAGAGTATGGACATCAAGGATGAGATCAACCACATCTATAATATCATGATGCAAGTGACTAAGACTCTAGACCTAAATGATCAAGGAGTCCTCTCTTAGGAAGATGGATAATGGCCTCAGACACAATTAATGTTATTTGTGATTGATGTATTGTAGAAGTATATGAAACCATTGGTTGAAGGTGTTACTTGGTGTGCATGAAGGTGTCAAAACTAACAAATATAGGATGGGTCTAGATTGATCGCACTTTTAAAAGATGGGTCCTTTACACCAAGAATAAAATGAAAAAGAGTATTTTGCCTTAGTATGGGAAAACTTAAAATGCTTCCAAGATATGAATGGATTAATCAAATGGAAGACTATGTTTATGACCTTGAATCATGCATCCCAAAAGAGGTGGATAGAATGGGTGCACTAGTGTATACATTGAAGAACACTGCCACTCATTGGTGGGTAGCACAAAAGCCTAGCTTACCAACTTGGAAAGATATGAAGGTAGCCATTTTCACTAGATTCATAAATAGTAATGAGGACCTAGACATCTCATCCTAATTTTTCAAATCTAACCCTATAACACATGTGCATCTTTTCAAATAAATGTGGGCTATCTGTGGAAAAAATAACCTAAGGAATTTATGGGTGCATGCCTTCTATATGACTTAAAAGACTTGTGTGTAGGCATGGGATGTTATCAATGAAACAGGTCATGAGATAGATAATTAGAATTACCTTAAGGAGTGGTTTGTTCACACCTTCTCCTTTTCTTTGTAAAACCTTGAATTTATTGAGACATTAGAGGTAGTTCAAAGGTTAGTGTTTAAGGACACTTCAATATTAGAGGACTTCCTAAAATACATGTTTAGTGAAAAGGGTTAGCAGTCCCATACTTATTTGAAGAGCAAAAATCATAATATTTACTCTAATGATGAAGATGATGAAACATGGAAGGCACATAACTAGAATAATTTGAAAGGCAAAAGGAACTTAGTGCACCAAGTTGAGGATAGCACCCTAGAAGAGGAAGACCCTACCCATATTTAGATAAAAATGACTGAGGGCAGTAGGCAAGTTGAAGACTCATACCAAGAGAAGAAGGAACCATACTGAGTGCCATTAAAAACTACCAAGGTAGATATTAGCTAGAAGGGAGAACCCAAATATTGCTACTTTGGGCACCTATTGGTCTAAGATAGATCTATTGCATATTGTGCACCTCCTAAACTAATTCTAAGACTTTTTCCCTCGAAACTATAAGGATATCAAAGGCACACACCCATCCCTTGGGAAGATGAGAATAAATATAGTTGATGGTACAAGACATGCTAAAATCAACATTATAAGATGATCCCCAATATTTTTACCAAGGTCAATATGGAGATCAATGGTATGCTATCCATAGGCATCATCTAACCTACATAAGAATCAAAATGGGTTAACCCCATGGTCATCAACATCAAGAAGGATGGGCACATCCATATTTGTGCTGACTACATACTATTGAATTCCACTTGCATAACTGACCCCTTTTCAATTCTATTTACCAATAAAGTCTTAGATGGCATCATAGGTTACAAGATATACACCTTTACTAATGGGTATTAGGATATCATCAAGTCCATACTAAGGAGGAGGATAATCCCAAAACCACCTTCATGATAAAATGCGGTTGTTTCACTTACAATGTGATGCCCTTTGGGATAAAGAATATACCATCCATGTTCTCTTGAGTGGTGATCCCCACTTTATAATACTTCATTCACAAGTTCCTCTAAGTATACTTAGATGACTGGACTATGTATGGGTTAGTGAAGGATCACTATGATAGCTTGCACCTTATGTTTGAAAGGTGTAGGTAGTTTCATTTTTTTAAACCTCAATAACTATGTTTTTTTAATGATATTTAACACTTCACTCAGGCAAATCATCTAAAAATATGGCCTACTCATTAATCCAACAAAGATTGAAATCATCCTTTAGCTTCAGACCCCATCAATGTAGAAAGGCATTCATGCCTTTTTTAGACATTATGGGTATTACAAGAATTTTCTTAAGGAACTATGCCAATATTGTGACACTACTAGAATATCTCTTATGAAATGATGGCCCATTCTATTGGGTAATATTGTAAGAAGATGAATTTGAGACCCTGAAGCTCAAACTGGTAATCAGACCAATATTACAATATCTTGACTAGGTGATTCCCTTCCATGTCCACATTGATGCATCTAGTTCTATGATTAGTTCCATTCTACTACAACTTGATGAAGGTAAAATGGACCATCCCATTTATTTTTCAAGCAAAAAACTAACCAAGGTAGAGTAGAACTACAACACAACTAAGCACGAGGTACTTGCCATGGTCTATGCCTTATAGAATTTTAGATAGTACTTATTGGCCACCCCTTCATCATCTTCACTGATCATGAGGTACTCAAGTACTTAATGAATAGGCCCATTTTGTATGGGTGAATTTTCAAATGGATTTTTTTATTTCAATAATTCCAGTTCTCTATTGTAATAAAGCCTAGAAAATAAAACTCAGGTCTAGACCATCTATCCTACATCAACTCTAGCAATGAGGTAGTGCCTATTGAAGATGATATGCTTGATGTGTAACTTATAAGGTCTAACACATCCTTGAATACTTTGTAGATATCATATAATTTATAACCTTCAGGCCTATGCCCCAAACCATGACAACTAATGAAAAGAAGCATCTCAAGTTCATGCCTCCCCTTTTCAATTCATTGGTAGGGAATTATATAAATTGAGCCATGATGAAGTCATGTGCCAATGTGTCCTAGACCATGAATGGGACTTAGTCTTTTAAGAGGAACATGAGGGGATTATTGGAGACCATTTTACTAGGGTTGCTATAATGTGCAAGGTACTAAAATCTGGCTTGTGGTGGATAACTTTTTTCCAAGATGCAAAAGAATGTGCCAAAGCATGTGACATTTCTAGTGCATAGGAAAGCCAAAACACTATGATGAGATGCCTCTCATCCAAATCCTTTCTCATGTGCCACTTAAAAATGGGACATTGAATTTATTGGGCCTATTACTCTATCTATGAGGTGTACAAGTGTATGATATATTTTGGCTATCATAGATTAATTCACCAAGTGGGTTGAAGCAGTGCCAACCAAAGATTGTATATCCACCACCATAATAAGGTTTATTTATGAGAATATCATTAGTCTCTATAGATGCCCACTTAACTTGATGATTGACCATGGTGCACACTTCATCAATAAAACCATTTAGATCCTATTGAATGAATATATGGTGTCACACCATAAATCAACACCTTACCATCCATAAGTGAATTGAACCACTGATACATTTAATAAAATATCAGGTATGTGCCTTAAAAAAATATATGAAAATAGTCATAAATATTGGGATGATCATTAGTCAATAGTATTATGGGCCTATCACACTACATACAAGTGCTTGAACAAGGTTACACATTTCAACTAGTGTTTGGTATAGAGGCAATTTTACCTATGGAATTTCTAGTGCCCTCATTATGTATCATGCATATTAGTGAATTGGATGACCAAAAGTATTTGAGTACACAACTAGAAGACTTGGATTGATTGGATGAGCCCTAAAACTAAGTAATATGGAGCTAATATATAGAAAAGGTGTGATAGAAGACATGACATGATAATCACATCAAGTGTAAGGTATTTATAAAGAGTGCACTAGTCTTGATATATGACTCTAATTACCTCAAGCACCCAGGCAAATTGTAGGTTAGGTGGATGAGACCTAGTATCATCCATAGTATATTAGAACCTAACACATAAAATTTGCACACTTTGATGAGTGAAATACTCCCTAGGCATTTCAATGGCAATAGATTGAAGTTTTATAGTCACTAGGATGGCACTTGCACCATCAAATACCTACTTCCCAATCATAAGTTAGTTACTTTGTTTTGACCATAATAAAATTTGGTTTAATCCAAATATTTCATTATGTTTGTTTCTTTTGTTTTGATTGAATAAGCATGGCACTTTTAGGCCTTTAGGAAAACTCTTCTAGTATTTACACACATAAATCTAGTTTGGTGAGTTGAACATAGTCAAGTTCTAATTTTTTGAGGTTAGACACCTAAGTTTATAAAAATGTGAAATTTTATAAAATCATAAATATATGATTACAAGTGAGGAAGGGAGATGCACAAGATATTCATGCAAAAATAATCAAGAGGAGAGAATGAAGCACTATAAGACCAACACAAGGATTTATATGGGGTAGGGAAGGCTAAATCAAGAGACATGAAAGTGTAGAGAAATTGACCAAGAAAGAGAGATATGCTTGTAAGGAATCACAAAACCAAGAAGAGATGTAACTAAGGAGGTTGAATTATGCACGTGTGAATCACTGTGCCTAGGTTGTCATAAGAAGGGTGAAGGTCATGCCACATTGAACCAAACACAAGAGAATGACCTTCAAGACAATTGACACCATCCAATGGTTGGTGGAAAGTGACCAATTGAGTTACATATCACTTCACTAAAAAACCCTTATAAAAATTAATGTTGTGATGGTAGAAACATAAAGATCTACAATAAATGTGTAGTTGGTAGTGGATTTTAGTAGATTTTGTGGATTTAGCAAATTTTAATAAATCCGTGCACTGCCAAACCATTAATCACCATCCATTAATAAGGTAGATAAAAATAGAGTATAAAGGGATGAATGCTAGACTATAATAGGTTCAAAACCTTTTTGATAATTCAAACCAGAACATAGAGTCAAAGCCTTAAAAAACTAGGGAATGATACAAGTGAAAACTAGAACATCCACAGCCCCTCAAGTGAGAATAGTTGAACAATGACAAGATTGCATTCTATTTTGAATTAGAAAATAAGGGAGTAGAGAAAATTTAATAGAGAAATAGGGAACTAGGAGTTATATAGAATTATTTCTATGCAAAATTGCTTTCTACATTCAAAGAAGAAATAAGAAACTAAAAGAAATGGTCAAGGCTAGAAGTACCTGATAAAGTTGTGCGCACCGAAATCAGACGTTGGAAGATTCTCCTCTTTGGCTGTGGAGGAATGACACCTACAAAAAAAAAAGGCTAAAACACGAAAGAACGTTAGTCAAAGATATGGTGGGCTGTCATGCGAACGCCCGATCTCGGAAGTCGAAGACTTCCTAGAAGGATATCAACCCACTGATAAAAAGCAGAATATTGGACGAAAGTAGATAATAATGACAGAAATAAATGACAAAAAATAAAGTGCATACCTGATATGCAGCACTGTTCTGCACAGTCACTGGCGTCGGTCTCTGTGGTGCCGGCGTCGGTTAGGGAAGGTGTCGGCGTCGGTCAAACTGCCGGCGTCGGTCGGGGTAGTGACCGGCGTCGATCGGGGCAGGTTCTGGACTGATTGCAGAAGGCCTGGGAGAGTCAGGACAGGGTCTTGACAGGGTCGGGACAAGGTTTACACAGAGTCGGGACAGGGTCTGATGAGGTCAGGGTAGGGTTTGGACAGAGTCTGGGGGTTTTAGTCGAGTCTAGACAGAGTTATGGATGCGGGTAGTGGGCAGGGATGTAAAGGAGAGATGTAGAACTTGGGTCTATGGTTTGAAGAATCGGGATGACAGAACTGATAAATAAAGAATAACCAAGAAGAAATAAAACAAATAGAGTAAATACTTACCTGTCAGAAGACGTGATGAAAGCCATAGTTAAAGTTGTCTGTGCAGTGCCTGATTGAAATGAATGCAGATTGGTTGATGCCATAGTTGGTTGATGCTGAGAGTGTTGATTGCCAGAGTCTGTGGATGTCGGAGTTCGCAGGTCGATTGAATGTCAATCGGTTTGATTGATTCGGAAAATGGTTGAATTGCGTTCGAGATCGCCTTTCGAATGGTTGGCAGACGTTGATGAAGGCGAGGGATGGTTCCAGAGACGGTTCGTCAACTATTTTTGGAAACCGAATGATAACTGATAATGGATAATGGCAAGGTGACCGACATCGGCAGGATTGCCGACATCGGCCGATAAGTGACCGACGTCGGTGACATCAGCCGGGAAAAGACCATCATCGGCAGATGCACAATGGGGATAGAGTCTAGCTTTAGCTCTGTGCTCATTTTTACATGCTTCCAGGGTCAAGGTTGGTGGAACAAGTGATCGACAAGGGTTAAATAGGTGAAGAAGAATAAGACGGGGAATGACTAGGGGAGTCGACACGATTTCGGTGTCTACATTTGCCCCTTTTTGTCTTGTTGGTTGTTCTGGATGAACTGCAAGACAAAAATAGGAGTGATTGCCCCAGGTGAGGGATAAGGTTGATTTCATCTTGTTGGTTGTTTGAATGAACTGCAAGACAAAAATAGGAAACGAAATGCCCCAAGTAAGGGATAAGGTATTCCCCCTCAAAGCAGGAGTCGAGGGAAGGGAATCGGGGATCGGGTGCTGATTTGACAAAGAGTGGATGAAAAAGGGGTGAGGGTGAATGCTGCAAAGGTCGGGATTGCGTGCATACCACTGCACGAGATGGTTAGGTCAAAGTGTCGCAGGTCAAGGGTCGAGGAGTGCCAAAATTGAAATAATTGGGCCCCAACATTTAGTCGTCTGTTGATCGGGTTATTCAATCTAAGTTGAAGCTCCAAATGGTCATCGTGTTCCAGGTATCCAGGGCTCAGGAAGTGCTCCTAGAATCATGAAAAAGTCACAAGTAGTGTGGATCAACTAGCTTGCGATCCTATACTTGTGAGGGTCCAAAAAGGTCTGCGCACAATTCTGCTAACCAGTCATGAGGTAGCATACATGCAAAAAACAACCAAGGCAACAGCATCTTGGAAGTGGTCGAGGTCGGAGGAGATAGGCATGATCTCCAATGGTTGGTGGTCGATGGATGGATAAATGGACGAAAGGATGCGGCCGAGCTAACCCTAGAAGACCCCATGTCAACTGAGTGTTGCCTACATAGCCCTGGTGATAGGGCCTCAGGCCGATGTAGTTCTCCCTAGAAGGGAGGAAGGGTCAAAGGGATAAAATGGGTCATGGTCAAGGGCAAGGTTATGGTTAAAAGAAGGAAAGAAGGTTTGTCCATCAGAGAGACGAATAAATGAGAATGGTCGAGCTAACCCCAGAAGACGATCGTGTCATCTGAGTGCTGCCTACATAGCCCCGGTGGAAGGGCCTCAGACCAATGTAGTTCAGACAAAGGGTCCGAGTGGTAGACAGGTGGTTAAAATGGTTGATAGATTGGTCTTGGTTATGATGAAATGAGGAGGAAAAAAGATGTTGCAGCCTTTTCCAAATGGTGTATTCTGCAACATTGGTTGAGGGGTTTTTCATCCCTAGCAATATTCCATATTCGTGATGGATGTATGCTAAAAATGAATTGAGGTTTATTTATGCTTCAGCAAGTATTGGTTTATGCTCAACATAAATTGTGGCGGGTCGATAGTTTCCATGTGTATTGGTGTCCATAGAAACTAAGGTGAATAGGCTAGGTCATGTTGATGGTCTAAAAAGAGAGTTGAGCTAAGTCGATTGACAAGTGATGAAGGTGAATGTGACCAAAGTGCAGAAGAAGTGAAAAGCATATTGCTCTTTCATTGACAAGGACCAAAAAGATAGCATAGATAGGGGTTATGAGAACCAAGAGCCCCATTCATGCGTGACGTCATTGACCATAGTTATGTTAGAGCGGTAATCGAATCACTTAGACATTAAAGTGAGCTCGAAGTCCCTTGAGCATGTAATAGGAGGAGGAAAGAGGGTAACCCATTTTAAGAGCAGAGATAACTTTGCCCCTTTTTATAGGAGACCCTGAGACAACTATAAGTCAAGTCCATGACTCTTTTTTTTTTTTTTTTTTGCGCAGACTGATCAATGCGGGAAGCCTGCATAGAGATGTCATTTGATTTAGTGGTCAGGTTATGAAGCTGATCAATGCAGGAAGCTTCTAAAAGAGTGCTGTTTATTGCCAGATTAGTCATAGCCATCCTTCGAGGGAGTGGTCTAGATTTTTATGTAATATAAAGGCTTTTGAATAGCTGTCCTTCGAGGGAGCAGTCTATTAATTACAGCAATGATAGTACAGCTGTCCTTCGAGGGAGCAGTCTGCTTTTTTGACTTGATATTGATATAGTGACCATGGATATTGTGACATCTTGATTTGTTTTTATAGAAATGTGAGTCATGGACAAGACTATAGAAGGTCAAGGGCTCCCTTTTATTAGGACAAAGCATCCATACATCATAAAAGGGTTATAGGAATTGTTAAGAGGAATAGGGTTGAAAGGAAGTAGGATTAAGAGGATGGGGATTGCTCAAGGGACGAGCTCAAGTTAAGTGTCAAGTGGATGAATACATGACTAATAGTAGAACGGTCGCAGATGCAACGCATTAAAAGGCTCAGGTTCTGGGCGTCCATCAAGAGAAGACAGATGGTAAGTCCCTGATCCATACTTGTGCGTGATAATAAAAGGTCTGAGCCAATTAGGAGCAAACTTGCCTCGTTTACTTCGCTCCATATTGGTCACGTGTTGATTCTCTTTGAGGACGAGGTCTCCGATGTTGAAATCTCATTCTCGCAGATTTTTGTCATAGGCGTGCTTGATGCGATGTTGATAGACATGGAGATGATTAAGGGCAGCAAGACGACGTTCGTCAAGTAACTCAAGTTGAGCTAAGCGATCTTGATGAAAGTCATCGTTGGAAAGGATATCATGTAGAGAAATGCGGAGAGACGGGATCTGTACTTTGAGAGGTAAGACAGCCTCTGTTCCGTACATGAGAGAAAAAGGGGTAGCACCCGTAGAGGTTCAGATGCTAGTGCGGTAAGCCCACAAAGCGAAGGGAATGTGAATGTGCCAATCCCTGCCTGTGTCACTGACCACTTTCATGAGAATTTTGGTGAGAATTTTGTTGGAAGCCTCGGCCTGCCCATTTGCTTGTGGGTAGTAAGGCGAAGAGAAACTGAGTTTGATGCCGAAGGAGTCGCATAGCTTTTGGACAGTTTTGTTTTTGAAGGACTTGCCGTTATCAGTGATAATTTTATGAGGGACACCAAAACAACAGATGATATGGGTGTTGATGAAGTCGACGATCTTGTCATCTTTTGTGGAGACGAGAGGAATGGCTTCCACCCACTTGGTGAAATATTCAGTGGCTGTGATGATGGATTGATGACGAAGAGACGAATGAGGGTTAATCTCACCGATGAGATCTAAACCCCACTGAGAAAAAGGCCAGAAATCCTGAGCAATTTGTAAGGTGTGACTGGGGAGATGAAGCAAGTTAGAGTGCTACTGACACTTGATGCAACACCGAACATAATCACTATAGTCTTTATGAAGGGTAGGCCAATAATAGCCCAGACGAAGGATGTGCTTGGCAACCGAATTTCCACTGAAATGTCTGCCACAAATCCTGTCATGGACTTGCTGAATGGCGTGAGATGCTTCAGTGGAGGTGAGACAGCGAAGAAGGAGGCCGTCGAAGCCTCACTTATAGAGAAGACCCCCTAGCATGGTATAGCGAGTAGTACGCTTGATAAAAGCTCATCATGCATTACTAGAGAGGTTGGGAGGAATGACAGAGAGAGATAAGAAGTCCACAAGTTGCTTATACCAAGCATCTTGTGGGCTAGGGTCTATAGTGTTGACATGATGAATGTGAGGAGAGATATATGAAGGCAATGGCACACGACGCACCGTGACAAAAAGTCTGGATGCAGATGAGGAAGATGGGATATGGGAAGCGAGAGAAGCCATGGTGTCAGCAAACTTATTCGTAGATCAAGGAACAGTCTGCAGGAGGAAATGGTCGAAAGATGTAAGGAGAATGTCAACACGGTTTTTGTACCTTTGCAAAATTTCATTTTTACAGAGGTATGAACCATTGACCTGATTGACGACGAGCTGTGAGTCACCGAAGATGTTGATGGACTTGATGCTGAGAGAGAAGGCGGTCTGAAGTCCCAAAATTAAGGCCTCGTATTCGGCCATATTATTGGTACAATCAAAGTCGAGTTTAAAAGACAAAGGCATGGGCTCCCCTTCGAGTGGAATGAGAATGACCCCAGCACCTCCACGTAGTTGACATTTGGATCCGTCAAAGAACATAGTCATCTGATAGGTGGTGTCGTCGGAGGAAAGCGCAGTGATAGACTCGTCAGGGAACTCACACTGCGAAGGTTGAGTGTCAGGAAGAGGGGCATTTGCTAGTTGATCAGTGATGGTTTGCCCCTTGATAGATTTCTGCTGGATGAATTTGAGATCGAACTCAGCAAGCAGCATGAGCCACCGAGCCATATGTTGATTCTGATATGGCTTGGAGTGCATATATTTGAGAGGGTCGGTGTGGGTGATGACAAAGGTTTTGTGACTGAAAAGATAGTGGCGAAGCTTAGTAGCAGCAAAGACTAACGCCAAATAGAGTTTTTTGATATGGGTATACCGAGTTTCATAGTCGACTAGTGTTCGGCTGATGTAATAAACGGCTTGCTCACGGTGATGCTCATCTTGGTGCGTGATCATGGCACCTAACGAATGGTGAGTGGCTGAGATATAAAGGTAGAAGGGTTGGTCATCTTTAGGTGGAATGAGAACTGGTGGAGAGACCAGATAGCATTTTAAGGCTTCAAAAGCCTCTTGACAATCCTTATCCCATGTAAAAATGATGTCCTTCTTAAGGAGATAATGAAAAGGTTGGCAGCGGTCAGAAAGCTGCGAGATGAAGTGACGAATGGACTGGAGCTTGCCTTGCAAACTGCGAAGCTGCTTGAGATTGGTCGGGGGAGGCATTTCGAGGATAGCGCCAATCTTGGTGGGATCTATCTCGATGCCACGGAAGGAAACGATGAAGCTGAGAAGCTTCCCAGAGAGGACCCCAAAGACACATTTCTTGGGGTTAAGACAGACATTGTACTGAAGAAGATGAGAAAAGATGATTTTGAGAATGGTCAGATGGTCACGGTGAAATTTGGACTTGCCGAGCAGGTCATCCACATAATCCTCCATGATTTTTTGGAGGAGATCATGGAAAATATAGGTCATGGCACGCTGATAAGTGGCACCTACATTCTTCAAGCTGAAAGGCATGACTCGATAACAGAAAGTCCCCCATGGGGTAATGAAAGTAGTCTTGTGCTAATCTTCCAGAGAAATCAGGATTTGATTGTATCCTGAAAACCCATCCATAAGAGATCGCATCTCATGGCCGCCGTAAGATCAACAAGCTGGTCGATGTTAGGAAGAGGAAAGTCATCTTTAGGACAGGCTAGATTAAGGTCACGATAGTCTGTGCAGATCCGAATCCCCCTAGTTGCCTTGGTGACTGGGATGATGTTAGAGACCCACTGTGGATAATCGATGGGCTGGATGAAGGAGATAGAAAGAAGGCGCTGAAGCTCCTCCTTGACAAGGAGGGCAATGCGAGGATGCATCTTTCAAAGCTTTTGCCTGACAAGCTTAGCCTCTAGTTTGGTGACAATGTTATGGGTAACGATGGTGGGGTCGATTCCAGGCATATCACTGTAAGTCCAGGCAAAGGCCTTGCTATGGTCGGAGAGGAACTGGGTATAGTCAAGCTGCTCCTGAGCGTCTAAAGATTGGCCGATCTTTAAGACATGAGGAACATTAGAAGAAGGAAGGTTGATGTCAATGGTTGATTCATTTAACATAACTTGGGTCTCAGAAGGGAGGGAGCACTGGATGAAAGAATCATCAGTGCCCATGTAAGAAAGGATGGCGTCATCGTCAATGCAGTGAACAGTGTGAATGGTTGTTGACTCATCTTCGATCATGCTGGGAAGAATGAGAGGGAGAGACTTGGATACCCCATTGAGCTGATAAGTCAAGGGGTCCAGGCGGATGGTGTTTATGGAAAAAAAAACTAGGAGGAATGGAAACCACTGACTCCGTAGGTGAAGGTGGTGAAATAGGTGAGTGTGGAGGAGATTGGTCAAGGATTGGTTCAGGATAAAGGTCTATAGGGTCTTGAGTGGGGTCGTGATATCCCAGACCATACCGTTTCTTGGCGTCATCATCATTGAGCGGTTGGATAGGCTGATGGGAGCCCTGCTCATAGCATCCAAAACCAAAACCCTTCCATGCACACCTGTAAAGGTAAGTATGTGCAAAGGCGGGGTTGCCAAGAAACGAAAAATCTGATGTGAAAGGTTGGGGTGAAGAAAGAGGATTACCATCAGTAGGAGCTTGATTAAGCCCCCCATAGACGAGATTGGTGCGGAGGTGAGGGGGACCATAAGGTATGATCATCCCTATCTGATGGTCGTAGTTGGGGCTGTGATGAAGGCATCCATACTCTTGCGGAGTTTGGAACATGTCTAAAGCTAGCAAGCGATACTCTCCCAATGAAAGTCTTTGGAAGACGTCTTCCATGGGGTCTGTGGTTGTTGCTTGAAGGGGAGGTGTAAGGGCGACCGCCTGTTGCGAACTGGTCGAAGCTTCTGTGGATGGAGGTGGTGCCGGGGTTGATGGCTTGATAGGAATGAGGACATCGTTTGGACGGTAGGTAGTGTTGCATGTTTTGAAAGGTGAAGGGTCAGCGAGAATGGTGTGGACTTGTTCGTCATGCTCAAACTTCACACAACGGTGCAGGGTGGAGGGGACACAGGCCATGGCGCAGATCCAGGGTCGGCCCAGCAAGATGTTGTATTGGAACTCTCCTTCGATGATGTAGAAGAGCTCCGGGACTGTGCGTGGACCAACGCGGATATGAAGGATGACTGTGCCAATGGTCGTGGCAGTAGTGTCATTAAAAGAGTGCAAGATCGCGTCAGTTTTGGAGACGCAATTCTTGGGAAGAGCCAACTGATCAAAGGCATGGGTGGAGATGATGTTGATGCTAGCGCCCCCGTCGATCATAACACGTTTAATGCGTGTCCGATCGATATAGGTAGTGATGAAGAGGGTGGCGTCCTGATCTTCCGTGTTAGATGTGGGAATCTCAGAATCACTAAATGTTATGGAGGCAACAGGGGCTAAGGAGTGGACAAGGGTAGCAAGTGGTTGGGGGTCCTCGGGTTGGACCTCCACTGCCTGCAGGGCTTGGATGAGGGCCTGACGATGTTGGGGTGAGGTTTGGATGAGATCATAGAGGGACATCTTCACAGGCGTCTGGTGAAGCTGTTTCAACATGGAGTCATGGATTGGTCCGGAAGAAGAAGAAGAAGAAGAGGGTTGAGGCGCGCCAAGGATAGAAATCTTAGGCTTAGGCGGTTGAGGTGGATTGACAAAAGTGTAGGTCCAAGGAATGGTGGCTTTTTATTTTGCCTTGTCCTTTTGTGACCTAGTGGTGATGTGAATGGCATTGATTTCAAAGATGGGAGGTGAAGGTGATGAAGGGGTTGTAACCGGTTGATGAGATGTGGATGGGTCTAAAGAGGTTGAAGGGTTATGAGAAGGAGTCGGGGGGTGGTCGAAAGTGTCCTCAAAGAGAAGAATGTCTTTCTCCAGATAACGGCGAATGACAGCCTTGAGGGCACAGCAAGTCTCGATGTCATGTCCTGGTGTACGATGATATAAACAAATCTTCGTGTCGTCAAACCAGGAAGGTTTAGACCCGAGAGGTTGAAAGGGCTTGATGGGTGGAAGAGTTATGCTAGAAGTTTGCAAAAGTCGTTGCAAGATCAAAGAGTATGAGCCCACTAAAGGGTCCGTGCTCATCAATGTATGTGATGTCGGTGACTTTTGCTTGGGCGAAATTGGAGGGGGTTTTCGTACCACCTTCTGGGTTGATGGTGCGATGACAGGCGGAGACGGTACACTCTTCGTGAGAGGTATCGCCCTTTTCAGAGAGGGTAGGCTAGCGGTAGGTAAAGGAAGCAAAGGAGGCAACCGGTTTTGATTAGAGGTTGAAGCGGGAAGGACTCTGGTTAAGGTTGAAGGATGCGGGCCCAAAATAGAGGGCAATGGTGACGGAAGAGGAGGCGTTCGCGTCTGTGGTTTGGCAGTGTTTTGTGATTTAGGTTGAAGACTATTATTAGTTGAAGTTTGGGTTAAGTCCACCTTCACTTGTGGACGAGTGAGGTTGGAGACGGGGCGAACGCCAAGTGATTTGATAGGTTTAGGCAGAGTAGATGAGGGTTTTGGTTTTGATGAAGTTGATGAAGATGTAGATGGTTTGGAAGTGGAGATCGGATTTTTGTTGATAGTCTTAGGAGGTTCTGCCATGGGAGGATTAACAGCATGAGATGAGAGGGCCCGAGCTTGTTGAAGAGCTGTGAGACGGTCCCACAATCCCTGATGTTCCACTTTCCTAGAAGGGAGAAGTTCAAGTTTCTCCACTAGTCGGTAAAATGGCTGAGAAGATACCGGATGAGGCTTAGGCTCTTGAGAAGACGCCGACGGTTGTGGGACTGAAGGTGAGACGGGTGTAGTAATCTCGGGCCCAAAGCATGGTGAAGTCGTGACAGGTTCATGTTTGGTTGGAGATGAAGGAGAGATGGGTTCTTCCCTGGGTGGAGAAGAAACTGGTGAATGAAGATCCTCAAGCGGGTAAAGGGCAGGGATGATAGTGCCCTCCACTTGTGGTCAAGGAGTAGGAAAGGTTGGGTCCTCCATGGGCAGCAAGAAGGAAGATGGTGAAACTGGGGGTGCTAGTAAGGTTGAGGCATCCTCCAAAATTAGAGAAGTTGAGGGAGAACTAGCCGGAGAAAGAGGTTCGTCCACATGTGATGGACTGATGGATGAACTCACCTCTTGGGGTTGGTTAGAAATAAGGGGCGAGACCGTATTGACTGTTTGAATATTATGTTCATGGGTATTGTCAGTCAAGGTCTGGACGTTGTTTTGGGTTGGTGGATGATTAGGGAACGATTGTTTGAAGATATCGATACCCTGATTAGGAGGAGCGTTAGGATTGTCGAGGATGAGGTCACCCTTTTCCAACATGTCTTGGACTATGTTTTTAAGGGTTTTACAGTTGCCTGTGTCATGACCTTTAACACGGTGGTAGTGGCAGAAGTCATTTTCCCTATACCACGCAGGTATGGCGCGTGAGGGATCAAATTGTGGTGGAGGTCGGATCTGAGGGAGATTGATGGCCCCTTGTTTGATGAGTTTTTCCAGCACAGACGCGTATGATTCTCCAAGTGGAGTAAACTGTCGCTGTATGTATCTCTACTGAAATTGACGAGTGGCACTCATAGACGTGGATGGTTCAGGTTGATTAGTTGAAGGCGAAGAGGAAGAAGATCTAACAACCACAGCATTTGCTGAAGCTTTAGATTTAGGATTGGACAAGGAGGGCTTAGAAGAAGGGTCATTGGTTTTGGAGTTGGGATTCTTACTCCGCAACTTGACTTTATTCTCCTCGACAGCACGTAACTCAAGTTTATGAGCCATCGTGAAGGCTTCGTCAAAAGTGCGTAAGGTTTGAACCCTCAAGGTAGAAGAAATATGTCTAGCGCAGGCTTGAGAGAAAAGTTCAATAAGCTCAGGCTGAGGTAAGGAAAATGAAAGTTGATTGATAAGGCCCCTCCACCGAGTGACGAAATCAGCAATAGATTCATCCTCGAACTGGCGAATAGAATAGAGGTCTGTGATAGAGACCTTCTTAGTGATATTGATGGAGAAATGATCGAGGAAGAGCTGGGCCAGCTGAGTGAACGTGAGGATGGAATGGCTGGGAAGAGAGCTGTACCAGTCAAGTGCAGCACCTGAGAGAGACATGGGAAACGTGCGTAAGAGCAACGCATCATCATGGGCGATAAGGTAACAGGCGTGTCTGAATGCCCGTAAATGTTGTTGTGGGTCTTCCTTGCTCTGGAAACGAGAAAACTTAGGAAGTTTCCACTGGCTGGGATATGGTCTAATGGGGACGAAAGGATGGATGGGCTCGTTACAGATTTGTTCATACGAGAGAGTGTTGCGTGAGCCGGTAACGGAGGTCTCTAGGTTGGACATTTTATCCATCAGCATCTTGATAATATCTACTGACGGATTGGTGGGTGGAGCGCCTCCTAGATTGTAAGGCGCTTGAAAGAGGCTGGAAGAGGTATACGACGTAGTCGGTTGTACCAATAAGGGCGCAACGTACGGATGACTAGTCGTAGGGACAGAAGAAGTGACTAAGGATGGTTGGATGGAAGGCATGGCTAGGTTTGATGTTGTCATGGGAGGTTGGTTAGAGGTAACATGGGCTAATGGATGGGTAGCCACCCTAGTGTTGATAGGAGTAAGGGTGGGCGGAATAGAGACGACCAAGTTTTGAAAGGGGGTAGAAAGTGGTTGAGTGGACTGAGATTGATTGGGGGCCGAAACCCCGGTGAAAGTGGGCCCAACGATGGAAGGAGAGGCCACACTTGGATGGTTGGTGAAAGGTTGGTCATTGGTTGAGGCAACAGCCTTGGTGTCTAAGGGTTGGACTACAGATGTCGTTGATATGGCCGCAGTCTCGAGGAAAGAGGTCGGCATTCCATAAATTAGATTGCCCAAGGGGTCTCGCATTTGGCTATTCGCGAGATAGTGTTGCAAGGCTTTGGTATTGAGGTCTAAGAATCGTGCAAAATCTTGGTCCCCTTCTGGGATATAGGCGTTTGGGTCAGAGATGGTCTGGTAGGAGTTCTTTCAGTTTCCGAGTTGAACTCCATTATAGGGCTGGTTGTAGGTGGGGTAGATGGAAGAGGATGATGCCTCGCGTGATCGACTAGAGCCTTGGCTTGGCTACGAGTCAGAACCATTCAAGGCAAGGAAGAACGTCCTCACAAGCTAAAACAAGCAGATAAGAACCAAAAAGATGAAGACACAAGCAGATCCTAAAACCCTAGAAGTAAATTATTAGGATTATAGTGGCTTATGCCTTAGAATATGTGTAGAGGAAGATTGGCTTTGTGAGTCGGGTCCTAGAAGAAGCAGTCTATGGATGGTTTCGGGTTTTGTTATGGTGCTCAAGAAATCTGTGTTAGCTTTCATACAGGCCTGGTGCTAAGGAGCAAGCTCCCCTCACTTCACGATTCCAGTGGTTAGCTGGTTTCGCTTAGCCAAAATATACTTCCACTAGAGTTTATCCTCCGCCAGAGAACGGAGTGGGCTTCCCCCTTGGTGATGAAATCCAAGTAGGGTCACCGGGACGGGTAAGGTATCTGCTGGGGGATGAAATCCCAGTCGGGCCTTATCTCAGGTAAGTTTTATGTTTGTTTTGTGTAGGTGGTTTGGTTGTGTAACATCAAGTGATCTAGATTAATTCAATATGCGGTTTAATTACTATGTGTGGTCTAAAAGATGCAGGCAATCAGAAATGAATGCAAAGTGTTTTAATGCCCAAGTCGAAATGTTTGTTCGTATGAAAACGAATGGAGAAAGAGTCGAAGAATATGAGTTTTAGCTAGTCTAGAAGTGCAAGAAAGAAAGAAATGTTCGTTTTAGTCCTGCTTATGATGTCGTTTAAGAAGAGACGAAAGGAGGCGAAAAGGAAGAAACCTAATGCACCTAAATGAACGAAAGAAAGAAAGAAAGAACCCAAGGAGGACCTAGGGTCCCACCGGGTGTGCCAGAATGTTTCTATGCAAAATTGCTTTCTACATTCAAAGAAGAAATAAGAAACTAAAAGAAATGGTCAAGGCTAGAAGTACCTGATAAAGTTGTGCGCACCGAAATCAGACGTTGGAAGATTCTCCTCTTTGGCTGTGGAGGAATGACACATGCAAAAAAAAAGGCTAAAACACGGAAGAATGTTAGTCAAAGATATGGTGGGCTGTCAGGTGAACGCCGGATCTTGGAAGTACGAAGACTTCCTAGAAGGATATCAACCCACTGATAAAAAGGCAGAATATTAGATGAAAGTAGATAATAATGACAGAAATAAATGACAAAAAATAAAGTGCATACCTGATATGCAGCACTGTTCTGCACAGTCACCGGCGTCGGTCTCTGTGGTGCCAGCGTCGGTTAGGGAAGGTGCCGGCGTCGGTCGGGGTAGTGACTGGCGTCGGTCGGGGCAGGTTCTGGACTGATTGCAGAAGGCCTGGGAGAGTCGGGACAGGGTCTTGATAGGGTCAGGACAAGGTTTACACAGAGTCAGGACAGGGTCTGATGAGGTCAGGGCAGGGTTTGGACAGAGTCTGGGGGTTTTAGTCGAGTCTAGATAGAGTTATGGATGCGGGTAGTGGGCAGGGATGTAAAGGAGAGATGCAGAACTTAGGTCTGTGGTTTGAAGAATTGGGATGACAGAACTGATAAACAAAGAATAACCAAGAAGAAATAAAACAAATAGAGTAAATACCTACCTACCAGAAGACGTGATGAAAGCCATAGTTGAAGTTGTCTGTGCAGTGCCTGATTGAAACAAATGCAGATTGGTTGATGCCGGAGTTGGTTGATGCCGAGAGTGTTGATTGCCAGAGTCTGTGGATGTCAGAGTTTGCAGGTCGATTGAATGTCGATCGGTTTGATTGATTCAGAAAATGGTTGAATTGCGTTCGGGATCGCCTTTCGAATGGTTGGCGGACACTGATGAAGGCGAGGGACGGTTCCAAAGATGGTTCGTCAACCATTTCAGGAAACTGAATGATAACTGATAACGGATAACGGCAAGGTGACCGACGTCGGCAGGATTGCCGACGTCGGCCGATAAGTGACCGATGTCGGTGACATCGGCCAGGAAAAGACCGTCGTCGGCAGATGCACAATGGGGATAGAGTCTAGCTTTAGCTCTGTGCTCATTTTTACATGCTGCCAGGGTCAAGGTTGGTGGAACAAGTGATCGACAAGGGTTAAATAGGCGAAGAAGAATAAGACGGGGAATGACCAGGGGAGTTGACATGATTTCAGTGTCTACAAGAATGACCAAGCCACCACTAATAACATAAGAAGCTTAAGAGCTAATGTACAGTCACATTTCTTATGATTGTGAAGAAGCACCAAGCAAAATTTTGGGCTTCAAAAAGATTAGCCAGCCATGCTTCAATAATAATATATTTAAAATGGGTAAAAAGATGATAAGTATAGGTCCACCATAAGTGTAGAAGGATGTGAAGAAATCATGGGAAATGAAATAAGTAGCCACTATAAAATGGGAGGCACAATTTTTAGAAGGCATAAGCATCATGGTAATAGATCCAGAAGCAAGTATGAAGCTCACCTATAGAGAGATGAAATTAACCTAAGAGGTCATGATGGGGGAGAAATGGGTGTCATTTTCACACATGTTTAAGTTCAAATATTACAACCACCTCATAGGGAAAAATATGCAAGAATTAAACTAAGATTGGATGGTCAACTTAGGGAAGAAAAAAAGGGTGAGCACCACATTATTCGATGTTTCCATCAAAGATAAATTAGTGACCATGGGTGAAACCTAATTATTTTAGCTACCAAGTTTTGGAAATCTAGAGGAATTAGTGAAATTCCTCCTATCAAATGTATATGGTGACCATTTCTAAATCATAGGATGGCACATGAGGATATCGACATTCCTAATTAGTAGAATCATAAGGCTACTAGGTGTAGGGGAAAACATCCACCAAATGATGGAGGATGAAGTGGAGGTTGAGAGGGTCATGAATATCCTAGGATACTACAATTTAATATTCATGTTCCCCATCAAGGATATCTAGGTCCCTAACATGAGGTTAGTGGTACACCTGATTAGCTACAAACTATGCCTTGGTAGATGGTGATCTGACATTAGTAAGACCTTCTTGTGCATTTCCCACCACATGGTGCAAGGGGTTAAATTTTAACATCTCTAACTTCATTGCTAAGGACATTATCAAAAATGTGAAAGAGTACCATCAAGTGTATGAAACATAAAAGTGGGGGTATATGATAATATTGATAGTAATGGAGGAAATAGGTGTGCTAGATGGTAATGATGGTAACTTGTGGGTGTTCCCACCCAACTATGAGTCCTTTATGATGAAGTACCAAAAATTTATTTACCCACATAGCTTCTCATAAAAATATAAAATAAGGGTATAAGGGTGGTGTTACAAATACATAAAATCCTTTAGGATTGAGTGGCACATCCTTCAAGATATTCCCCAATACTTGGTGGGAATGACAACCTTTGATGTAATATGGCATTTATGCATGGTGCACCTAGCACTCATAAATGGGAACTTGTCTCGATGGTTCAATTTTCCTTATGAATTTTTTTCCATGTATTTTAGGTGGTTATGGGAATAATTCCTAACATGAAATATCTAGAGATCCTAGTCAAGACCATAAATCAAGATAGGAACATAATGAGGCATCAATTTGTGTACCCTAGAGCCAAAGCCACCAAAGGTAAGGAAGATGACTCTGATAGAATAGACATCCATCCACTCCAAATAAAGATTATAAATGAGAGGATTTTCAACCTCTATTATGAAATGAAGTTATATGAAAAGGGAACTAACCTTGGAAAAGATGTTGAGCACCTGTTCTTAGTTGGTAATGAAGGGAAGGTTGCACTAAAAATGGAAGAAAAGACTATCCAAAAGAAATGGAGAGAGAATTTTGAAAAAATCATGGAGTGTATTAATTTAAAATTTACCTACAAAGAGAAAACCATGCCCCTAGCTCTCAATAAACACATGGCCTTCATGCCAGAGAGTGATGTGAACATAAGATTTAAATAGGAGGAGATTAAAATTGTGTTAGTGAATAAGACAAATCAAACAAAAACACACTAAACTAACACCCTAAGCCTATCTCAAAAGGGAAGATTAGTTAACAAGAAAAAAATGGAAAACATAATTAAAACATGAAAGAAATACCTTCCTTCACCTTCCTTAGATGCTCTAAAATGCTTTTTGTAGTGGCTTGCTCAATTTGTGCTCATGAAGTCTACATCAATGAAGTGTGGCTACCTCCATCTCTCCTTGGCACCATGTTTGGCTTTGGATTGGCTTGAATTGGATCAATAATTTGACATTATAACACTAAATACAATGGATTTTTGAATGCATTTGGGCATTACAAGTTTGGGATAAACAATATTAAAATTCAACAGGCAAGGCCTCCTATTTATATATTTTTAAAAATGGTTAAAATCAACCTGAACAGTCCATCTTAAGATGGAGATGTGTGGCTAAGGATTAGTTCAATTATGTAATTAAAATTCATAAATAAGCTCATCAATATTTTAGGATAGAGGGGAAAATAAAAGCATGGAGGGTCTTAATGAGGCATGGGAGGGGTTAACTTTGATATTTTATGCATTCATGTCTTCCCAAGAAATGATGTCACCTGATGATGTAGTTATTCAATATTCATTTCCAAAAGAAATTATTAAAAAAATTCCATGGAATTATTAATTAGGCTCATGATATGGTTTAATTATCTCTTAAGCATGATTAAGTACTTTGAAGAAAACCTTGGCTCTTTGTGCACAAATTAATCAAATTGGTCAAAATGTCTTGTTATTGGCTCAAAATTTGACTAGAATGGAATTAAAAGTTGATTTTAGATGTGTTGGATTAATTATCCCATTTAGGATGTTGCCAACACAAAATAACAAAGGAACATGTCTTGTACAATAAATTTGGTAGAAAAGAGTAATCCAGAGCACCTAGGTGTGAAAATGTTATTTTGAATCAAAATGATTTAATCAAAGTTAACTACTTCATTAATTTAATTGCCCCATTTAATGATACCCTAGGCACTTGAATATAACAAGCTCACATCATTAGCATGTTTTAATTTTTTTAGGCTAGATTGTGCATTTTGGTAGAAATTGGTCAAAAGCTTGATTGGAGGTTATCGGTGGCCAATTTTAGGGGTCTACAATTTGCCCTTATTTTAGAATATGTTAAAAACCATAGGCAAAGCAATGTATTCTAATGTCATGAGAGATGGCTTGTATGCCAAAAAATAAGATGGTGGTTGAATAAAAAGCTCCAAAGAGTGTTTTGGAAGCCTATGATGATGCCCCCTCGAGGGAGTGGTCATCACATTTGTTGATGGATGGTCCCTCAAAAATAAGAAAGAATAAAGATGGAATCAAATCATGGTTGAGATTAATCCAAATGAGAAAATACTTGAATGCATTGATTTAAAAAGGATATTGATTTTCCCAAAGGTAGTTATAATTAGGAATCAAAGTCAAACTAATGATTTGCCCATAGGCAATTATAATTAGTAAGGGGACCTAGATTATTTTATAAAGATGATTATGCCCCAATTAGGGTTGATTATCAAGCATAAATCAAGGATATAACCTAGAATATAGATTAAAGATGAGTGGGTGTAAAGTGATGAAAGATATGAATAGAAGAATAATATTGATCAATAGAAATGATTTAGTTATACCTACCAATGAGGAGATACTAATACTTATTAGAAATAATACAACTAGAATGGTCAATGGGTTGATGTGATCAAGGGTGGGAGGATTTACCAAGGTTATAAGGAGAATCTTTTGCAACTCCATTGCTTCTAGACCTTCCTAATGCTGATTTTTGCTATGGTATGTGACGATATGCATCATGAGAGAAAATAATGAAGACTTGGCTAAAATATGCATAAAGACTGACTCCCAATCCAATAAAAATTAAAAATAATGCACCAATGATAAAAACCATGATGAAAATATTGACTTATGAATATGAATGGACTCAAGAATAATGTGTGTAAGGAATCACCCAATGTATAGATATAGACTGAGTCAAGGTAAAAATGTTGAAAGCAAAAAAATGGGCAAGTGAACAAAAAAATTAAACAAAAAGCACACAAAAACATAAAACCTAAAAATAAAATAAAAAGAAAGCATCTTAATAATGGCCATGCCTTTGTAGGGCAGATCAAGGATAACTGACTAAGCTTAAACATGACAAATGTTTTTAAATTTTGAAATATTTGAAATTTTTTTGGCATTCTAAGGTATTTGAAATATATTTTATCATTTTTTAGGTATCTTAACTTTTTATATAATGACAAGATACCAAAATGGTTCAAGATCACAAAATGGTGAGAGCATTTGGCTTAGGTTGATCACAAAATAATAAGAGCATAGCTTAGGAACACTGAGGTGACCTCAACATGAATTGAGAATGGCCCACATATTCTTGAAATGACCTTAATTCATATTAATTCCATCCAAACAAAAGGTGAGGAAAAACCCACTAGGTCCTAATAAGTTCTCATATCCGACAAATGGCTAGTCGAATGAAAATAGTAATGGCAAGGTGAGATGACAATGCATGATAAACAAATGTTGTCCCTAGTTTGCTCATAGGTATTTATAACTAGGATATAATGACATATATTAATGATACTAATTTACCCACAGGTGGTTATAATTAGTAGCAAAATTAGTGAAACACTGATTTGCCTATAGGTGGTTATAATCAGACTCACATAAACTAACTTTGATATAGGATGGAAAATTAAAGATATCTTACCAGATCAATTGACACACTACTTTCATAGACTATCATTAAAATATGGATTTGATTTATTATTGAAACCTGATCATAATCCCTTTACAAAAATTTTAGGGAGAACCAAAGGAACTGAGATCAAAATATGATTGGGTAGGATGACCAAAAACAAGATTTGATCTGGATAGGAATAGAATGATAGGACAGCATGGTATTGCTCTAGGATAATGATGGGTTTTGATAGATTGGATAAAATTTTAGGAGGGTTTCACTAAAGTGATGGGGTAAATGGTAGGAATATGTGACAATGGTAAATGAAATGGTATGGCACATGTTTTTGGCCTAGGTGATTGTTGGTTTTTTTATTTTATTTAGCTTGGGTATGTTAAAATGGAATATGATTTTATTGTTCCTATTGAAGTGGAGATGCATGTCCTGATCAACAAATGATACAACCACAATATTCAATCATGTAAATTTCTAGTCCACACCTCATCTCAATAGTTGCTCTAGCAAGAACTAGTTACAGATTTGGATGCTGAGAATGTTGTGCTCTTCTTTGGTCATTAATTGTAATTTATTCAAACATCAAGACAAGGTGTATTTGTATCCTCTACAAATAAAATTATGGCCATGGATGGTAAATAAGGACAAATAATGGATGGTAGGTTTGATTGTGAAATGGAATGGTAGGTGGAGAAATAAATGAAGATCAAGACTTTCAGTCACACATAATGTTGTTGATGCCAAATTTAACATAAATTTGGATATGGTAGCACTGAAGACTTCTGAATATTCTTTCAATAGGACCACCAAATTATTTTTTTGTTTGATCTTGAGAGTGTCTACCATCTGATTAGGTTGTAGACTGAAAGCTATTTGGATTTGATCTTGAATTTTGTCTTCATCAAGAAGTGAAGAACTTTTATGCTTAGATATTGGTATCTCAAAGATTTTTTCACCAATGAAGTTATCTTGATAGTCCCATAACACCTTTGAGAAGGTTTCACTAATGAACATTGGTGTTTAACTTTGATTGTCTTTTAGTGCTTCCAAAAAAGTTTCATAAAAAGATGCTAAGTTTGAAATTTGAATGTCTCCTAGCACCTTCAAAATGATTTCACTAGGATAATGTTTTTATACTACATGAATTTGGTCTTGGTCTCCTTGCTTTTCTTTAAATTCTATGTCATCATAGATGCAATTCAATAAAGTGTGATTCTATTGGTCCTAATCAACACTTGTGGGAGATGGAATGTCAATAATATGGCTATTTTGGTTGATGGTAATAGCCTTTGGAATCATAATGGAATGGGAAGGGGTTGCAAAATCCTCATATAAGATACTAGGATAACTCATGTTGAAGCTAATGTACTCATCCTCAAAAATTATAGAAGGATCACAAATGTATTTAAATTGATCTATGAGCCATGTGTAACTAATATTATAATAGTCATGAATGTATTCTATTTTTGAATCTAATTCTGACTCAAGGGATTATGAATCTGATGTTGATACTAATGCTGATTTTGGTTTTAATGCTAAATCTAATATCAATTCAAGAATAGAACCTAACTCTAATTCTAATTCTTCATCTGATGGGTACTCTATTATAATGATGTCTTATTGAATTTTTATCATTGGATAAATACTGGTTTGTGATGGCATAATGGGATCCATAAAAATGGGTTTATCAAAGTGGGACTCTTCTAGGATAGGAAAAAGGTCAAGAGACAGCTCCTCAGAGAATCACTTGTCAGATGAAGGCTATTGAAAAATAGGCATATGGTCAAGGTAATGATTTACCCAAAGGTAGTTATAATCATTAAGAAGTGACTCAATAAATATTGGCTCATCAACATGAGACTCCTTGATAATTGGTATAAGATCAATAGGTGATTCATCACATGTTAACTTATCACAAGTGGTTGGTTCAATAAAAACATCTTGGATTGGTTAGTTTTCTTGGCTTTGGTTTCCAATGAGTTGGAAAATACTAGTTTTGAACATAGCTTAGTCTTAAAATGATTGTATCAATTGCGTTTTTGATTAGATTGGCACTAGATGAGGAATGGTCTATGGTTAGATAATGGTAGGGAATTAGGGAACATGATTACTTATACAAGCTAAAAGATGAAGTCATGAAATGGTAACAATAGGGTGGTATATAGCTTAGTTACTTGCACAAAACTAAAAGATGAAGTCTTGTAATAGAAATGGTTAGGCATTGTGGAACTTTTTTTCTCACACAAGCCAAAGGACAAGGTCTTGGTATAGAAATTGTATGGCATTTAAGAGCTTGATTACTCACACAAGCCAAAGGATGAGGTGTTGGAATGGTAATGGTATGCCTTAGATATTATGGAGCTTGGTAGCTCATATAATCTAAAGGAGGGTTAAGTGTAGCTAATGATCATATAACAAAAGGACATAATAGATCCTAATTACTTGTATATGTTAAAGCATCCAAGTATTTTTGATAAATAATATCATCCTAATCTTGAGTTGGATCATAAGCTAGTTCTTGACTATGTTCCATGTAATAATTATCATAAAGAGGGTATGGATTTATATCCCAAACAACATTATTTATGGTTAGGTCTTCAATAAATTCATCCTCACAAAAATCTTCATACCAATCAAGGTCTTGAGTTGGATCATAAGTAGATTCATGACTTTTTTCCCATGAATGATTATTATGAGGTGGATAGAAATCTATCTCACAAACCATATGATCATTATTGGGGTCTTGACTAAAGCCATAAAATTCATTTTGTTTGGCCATTCTATCATAAGTTAGACTATACATGACTCCACCATAGGTGTAGCTAGACATATCTACATAAATGATGAAAGCTCTAAAAATAAAAAGGCTTAGAGTTCTATAAACTCCAAAAAACTATGTCCAAAGGAAAAACGGGTCAAACTTGGACTAACTTGGTCAAAAGGGTGGAGTTGTATCTCCAAATAATGATCTGATCAATGAGTTATATCTCCAAAATATTTTGTGCTAAGACTTAGAATAAAATAGTCTAATGTCAAATGTCTAATGTTAAATATCATATGCAAAAAAAGGTCAGGCATTTGAATAAGAACTGATATGTCAAAAGTCTAGGCCAAAGTGTTTCAAACAAGGTCTAAACTAGGAAAGGGAAAAGAGTCTCTAGGCCTTTTGTCCAAATGTGGATTCAAAAGCTTGGCTCAAACAAGGCATATGCTAGGACTTTTGGCCAAATGGCATCAAAATATAGGTTTGAAATAAAAGATGATGTGATTTGATTTATTCTAAAAAGTTTGGAAACAACTTTAGCATAGACCTGAAACACATAATCAAACATAAACATGATTAATTAGCATAGGACATAAGGCAAAAGGAACCTAGAGAAAATTTGTGTTCTCTTAAATAAATTCACAAACAATGATGAGGATAGGCTTTAAATAAATAAACAATCAATAGTTTTCAAATTTGGGTAATCAATTAATTGAAGTTATGCAACCCAAAAGAGAAAGATATATGTATCAGCCCCATGAATTGAGGCCCAAATAAAAATCAATCAATGTTTGAATCCAAACTTTAACAAGGTTAACTAAAAACTCAACATTGAAAACTAAGATTTGACCAAATAAGCTAGACAATATTGGATAGCATGACAATGAATAAACAAGGGTTAAATGGTATACATGATATGGTTTTAAAAAAACCTTTTTTTATATAATGGTAAAAATGTCTCGAAACAAAATGATCATCTTAACAACATAAGCATGCTCAAATGATGTGGTCAATGTTATGTTTCAAAAGACTCAAAGGCTCAAACTTGATAATGATATGGGCAACATAATGGTACCCACCTCAAATTAAGTGACACACACAAATAAGATTAGCAAAAATTTCAAGGAACAAGTGTGGTGTAAAATGGCCAACATAATGCCTCTTTAGATAAAAGAGTGACGTATAAATAAATTGGTTTTAACATGGTTATAATCAAACAATCAGATTTTAGTCTCAAAACATACCAAACAAAAAATGACTAAAATACACTATGTATAGTCATCTAAATCTTATAAAGGGTATGAAAATGTGAAGTTGATTAAAATTAGCTACTTTTTAATCATTTCTAGATGGATCAATTACACAATGACTTTCACATCATGATGCAAAATAAATGCACTGAAATTGGGTATCCATAGCACTTGGCTTGTTGTAAAAAGGTCTTACCCTTTTTATAACCACTACATTCATCATTTTATTAGTGTAGTGTTATTTTCAAAGTTTAAATACATCCCATGTGCAACTCCAACACTAGAATGGGGTTTAACCACTCAAACCTCTGATCTTAGTGGGAGTGGTTGAAGTCAGTGCTAGGAGATGAAACCCCAGGTCAAATATTCCCTATAGAAATTATGGTAGGTGATGAATACCCCATCATAAGCCAAGATGTAATAAAACAAAAAGCATAAATAGAAAGACTTTATGGTCACCTCATGATCACCCAATACTATCATGAATTTTTGGGGAGGGCTTTAAGTGACATTCTTTTTATGCCTTAGACTAGTATCTTTGTAATAAGGATGACGCTTTTGATTCCAAAAGTTTCCTAAAGGGGTAAGAAGGAAGAGAAGACATGTAATGTCCCTCTTTTTTCCAATCAAAAAGTAAGTTAATTAACTATTTAATACAAAACTTGGACAAATGAACTCAATTTTAAACACGAAATGAAAAGTTGGGTGGTGTTATTTTGACCCCTTGGTCTTAAGTTATAACTTTGAAAGCACAATTACCAAATAATTCACTTAAGCATATAAATTTTTCATTAATCCCCAAAATAAGGTTCATAATTCATTTTAAACATTCAAAAGATTTCTAAAGATCATGATTTAGTACTCTTGTCGACTAGAGATGGTTATGCTAATTGTCAATAGTTATCTGTCTACCCAAAGGCATCACCCTAAAAGCAAATGTGTTAGATTAGAAAAATTTAAAGAGATTTTTTTTAAAAAAAAATTCTATGCAATTTGAATCTAAAATAATATCATATTCTAAAAATTTTGGAGAAAACACATCATTTAAAAAAACATTAAAAATGGAGTTCATATGACCCCAAACCAAACATTTGAAAATGGCCTATTAGCTCTCAAGTTTGTGTTTTTAAGAAAAACAAATTGACTATCAATAGTTATATTTGATCATCAATGATTGAAAATAATCATAGTGGTTGAACTGACCATCGATAGTTGTGTTAACCATCGGTAGTTGAATGTGTAAACCTGTGAAGATAAAAAATCCAGCCAAACCAAATTAGAAAATCACTTAGAAAGAGTTTTAAGCATCCAAATTGAAATTTTAAAGTTACCTAATGATCTCGTTCATAAATGGGATGTGTCTTGTTGCACTGGGCATGCCATTATATGAACTAGAAATTGGACTCAAGAGAGGATGGTTAGTATTGTGTTAGTTCTAAAATGAAATCAAACTGAAAGAAACACACTAACTAGCATAACATCTCTAGGCCTAATCACTAAGAAGAGCTTAGTTAACAATACTAGAATAAAAAACACAACTAAAATGCAAATGAAACCTTCTTTCACCTTCCTTTGATGTTCTAAATAGCTTGTTCAAGTGGCTTGATCAGTTTTGTGCTCATGAAGAATGCATCAATAAATTATGGCTCATGATAAAAATCTAGCCAAACCAAATTAAAAAATTAGTTAGAAAGAGTTTTAAGCATCCAAATTGAAATTTTAAAGTTGCCTCATGATCTCCTTCATACCTAGGATGCATCTTATCCCATTAGGCATGCCATTTGTGAACATAAGATTACAATAGGGGGATATTAGTACTGTCTTACTGAATAAAAAAAATTAATTAAAAACACACTAAACTAACAAATTAAGACTATATCAAAGGGGAGCTTAATTAATAAGAAAAAAATGGAAAACACAACTAAAACATGAAATAAATACCTTCTTGAGATGCTCTAAAATGCTTGTTATAGTGGCTTGCTCAGTTTGTGCTCATGAAGTCTGCATCAATGGAGTGTGACTACCTTCATCTCTCCTTGGCACCATGTTTGGATTTAGCTTAGCTTGGCTTGGCTCAATATTTAGGTATTATAACAGTAAGATGCATTGATTTTGAATGCATTTGAGAATTATAAGTTTGGAATATGAGAGCTTAAAATTCAATAGGCAAGGCCTCCTATTTATAGATTTTCAAAAATGGTCAGAATCAACCTAAATTATCCATTTGAAGATGGAGATGTGTGGCTAGGGATTAATTCAAGTATGTAATTAAAATTAATAAATAAGATCATCAATATTTGGGATAGAGGGACATTTAATAGGCATGGAGAGTCTTAATGAGGCATGAGAGATATGAATCTTGATATTTGTGGCTTTTATGGCTTAGGGATGTCTTCTTAAGAAATGATGTCATCTGATGATGTAGATATTCAATATTCATTTCCAAAAAGAAACTATTCAACAAGTTCCATGGAATTATTAACTAGGATCTTGATTTTGTTTAATTATCTCTTAATCATGATTAGGCACTTTGATTCAAACCTCGGCTCTTTGTGCACAAATTACTCAAATTGGTCAAAATGTCTTATTATTGGCTTAAAATTTGACTAGATTAGAATTAAGATGCAATGTTAGATATGTTAGATCCATTATCCAATTTAAGATGTTGTCAACAAAAATAACAAAGGAACATGTTTTGTACAAGAAATTTGGTAGAAAAGAGCAATACAGAGCACCCAAGTACAAAATTAGCATTTTGACTCAAAATGATCTAATCAAAGTTAGCTAGCCCATAAATTATATTGCCCTATTTAATAATACCCTAGCCAAAATTGGTAGTTTAATATATAAATTTTAACTCTTTTAATGTGTTTTAGTGTTTTTAGGCCAAATTGTACATTTTGATTAAAAAAAGGTCAAAAGACTAGTTGGAGGTTATCAGTGGCTAGTTTTAGGTGTCTACAAGTGATTCCTATAATAAGAATCATAATAAAAAGACTAAGGGACCCATTGCATTCCCTATCATAACATTGGTGGAGATAGAGAAAGAGGTGACCCTCATGCCTATAACTTATATCCTATAGATATAAGGGGAAAAGGGGCCAAGCTTCAAGGATGTATAAAAAATAGAGGAGCCAGCAAGCCCCTCATCTATCGAAGAACCCTCTAAACTACCTATAAAAATAAAAAGGAGAAGAGAAGGATTTGAAATAAAATGGGTTTAAGTGAAGAAGACATTAATAAGGTGTTGACACTTGAAGATAAATAGAGACTTGTCAAGGAAAAGGAATTGGCCAAGTTAGAAAAAAAGACCATGAAAGTTATTGCAGGCATAGGACTAGTATTTAAAATGGTCAAGAAATCACCAAGTTTCCCCATAAATAAGGCATAATAAGCTATAAAAAGGCATGCCCAAGTAGTAAAGGGTTGTTTGAAGAAAAATAATGTGATTTTCATACTTTAGAGAAACAAATAGAGACAATGGAGGAACCCTAGTAGCAACAAGATGATGTTGGTGGTAGAAGGAATTTCCTTAGAGATGAGTATTAATAAACCCCAAGATGAATAAGTAGATGAGGGGGAAAAGTTTGAGGAATAAATCCCTATGGATCAAATAGGTGAGTCCTCTAAGGAAAGTGGTGAAGAGAGTAGTGGTGCTAGTGAAGAGAAAGAAGAATAAATAGAGATGGCCATTGTCGAGAAGGATGATAAGGAGATAATCATAATGGATAAGGTATAGAAGAGATGGGTGGATGAATATATTTATATGTATGACACTATGCCCCCAAGCCCCACAACTAGGATACACAAACAACTCTCATTTATGTTTGATCACTATATGGATGAGCCTCATTTTGAGGTTCCTAAAGTGGCTACTTCAAACCCAAAAGAGCTTGATGAGGGGTAGGACTCCCTCCTTATAAACCCTCATGCCATAAACCTAATATGATCTAGGAATACAGTAATCAGAATGGCCATTGAATTTTCATGCTAGAACATCATCAATAACATTAGGGCAAGAAAATGGAAAAATCTCCACAAAGAAGATAAAGATGAAGCATAGGCCATCAAGTTTAAGCTGTAGTAACTCTATGAGCACATAGAGATAGTAGAACCATCCTTTTTGGTTAGTGTTAATAATTCAAACCTCTTAGAGGTTGACAAAAAATGTGTGTTGGTGGAGTAGATGCTCCCAAGATTAAAACCTAAGCTAGCATAAGAAGAAGAAGATCCAAACATCATGATGAAGAAAGAATTGGCTGATAAGCTCAAGGAGGTAGATGATCTCTTTTATAAATTATATGAGGGCATGGATGCATCAAATTCCATCTTTTTAAAATTTTCAAACCAAGCCTTAATCATAGGTGCATGCCTAATGTATGCAAAGGAGGAGAAGTATAATTTGATGACATAAGTATACTCAGAAAGTAGGTCAGGGAAGGTACAAATCATGGAAAGCATCAATAAGCTCAAAAACTAAATAAAGTATCAATAGGAAAAATTAGAATCACTCTTTCATGCTCTACAAACTAAGGCCTATGAACAAGGAGAAATCCTAGATGGGAGTGTGGAAAAGGCAAAAACAAATATTGAGGCCTTCTAGAAGGAGCTAGGGAAGATGGATGTGTTTATGATTACTAATACATTTAATGAAATACATAGCACCATTAAAGAAATAAAGATCACCATTAAATTATTTGAAGACTTCAGTGCTAAGCTTAAGGAAAGTGTGTCTAAGTTCTACACTCCCAAGATCTTGATAGCTTATTCTGAGGATAGACTAAAATTTTTGTATGGGGTGATGTTGGGCCCCTTATCTCATTATGTATAGGATTTTTTCCAACATGACATCCACTTGGGAATAGAGAAATAATATTCTAGTGATTGGCTATTGAGTATTTTGGTGCTAGCTAGAGGATGCAGTGCATATCTTGTGCTAGCTAATAGGTGGCTAATTGGCTCCCAAATCTTTAGGGCATCTTTGGTGATTTGGAAATATGGGGTGATTATAGTGCAAAGTTCATGAGGTGATGGAGTTAGAAGTTATAATGACCAAATATTCTAGCTCATCACTCAACATACATGTTCCACCCTAGTGGACGTTCTCTTGAGAGATATTTAAGATGCTCAAGCTAGTTGAAGAAAAAAGAGGAAGATATTACAACAAAGCTCTAGCAAATTGATCTTAAAGCTTTATATACATTTTATTTGACAACCATTAAAGTGTAGGAATAGTTTAAAAGCCATGAAGGATCAATTTGTAAGCACCCAAGCTCACCTATGAGCCTCTAGGTCATTAAGTAGTATGAGCTAAGCATTTACTCTATTGGATGTTATGGACTCTATACCTCATTAAAATTAGGATTATTGATGAAGATTGTTACAATAAAACATGATATCTAGTTTATTCATATTTTGTATTGCTATTGATATGTGTAATAGTCATAATGTCATAGTTTTAATACATTTATGTGAAGTAATGTTTATGAATTCTCTACTTTGTGTCATTAACGGAGTCCCTATAAACATTAATGACATTAGCTTTAAATTTAATAAATATTTTTCACCAAGGGTTCCTATCCTTATTAGGGGTGAGTGTCTAGCATGAGTAGTTTGAGTAATAGCCACCTTTTGACACTTTAAGTGCCTATATGACCCTAAGCCTATTCCAAAAAAATATCACACCCATATGACATTAGGATATCCATGAAAGGCTTATGCATATGGATCTACCTAAATCTTTCATTTAATGGATCAAGTCCCCCTAATTGAGGTCTCATACCATGGCACAAATATCCCAATGTGAGCCCTAGTTCCTTCTCAACTATACTTTGGGTGAGTGCATAAGGTTTGTGACTTATGTGGATTGATTCTAGCTCAGTTGAGTGTTCAAATGTTTAGCACAAATGGAATATCCCATGTTTGTACCTAGTTTTAATAAACTAAGAATTGGCTAAAATAACTTTGTACACCTTTTTATATAATAACCTCCCATAAGACATGTTCCTTATTAAGGAGGTTGATGGTGGGAGGGTGATGGTTGTATTCATGGGTTTAATTAGGAGTCAAGGTAGCACCATTATATTGAAAACATTCTTGGATAGACCTCCAAGATGGGAAATATTTGGGTTCTTGGGAAGGAGGGAGTGAGGTCTGACTAGATTCATTTGTAAGTTTAATTTCCCTAGTTAGGTGAGATTCAAAATCAAATCTAATTTGATCATAAATATCCTCTGGTTGATTAGGAAGGGAAAGGTTCTACCAAGTTTGATTTGAATAATGACATTAAATCCTCTCAATAATAACTTCTTTCCTCTTTTTCATAGTCTCTTGAATAGACTTGTAAGGAGGGAAGGTTTGAGAGACTTGTGAGGAACTTGGAAGGTTTTGAAACTCATCTGATTCAGTGTTTTGAGGAAGGATGGGTTGATCCAAAGAAGGATGATATAGAATAGGGGAGGGCACATGAGGTTGATGACACTAGATCTATTTCCCCTCATAAACCACTAGCTTCTCTTCTATACTTGAAAATAGACCACTTATGTCTTAAATATTACCAATGAGCCTTGAATGATTTTCCCTCATAGTAGATTCCCATCATCTCTTAATTTGTCAAAATGAGTATCTCACATTCTTAAAGATATGAATATAGACATCTTGACCATATCCCCTCTATATATAAATCCTAACCATATATCTCTCATAACCCAAGAGAATTTACTTAAGGCTTGAAAAGGAATGATTTGGAACATGGATATGGACTAGGAACATCATGAACTTGCCAATAATAATCAAGAGGACAGGTAGGCTACCAAGGAGGTGGACTTGGGGTGGGAAGTGGCATATAGGATTGATAATCAATTTGAGGAGGTTCAACATAAGAGTGGCAAAGGTTAACACATTATTGGTGATAAGGAACATAGAGCTGTTATGGGTTAGGATGTGACTGATAAGGTAGTGTAGAATAGAAATCCCCTTCATATCCAACCATTAGACATTATAATGAATATGAAGAACAATGTGAACTATCAATAATAAACTATTATTGCCCTTATATGAAGAGCTTATGACCACTTTTGGCATGGAATTTGACTCCAAATCTATCATTAGAGTGCCTAAATCTCCTTGATATCATTCTTGCTACAAGTGTTACTCCAATCTTCTTGAAATCTGATCCCATCGAGCATGCCATAAATATTATTAGTTTAGATTGCACCCTTTGAGGCAAGGGTTTTCAGACTTACCTCATCCAACTAATTAAATGGGATCACCTCTAAGTATGGGTGGCCTAGTTGATGAGGTGAACCTCTAACATCAATTATAGCTCAATTCCTAAAATGTATTGAATTATTGATGAAAAGGGGTAAAAAGATGCATAAATCAAACCTAAGATAAGGGATTTGATGTACCAATATGTTGTGTCCACTCTATTTGACCTTTTAACAACTCTAATGAATAAGACAAAAACTAGTGACTAAACCACTTTCTCCAAAGGATTCTAAGCATTAGTGTTTCACATAGAGGATGTGTTAAATGATTAAAACTTGAGGGTTATGAATAAGAGGTCTGATTAAAGACACCAATCAACTTCCACTCCAAGCTCAACCACTAACACCTTCACACACTATGTGACCTTTATAAAACAATGTACTAGTATCTAGGTGAGGCAAGGACCTACAAAGGGAGAGAAACCTTCCACTTATGCAAATTAAGCAAGCATGAAACACACTAGGAAAGTATAGAGAATCTCAAACAATCCTCATATTGGTTTATAAGGTTTACAAGGTATAAACTTAGGTAGAGTTTCCTCATACCCAATTGAGGGATGCTTACTATATCCCTTTAACCTTAATATATAGAATAATAGAGAAGGTAAGAGAATATAATAGAGCATGGAAGTGTGGAAAAGATGTCATGATGATACAAAACTCAAAAGTTTTGATTGACAGATATTTCAAGAACACACAAATAACACATTAACAATGAATTCTCTGAGAAGAGATGTCTGATTTTCATTTCGGGTTACATCTTCATTTATACACATCTTGAAAGTAGGTGAAGGATGTGAAAGGTAACCAATATTGAGGGAGATTAAGTGGTTTCCATTCCATGATTAAAAATAATACAAAATTCAAGGAATTACTATTTTTAGAAACTTATTATCTTTAGACCACACTACTAAAATTAAAACTTAGGGAACTTCCATTGGGTTTTTGGGAGTAGAAAACCACCAAGTACAACTCTATTCCATCTCACCATGTTCTCTTGATTATTAGATTTCCAAAGATTTAAATGGGGAGTAAATTGGAGATAGGGTGCAAAAGTTATGGCTCCCAAAAGTTCTATCATCAATTGGGGTAGAACCATCTCCCAAATTATCACTTGAATTTTTGCCTGGATCATTCCTTCCTCAAGAAGTAATGGTCCCCATTGCATCAATATTTCTCATCAAGTGTGTCAGTTGTATCTTAATTTGATTATTTATGAGCCAATCACCTTGGTGGATAAGCTGGCCCCTTTTGACCACCCGATAAAGTGGAATAGAGTGTCCTCTTGTTGTCTTCATCTAGGTGTCCACAATTTGATCCTCTTCCACTAGAGCAAAAATTTGTAGATCAAGCTCGTCAATGTCTAGTGTTTTTTATATGACTAAAGTTTCCAATAGAGGTTTATGATATGGTTTGGGGAGCTCCATGTTGAATATTGGATGCATACCAAGGTAGGATGGTAGGTTTAACTTAAAAGCATTTTCTCCAACTTTTCTGGTGATGGTGTAGGGACCATATCACAAAGGCTAAATTTATTTGTGTGGGCCTGTAAGTCATTCATTTTGAAGCCACAACTAAACCTTGTCACCCATAATAAAATGGTGTATAATCCTATGTTTATCATGGTGTTGATTATACTTTTGATTCATCTTCTCCAATATGTCATGAACTTGTTGTTGGATGTGTTGCATTTGTTTAATGAACTTTGTTGCTTTTGCTACCTTATATTTCCCATGAGGTGTGTATTCTATGATAGAGAATGGAACAAATATATCAATTAGTGTCATGGGTTGGAACTTGAAGCATATCTAGAATGGACTATGCATGGTCAAGTTGTGAAAGGCCTGATTGTACCCATGTTGTATGAAAAGAATCCCCTCATCCAATATGCATAGATGTTTTAAGTGATACATCTAAATCATATGAATAATCAAGTGGTTCACCACTTCTATCTGACCATCAGTCTATGGATGGAAGACTATGGACTTCATCAACTTGGTATCCATCATCTTCCATAGAGTGGACTAGAAGATGCTCAGGAACCTGCTATCTCGATCTAAGATAATGGACTTGGGGAGACCAAAATGGAGCCATACATGACTAAAATATGGTTGAGTAGTTTCTTCAATAGATATATTTTTCTTACAAGCAATCATGATAGCTATTTTTGAAAAATGATCAACTACAAAAAAAATATAGTCCTTGTCATGTTTTAAAGTGGGAAAATCTAAGAGAAAATCCATTGAGATAGATTCCCAAGGCCTAGTTGGTTCTGACAATGGTGTGTACAATCCTTGCTTGTTATTTGTTGGCTTGGCTATCACACATGGGGTGAAATATTTGAGGTACCTTTTCAAATCCTTTCACATATGGGGCTAGTAGAAGTGTTTTTGAAAAACTACCAATGTCTTTTCTACACTGAAGTGTCCAACTATCCTACTAAAATGCGATTCCCATATCATCTTTTGTTTCTATATAGTTGGAACACAGATATGCCCTATATGGTAGAGGACATTATCTTAAAAATATATATCAAAAACATGTTTACCTTCTTGAATCACCTGATATGTATCAAAAAAGGTAGGATTTACTTCATATAGAGCACCCCAAGTGGTAGTCTCATGTCTGCATAGGTCAAGAACTATTGTGAGTGCAGTAATTGATGGGCAGCTCAGACAATCTATGACTGTATTTAGTCTCCCATTTTTGTGTTTGATTATGAAATGGAATTGTTGTAGATATGTGGCCCTATTTTGGTGCCTCTCATTTCATAGTTTTCTCTATGTCTGGATGAATTTTAATGGTCTGTGGTCAGTGTGGATGACTATCTCTTTCCCCAAAATGTAGTGTTTCCATTATTTATAAGCTTGCATAATGGCATAGAGCTCCTTTTCATATGTTGGGTATTTCCTAACCATATCAGTGAAAGTTTCACTATGATATGCAACAAGATGGCCATGTTGCATGATGACAGCTCCCATGGCATATTCAGATGCATCATCATCAACTTGAAAGGTTGATATAAATTTGGCAAGGCAAGAACATGGGTTAAGCAAAGTCTATTCTTCAAATTCTCAAATGCCCTTTGTTGTATTTCACCCCACTAAAATATAGATTTATCTCCTCCTTTAGTCACTTAGGTTAGTGGCCAAGCAACATGTGAGAGTCCAAGAACAAACCTGTGATAGAAATTTTCAAGACCCAAGAAGCTATAAAGTTCTATGAAGGTCCTTGGTGTAGGCCATTCTAGAATAACCCAAATATTATCTAAATCAACATGGACCCCTTTTTCATTCACAACGTACCCTAGGTAATAAATTATTTTCATCTTGAATGTGCATTTATCAATATTTACATAAAACTTATGCTGCCAAAGAGTTTGAAGCACCTTACAAACATGTTGTAAATGTTCCTCCCATGTTCTACTGTAGATAAGTATGTCATTCAAGTAGACAACCATGAACGAGTTGGTGAAGGGTCATAATATGTCATACATCATCCTCATGAAGGTTGTAGGTGCGTTAGTTAAGCCAAAAGGCATAACCAACCATTCAAAGAGCCCTTATTTATATTTGAATGCAATCTTCTAGACATTGGTGGGATCGATGGGAATTTGGTGATAGATTTGAGATCAATTTTGGTAAAGAACTTCACACCATAGAGTTGGTCTAGCAGGTTATCGATTCTAGAGAGGGGCTAGTAATTCCTCATAGTGATACTATTCAAGGCTTGATAGTTAATTCAAAGCCTCCATGTTTCATCTTTATTTGGTGTCAAGACAATTGGGCTACCACAAGGTGAAGATATTGGCTTTTCAGATCAATTCCTAAATCTATCTTTTTATCTCATCATTCTCCAAAATTGATCTATGACACACAAGATTATTAGGCAAAGGTGATCCTGGGATCAAATTGATAGAATTTTTTACTTGGGTGACTTGACTAAGTCATCAAATTCTCCTATGATTTATCCTATCTACTTTTGTTGTTTTGATTGTGTAGTCAGGACTACAACATTAGTCTTCTTGGATTCTTATGGTTTGACCACCATGAGAATGAATTGCTTTGTTTTCTCCACCAATCTCTTATATTTATTGGCATTGATTAGGGAGATAGATGTGGGAGGTGGTACCTCTGGTACCCTAAAGCACTACATTCTAAGAGAGAGGGTGGTTCTTTGGGTTCATGATTCATAGATGCCATGTTGATCATACATGAATGGCTTACCAAGGATTACATCACAAACATCTAGGAAAGGTTTTATTGCATATGAAAGAAGACATTGATGGGTTACATGGAGATCTCTCCCTGGGATCAACCATCTAATACTATATGGCTTTGGGTGAGGCTTCATGGATAGATTTAGACTTTTCATAACTTTAGCAGAGATTAAATACTTTTGAATCCCATTATCAAGAATGAAATGTAGAGGCTTACCTTTTACCCATAATTTTGAGTGAAACAATCTTTCCTTGTCATCTGGCCTTTCCTCATAGGTCTATGATGAAGCAACAATGGTATTAGGCTTAGCATCTACAATCTCTTCTTCATCCTCTTTGACTGTAGGTTTTGTATGAGACATAGTAGTAGATGTCAAGTATTATGACTAAAAAATTAATGACTTGATGGCTCAACATTCTTATGTGGAGTGAGTTCTAGTTTTATGGTAATCACACCATTTTCCACTCTTCCCCTTTTGGGGTTTCCTATCTTGAAACTCCTTTTACTTCCAATTTTGGCCTCATGTTTGACCTTTCTTGTCACTTTTCCATTTCTAAGGTTGAATCTTTGTATTCTTTCTTCCATGCTTCTACTCAATCTTCACTATGAACTTATATACCTCACTGAGGATTTCCAAATTGAAGAGTTCCATTTCCCCCTGTATGTACCATTATAGTCCACCATGATATTTGAGAGTCTTATGTTTCTCACTTTCTTGGATGCCCAATCTTGCAAACAAAGAATTAAAAATGTCTATGTAATCTTAAACAAATTGGTCCTTACCTTGGTGAAGTTGTTGCCACTATATGTACAAATTATCATATGCTTTAATGGGATAGTATTCTTCCTTTACCACTTCTATGAAATCATCCCATATAGGTTCCACTTCAAGGCCAATTTCATCTGTACTAAACTTCTTTTTGTACACTTCCCACAATTTTTCATGGGAATGATGCTTTCAAAAGAGCAAAAGTGATCTTTTCTCCATCAGTGAGTTTATTTATATAGAAGTAGGAAGACAATTGACCCAACCAATTTTCTACTACATCAACATTTATTTTACCTTCAAATGTAGGAATATCAAAATTCACCTAAACTTTGAAGGGTGTTGGGGTATTAAAAGGATGTTCCATAGATGAAGACCCAAAATTTCCCATCAAGAGTTGTTCGAGAATTTGGACAAATTTTTGTATCATTTATGATTGTTTTCATTGAAGGGATTCATTCAATATTTCCTTGAATAGATCAGATGTCTCAGTGTCATCCACCATTTAAAGTCATTTGGAGTGAATAGGTGGATAGTTTTGAAGCTCTATTATTTTCCACCCAAGCTACTTGTAGCTTGACCTCATCCTCAAGATCATACACTCTCAAGACAAATAAATTTGATACCACTGATTTAAAACTCAAAATTTTTAATTGATAGATATTTTAAGAACACAAAAATAACTCAGTAATAATGAATTCTCTAAGAAGAGATATTTTATTACTCAAGATCACAATACAACTATATGTTTATCTCTGGGAAGAGATGCATGATTTCTATTTTAGGTTACATCTTCATTTATACAAATTTTGAAAGTGGGGGAATGATGTGTAATGTCACCAATCTCAAATGATATTAAGTGGTTTGACTTCCATGATTTAAAACAATATAGAATTTGAGGAATTACTATTTTTAGAAATTTACTACTTTTAGACTACACTACTAAAATTGAAATTTGGGGACTTCTATTGGGTTTTTATGGGTTTAAAAAACCACTAAAAAGAGCTTTGTGTCATCTCATCATGTTCTCCTAATTTTTAGATTTTCAACAATTTAAATAGGGACTCAATTGGAGCTACGATGTAAAAGTTATGGCTCCTAAAAGTTTTATCATCAATTGGGGTAGAACCATCACCCAAATTATCACTTGAATTATTGCTCAGATCACATGATGACCCTAATTCACTTAATTAGTAGTTATAAGTAGCCTCACAGCTCCTTCCATGCATTTACTTGATTGTGTAGTCATATAAAATGTAAAAATTGGTAACTTAAGCATGGCTAGTGACACCCAACCCATAGGTCCCTCTTGCTTACTCTCATGATCCTTATAGGATTTTTTTCATTGATTCCTAATCATCCAAAGAATTTTATACATGATCTTAGCTAAGCCAAGACCCTCTTTTCATGACCAATCCATCCCCCTAGGTCCTGTCTGCCTAGGACATACACCCAACTAGGATGGGAGCACCGATGCCACTATTGTCCACTTTCAACACTATTGTCCAAGCTCATTTTTGGACCTAACAGTCAAATTATTCTAGTTCCCCACCCTTTTCCTCATTATCCTAATGTGAGTAAATTCAATCCATGACCAATAGATCCCTATAAAATCCCATTTAAATTTCATTTGGAAAGAGTTGGTAAATATTATCAAGTAAGTAAGAATATAAGCAAGACCACTCAAGCAATATTACCTATTCTTTATATACTAGTCTATACACTTTCAATCCAATTTAATTCCTTAAACCAGTCCTTAGTCATGTCAAATGCACCCATTTATTGCATTTCTTTTATTTTCATTCATTATTAAACCAAGCACTCTTAAAGGGAGAACTACATATACCTTGATCCCTCCTTGGAGTATTGGTATGTAGGTAGCATTCCCACACATAGGGTGTAAAGAATATCTAGTGAATATTACACACACTAACTCATTTTCCATATTTTCTAAAGTTTTGTTCAAAGTATTTTGAAGACATAGAAATAAAGAAAATTAGCTCTATAAAGAACACTGCTGATAACAAATCTTCACAAATTTTGAGATAGTGTCACCCAAACTTGTCAAACAAAACCTAGAAGGCTCAAACTCTCAAGACAATAGCACCAAATAAGGACTACACCACTGGTTCCTCTATTATCCACTTTTGATGCTCCTATCCAATCAAAAGATGAAATCTAGAATCATATTTGTGATAGTGTCCCAGGCTTACACAATGAATATTAGACCCTATCTCAATCAGATCAATGCATTTTAAGTTAAGTATTATTTTTTTCCTTGTATTAATATTTTTAGAAAATATCTAATTAAAAATAAATTTCACAAATCAATAGGTTATTTATTTCATATCATTTATTGATTTATCAATCTAAACCCTTTAACTAAATTAAGAATAAAACTCCAATATTTCTTAAAAAATTAAAACATTTGGTAAACCCTACTTCGTTTGTGCACAAAAAACCTAAAAACCTTAGGGTAAAATTCCTATTGATTTTTCATATAAATTTTTGAATTTCTAATTCAATATTTAAATCAAAAATTCATTTCAAATTTTAAATTTAGTAGTAAATTATAAAATAATGTTCCTTCAAATCCTAGTTGCCCATACTAGGTCCCAATATTTTTCAAGTAATTTACTGATAAATTTTTAAATTTTTTCTAGCATATTAAAATTAAAAAAACCCTTCAAAATTAAAAATTCAATAGTAATTTCAAAAAAAATGTTTTTCTTGAAGCCCTAGTTACACATACTAGGTCCTAATCAATCAAACATTTTCTAATAATTTTCTAAAATTTTGGTTACATATTTAAATCAGAAATCCAATGTTATTTTCAAAATTCCATAGTATTTTTAAAAAATATCATTTGCAAAACCCTATTTTCATATAATAGGCCCCATTTCCTTTTTGGGTATCATTTTACACCTAAAATTAGATTTCAAAAATGGATCTCACCTATTTTCAAATATTCATTGCATTTTTAGCAAATAATAAGGAGACCATACTAGGTTATATCATGTACATGAATGATGAAGTGTATCATATGTAAATAAAAAGCTTAATTATATCCCTTTCATGCTTAATTTTCATAATTAGAGATGATATTACAAAATTTATTTCTAAAATTGCACAAGATTTCAATATTTCTTTTGTATACTCTTTCTCTCTCATGAGGAATAATGTCCAACTCTATTTTTCTAAACATGTTATAAATATCATGTCACAAGTCAAAGACCTTTATGTATTTATGCACAATTTCATGCTCTCTTCTCTTTACTCTCTAAATTTCATGTGTAAATTTTTTCAAGTTTATCATGCTAAACACATTAAATGTATCATAACACATATCAAAGTTCTTTATGCATCAATGCACAGTTCCATACTCTCTATCCCTTACTTTCTATCTCTCATTTGGAATGATCTTTATAAATATATTTTTATACAACTTATAACTCTTATTTCATGCATTTAATTCCATATGCATGGTTTATACCTAGATTTATTTACCTCCTTGGCTACTTTTGTTTTAATGTTATATCTTATGAACAAGAAACAATTTCCTTCTCCTCCTCTCCTCCAAGAGGGTGATAGCTAATTTCCCTCTAACCAAGTTCATATTATCACCCCTAAAAAATGTGAGGCATTCCATACTATTTTTCCTAATGCATACATTCGGTTATATCTTTTTCAAAACCTCTTCAACATATGTGCTTACATGTTCAATCGAAAACAACTAGGGTTTGCACTCATGAGACTCTAAGAGATTAAATCAGTAGTATGAGAAAGTTAATTTCTGATTTAAAAACACATAATCAACTATTACATGATAAGATCACAATATTAGAAAATTAGATTATAATATAAAATTATCAAAGGCATCTTATTTCTAATCATGTACATGTACCTTCACCTAGTCAATTGGTTTCCAACAATGTTACATATCAAATCAAGAGATCAAAATAAAGTATATTTACAAATACTGATTCAAAAAGCATTCAAAGATTAAATAAGAGTTTAGGTGAGGTACTAAGGGAGCTAATTAAATATAATTTGATCAAACCACCTCCTCTACATCTAGTGAGAAGATCCATATATTATTATGAATATCAAAGTTTGCATGGGCATCACACAAATTCATGTTTGGCATTGAAATAATATTTACAATAGATAATTTCTAATGAGGACCCTATACAAGGTAAATAAATCGAGCAATCCATAGTGACACATGAATACATTCACAAAGGATCAAATTTAGAAATAATACAAAAGTGGTTACCAAAGCATCACATCAAACAAAAAAAGGATCAAAAAGAAAAATTAGAAAAACAAAAAATACCACAAACATTGGTAAAACACAAAAAAAATGAAAATTTATCTCTCCAAAATGAGGCTAAACTTTCAAAACAATATGGGTTTGGTCAAAAATATCTATAACAGTTTGATTATCAAGGTCAAAGGTTGGGCAAGAAGGCTCAAGGCATCACTACTCTTATTTTAAAAATTGATAATGTTTGTCACCAAGGTTTTGGATATGTGGATCTAGGAATTTGATTTAAGAGAGGATGGTTAATATGGTGTTAGTTTCAAAATAAAAACAAAATGCAATAAACAAATTAACTAGCATAACATCTCTAGGCCTAGACACTAGGGAGAGCTCAGTTAATAAACATGAATAAAAAACACAACTAAAATACAAAATAAATTCTCTTTTACCTTTCTTGGATGCTTTAAAATTCTTGTTGTAGTGGCTTGCTCAGCTTGTGCTCGTGAAGTCTTTCGTAATAGAAGCTTGGCTACCTCCATCTCTCCTTGGCACCTTTGTCTTGTGGCTTGGCTTGGCTTGGAATCAATTTGGCATGGTAGCACTAATTTCTTGAAGGTTTGTAATCAATTAAATATTATAACTTTACATAATCATGACTTAAAATTCATGTGGTGAGGCCTCCTATTTATAGATTTTTGAGAATGTCTAAAATCAACCTGAACCATCCATCCTGAGATTGAGATGTGTGGTTGAGGATTAATTCAATTTTTAGAATTAATTTTATAATTATCCTCATCATGACATTGGAAGAAGGGGAAATTAAGAGACATGGAGGGAATCATGGAAGGCATTGATGAGGCATGGAGGGCATGAATCTTGATATATGTGGCATTTATGGCTTAGGGATGTCTTCTCAAGAAATGAGGTCATATGATGATGTAGATATTTATTATTTATTTACAAAAATAATTTTTTAACATGTTTTCATAGAATTATTAATTAGGCCTTGATTTGGGTTAATTAGCTCTTAAGCATGATTAAGCACTTTGTGCATAAATTACTCAAATTGATCAGAATGCCTTGTTATTGGTCTAAAATTTGACTAGATTGGAATTAGAAGTCAATGTCAGATGCATTGGAATTGTATTCCAATTTAGGATGTTACCAACACAAAATAAAAAATGCATGTGTGTCATGCAAGATATTTTATAGGAAAGAGTAATCCAAAGCATCAATGTGCAAAATTAGCATTTTGATTCAGAATGATCTGATCAAAATTAGCTAGCCCATAAATTGCATTACCCCATTTAGGGATACCCTAGCTAAAATTGTCACTTGAATATGTCAGTTTCACATCATTTAGCATGTTTTAGTGTTTTTAAGTCAAATTGTGTATTTTGGGTGGAAATTGGTTAAAAGCTTGATTGGGGGTTATCTATGGCTAATTTTAGGTGTATATAGTTTTCTCCTATTTGGGAAGGCATTGAAAGCTATAAGCATAGTAATGTCTTCTCAAATAATAAAAAGGTTTTATATGCCTAAAACTATAATGATGATAAACTAATTATATGATGCCCCCTCAAGGGAATGGTTGGCATAAGTAGGTTGACAAACGATCCCTCAAAAAGAAAGAAGTGAAATGAGGGGACCAAAAAAAGGAAAGATGATGGGGTGAAAACATAATGATACTAAAAAAGTAGTCAAAATAATTGATAATATGTGTGGGATGGTGTGTAATGGTTTGCCTGAAGGTATTTATAAGCATTATACCCTGATAGTGGCAACATGATATGATAACATAATGATTTGCCCAAAAGTGATTATAATCATTGAGAAGATGGAGCTACCCTAGTAAATTGGTGGAAAAAGTAAATTGGTGACAACACAATGATTTTTCTAAAACTGGTTATAATCATTAAGAAATTTAGGTGGGATAGTGTGCAATGATTTGCTTATAGGTGGTTATAATCATTTAAAAAGACCTAGATTGGCTAAAGATCATTGTGCCCTAGTTAGGGATAATTAGCAAGCATAACTCAAGGATATAACCTAGAATATCTATTAAATATGAATGAATGCAAAGTGATAAAATAGATTAATAAAAGAATAAGATCGATCAAGATGAATGATTTAGTTGTACCTATCAATAAAGATATGTTTATCCTGATTAGTAATGATACAACTAGAATGGTCATTGGATTGATTTGATCAAGAATGGGATGGAAGGATTTTTCCAAGGTACCAAGGAGAAACTTTTCTGGCTTCATGATAGAACACCATAAAGACTATCCCAAAATATGCATAAGGATTGACTCTCGATCCAATAAACACTAAAAAATAATACACCAATGATAAAAACCATGATGATAATATTAACATATAAATATGGATGGACTCAAGAATAATGTTTTCAAGGAATCACCCAATGAACATATATAGACTGAGTCAAGGCAACATTGTTGAAAGCAAACAAATAGGCAAGTGAATAAACAAACAAATAACCTAAAATAAACAAACAAATAGAAAGCCTAAAAGCAAAAGAAAAAGAAAGCATCCCAACAATGACCATGCCCCCTTAAGGCGGATCGAGGATAATTGACTAGGCTTAGACAAAAATATTTTTGGAATTTTGAGGTATCTTAACTCTATTGTGAATGACAAGATACCTGCTTATAAAATGGTGAGAGTGTTTGGATTAGATTACTCACAAAATGGTGAGAGCATATGGAAATGGGGACTGAGATGACCTCAAAATGAATTGAGCATGACCCACATAGTCCTAAAATGACCTCAAGTCATAGTAATTCCATCCACATAGAAGGCAAGGAAAAACCAACTAGGTCCCAACAAGTTCTCAAATCCGGCAAATGGCTAGTCAAATAAAAATAGTAATGGCAAGGTGATGTGGTAATGCATAGTAAACAACTATTGCCCCTAGTTTTCCCATAAGTGGTTATAACTAGGATACAATGGTATAGGTCAATGATACTAATTTACCTATAGGTAGTTATAATTAGTAGTAAGACTAGTGAGACATTGATTTTCCCATAGGTAGTTATAATCAGGCTCACATAAACAAACTTGATAGGATGAAAGATATCTTGCCATATCAACTATCACACTAATTTCATAGAATATCATTGTAAACATGAATCAGATTGATTGTTGAAACTTGATTGGAATCCTCTCATAAAAATAGGAAAAACCAAAGTGACCAAGATCAAAATAGGATTAGGTAAGATGAGTAAAAATAGGCTTTGGTCTAGATAGGAATGGAATGATAGGATGGATAAAATGGTAAGAGGGTTTTCCCCTAAGTGATAGGGTGAATAGTAAGAATATGCAACATGGAAAATGGATATATAAGAAAAATAATGGCATGGTAATGTGAAACGGTATGGTACATTTTTTTGGCCTATGTGTGGTAAATGGAAAATGATTGTATTTTTATTTTTAAGATAGAGATGCACATCCTAATCAACAAATGATATAAATATAATACTTGATCATGTTAATTAATATCCCACACCTCAACTAAATAGCTACTCTATCAAAAATGGCCTATATATTTGGTTGTTAAGAGTGCTTTGTGATCTTTCTTGGTCATTGATTTTGAATCCTTCAAACATCAAGACAAGGTATCTTTATAGCCTTTGCAAAGGAAAGTGCAGCCATGGATGGTAAATAAAGACAAATAATGGATGGTAGGTTTGATTTTGAAATAGAATGGTTGATGATAATGGAATTTATAATGGCGAAGAAATAAATGAATATCAAGACTTTCAATCACATGTAATGTTGTTGATGTCAAATTCAACATAACTTTGGTTGTGGTGGGACCAAAGACTTGTTCTCTTGATAGGACCACCATATTTTTCTATTATTTGATCTTGAGAGTAGCTACCATATAATTAGGCTATAGATTGGAAGCTATTTGATTTGATATTTTATTTTGTCTTCATCAAGTAGTGAAGAACTTTTGTGCTCAGCTATTAGTGCCTGAATGAGGTTTTCACCAATAAATTTGTCTTGATTATCTCGTAGCACCTTTGAGAAGGTTTCACTAATGAAAATTGGCTTTTGACTTTGATTTTCTTATAGCACTTCTAAAAAAGTTTCACTAGAAGATGTTGAGTTCTGACTTTGATTGTCTCTTAGTGCCTCTAAAAAGGTTTCACTAGGAGAGTGCTCTTATACTACATGAATGTGATCTTGGCCTCATTGATCTTGTTCAATTTTTATGTCACCATGGATGTAGTTTAACAAAGAGTGATTTTGTCAATCCCAATTGACACTTGGGGGAGATAGAATGTCAATTATTCGGCTATTATGGTTGATGGTAATGGCATGTGGAATGGTAATGGGATGGGGAAAGGTTGCACAATCCTCATAGAAGATACTAGGATAACTTATGTTGATTCTAAATTAATCATCCTTAAAAAAATTTAAAAGATCATAAATGTATTCAAATTGATCTACAAGGACAGCCATGAACATATTCTTCTTCTGAATTTGATTTTAACTCAAGAGATTTTTAATCCAATGTTGAGACTAATCTAGATTCAGATTTTGATGGTAAATCTGATGTCAGTTTAAGAATAGAACTTGAATCTAAATCTGATTCTTCATCTGATAGGTACTCTATTATAATGATGTCTAATTGAATATTTTGTTTTGGATAAGTAACAGCCTATGATGGCATAATAGGCTCCAAAAAACTTATTTTTTAAAGTGAGACTCCTATAGGATAGGAAATAGGTCAAGAGACAACTCCTCAGAGACTAGCTTGTTAATAGGTGGCTCTTGAAAAATAGGCTCATGGTCAAGGTAATGATTTGACCAAAGGTAGTTATAATCATTAAGAAGTGACTTGATAAAGATTGGCTCATCAGTGTGAGATTTTTCGACAACTGATATAAGATCAATAAGTGATTCATCATAGGTTAACTTATCATAAGTGGTTGGTTCAAAAAAACATCTTGTATTGGTTGGTTCTCTTGGCCTTGGTTTCCAATGAGTTGGAAAATACTAGTTTTGAACACAGCTTGGGCTTCAAAGGATTGGATTGGTTGAGGTTCGAATGGGATTAGTTTTGGATGAGGAATGACTTGTGGTTGGATAATGGTAAGGAATTGTGGAGCATGATTTCTTACAAAATATAAAGGAAAAAGTCTTGAGATGGTAGTGATAAGGTGGTGTGTAGCATGATTGCTTGCACAAGCCAAAGGACTAGGTCCTAGAATGATGAAGGGATATTATGGAGCTTGGTTGCTCATACAAGACAAAATATTAGGTCTAGGAATGGTAATGGTATTCCATGGATATTGAGTCTTGGAATATAAATGGCATAATGTGGTGGAGATTTATTACTTTCACAAGCTAAAGCATCCAAGTCTTTTTCATAAAATATATCATCTCAATCAAGAGTTGGCTCATAAGTTAGTTCCTGATTATATTCCACATACTAAATAATGTAAAGAGGGTATGAATATGTATCCCAAACAACATTATCTATAGTTGGATCTTCAAAGTCCTCCTTATAAGCCTCTTCATACTAATCAAGGTTTCGATTTGGATTTTGTGGAATTTGACTATGTTCCCCATATGGAGTATTATAGGGAGAATAATAAAACTCCTTAGAAAATCTTTCTCTATAGGGTTTCCTAGTCGGATTTCGTGTGACCATTATATCATAAGTTGGATTGTACATGACAACATCATAAGTGTAGCAAGACATATCCATGTAAATGATGCAATCTCTAAAATAAAAAAGGCTTAGATTTCTACAAACTCTAAAAAACTATGTCCAAAGGACAAATAGTTCAAGCTTTGTCTAACTTGGTTGAAGGGGTGAAGTTATATCTCCAATATGGTCTGAAAGTGGAGTTATAGCTCTAAAATGATTTGTGATAAGACTTGGCATAAAATATCCTAACATCAAATATCTAATGTCAAATGTCATACACATAAAAGGTCAACTGTCTGAATAAAAACTGGCATGTCAAAGGTCTAGGTCAAAGTGTTCTAAACAAGGTCTAAACTAGGAAAGGGAAAAAGGCGAGTTACTAGGTCTTTTATCCAAACACAAAATCAAAAGCTAGGCTCAAAAAAATAGGCATACACTAAGACTTTTGGCCAAACAACATCAAAATCTATACTTGAAACAAAGGCTGATGTGATTTGATTTAATCTAAATGTTTGGAAATAACTTTGACATAAACTCGATACATGAAATCAAACATAAACATGACCAATTGGCATAAGCCATAAGGAAAAAGGCATTTTGAGAAAGACTTTATCCTCCCAAATAAAGGTACAAATAATGGTGAGGATAGGTACTGAACAAACAAACCATCAATAGTTATTAAATTTGGGTAATCGATTAACTAAAGTTATACAACCCAGAAGAGAAATATCTATATATCAACCCCATGAATTAAGACCTAAATAGAAAGAAATCAATATTTGAATCCAAACTTGACAAGGCTAATTGAAAACTCAATGATGAAAATTAGATTTTGAGCAAATAAACTAAATAAGATTGGATAGCATGATGACACAATACAAAGGTCTAAATGGTATACATGACATGGTTTGAAATAAAGGTTTTTGGTGTAAGGTAAACTAGTCTTGAAACAAATTGACCAGCCTAACGGTGCAAGCACGCTCAAATGATGTGATCAATACTATGTTTCAAAGACTCAAAATCAAAATGGTTTTACATGATTTATGCATCATAATACTAATTTTATTAAATAAAATGTTGTGGTTCATAGACTCAAAGTGAAAGTGTTTATCACAAAATGGCTTAAGTCTATCAAGTGATGAAAATGATTATGAGTCTTAAACGACCTTCAACCCAAATTATAAATTAAACCTAAGTTCCCTCAAGTTTAGTGTAAATGGTGAACCCACTTAAAACATCAACCCTATGAATTTATAAAGGTGAAATTTCAAATTTAGATTATAAGTGAAGGACTTAAACAACTTTGGTAAAGGTCTAGACTCAATTGGGTAGCATAGTTATGCCAAATTAGATGATATGACTCTCAAGATTTTGATGAAATTTGAATAAGGAAAATTGATGACCTCACATGGGCATCATTATGCCTCTTTTTTCAAAGGAAAATTTGGACCATGTGTTTGGTTTGAATTATTTGTTTACACCAAGTTTTAACTCCAAACAAGATTTTAATCTAGGACAAGACTAACTAATTAATCGCTCTTAGATCCTAAACTGACAAGGTTGCTTGGTATTGTAGGAATCCATCAATATATGTCATTTTGAGAGTATTTTAAGTGTTTATCCAAAAGTAAATGTGCATTATATACTAGGGTTTTTATGCCCCCTCTTCTCTTAAATGATAGTACTATGACATAGACCTTGAAATGCACCTTGTACCAATAATATTTATGTGTCAAGTGGGGATTTGTCTAAGATATAAAAAGTTTTAGAAAAATCTAGGGGAATAAATTGCATAATGACTTTCACATCAAATAATGCAAAATAAAATCATAGATTTTAGGTCTGTATCACTTGACTTGTTGCAAAAAGGTCTAGTCATTTTTACAACCACTACATCCTATTGTTCACTCAATGTAGTGTGATATACAAAGTGCCACTATGTCTCATGTGCAACTCCAATTAGGAGCCAAATAAATTTAATGATAGGAGGTGAAACCCTAGGTCAAAGCTTCCCTAGAGAACTCATGGGAGGTGATGAAGCCCCCCTCATAATCCAATTTTGCATAAAAATAAAGAAAGCATAAAACTAGAAAGACTTTAGGGTCATTTTCAAGGTCACTAAAACTTTGATGAGTTTTTGAGGAGTGATTTAGATTACTTTATTTCTAAGCCTTTGAATAGGCTACTTGCAATAGGAATGGCACTTTTGATTCCAAGGGTTCCCTAAAGGGGACAAATAGAAGAGCATACACGTAACATTCCTCTTTTTGCCAAAGAAAATCTAATTAAACAACTATAAAAAATAAGAATTGATAAGTGTGTTTAATTTTAAGCCTAAATTAAAGATTTAGTGTTGTTCATTTGACCCCTTGGTCTTAGTTGCAAACTTTGAAAGCATTCACCATAAACATCTAAAAAAAATCTTTATTAAACACCAAAACAAGGTTCTTAATTGATTTTAAAGCATGAAAAAGGTGATCTAAACATGTTTTTATCAAATGTCAAGCTTGTTCTTGCAGCAAAAATGTTATCATATCCTTTAGCCTTGAAGCTCTTTTTGGTTTGATAGAATGAAATTTGAAAAAAAAACTCTTGGGTCTGTGTTTTAAGAAAAACATAGTGACTGACATTGGTTTATATAACTGATGATGGTTACATTTTCTAGTCGATGTCAATTATCTAATCGACATTGGTTATAATAATATGACTGACAATAGATATTCAATCAATGTTAGTTTTGATAACTGGTGTTGGTTAAGCTATACAACTGATGTCATTTTTACTAGTTGACACCAATTACTATGTGAAATTGTAGTAAACAAAAATGGCAAAATAAAGTTAAAAAATTAGTTTGTAAGAGTTTTAAGGGTCCAAATAAATATTTTAAAGTTATAAAATGATCATATTTAGGTATGAGATGCATCTAGTCCCATCAAGTGTGTCATATGTGGATCTAGGAATTTGAATCAAGAGAGGATGGTTAGTATGGTGTTAGTTTCAAAATGAAAACAAAGTAAAAGAAACACACTAACTGGCAAACATCTCTAAGCCTAGACACTAGGTAGAGCTTAGTTAAAAAACATGAATAAAACACAACTAAAATGCAAAATAAATTATCTTTTACCTTCTTCAGATGCTCCAAAATACTTGTTGTAGTGGCTTGCTTAGCTTGTGCTCATAGAGTCCTTGGCAATGGAAGCTTTGATACTTTCATCTCTCTTTGGTACCTTTGGCTTATGGCTTGGCTTGGCTTGGAATAAATTTGGCATGATAACACTAATTAATTAAATCTTTGTAATTAATTTTGAATTATAACTTTACATAATCATGACTTAAAATTTAGGTGGTGAGGCTTCCTATTTATAGATTTTTGGGAATGTCTAAAATCCACCTAAACCATCCATCCTAAGATTGAGATGTGTGGTTGAGGATTAATTCAATTTTTCGAATTAAGTTTTTAATTATCCTCATCATGAAATTAGAAGAAAGGGAAATTAAGAGGCATGGAGGGCATCATGGAAGGCATTGATGAGGCATAGAGGGCATGAATCTTGATATTTGTGGCATTTATGGCCTAGGGATGTCTTCCCAAGAAATGAGGTCACTGATGATCCAGATATTAAATATTCATTTCCAAAAATAAATTTTCAACAAGTTTCCATGGAATTCTTAATTAGGCCTTGATTTGGGTTAATTATCTTTTAAGCGTGATTAAGCACTTTGTGCACAAATTACTCAAATTTATTAGAATGTCTTGTTATTGGTCTAAAATTTGACTGGATTGGAGTTGAAAGTCAATTTAAAATGCATTAAAACCATATTACCATTTAGGATGTTACCAACACCAAATGACAAAAGCACGTGTCTCATGTAAGAGATTTTATAGGAAAGAGCAATCCAAAGCACCTAGGTGCAAAATTGCCATTTTGTTTCGAAATGATCTAATCAAAGTTAGCTGGCCTATAAATTGTATTGCCCCATTTAGGGATGACCTAGCCAAAATTGGCACTTGAATATATTAGGTTCACATCATTTAGCATGTTTTAGTGTTTTTAGGCCAAATTGTGCATTTTGGGTAGAAATTGGTCAAAATCTTGATCGAGGGTTATTGGTAGCCATTTTTAGGTGTCTATAAGATATACAAAACATCTTAAGGCAAATCATTTATCGAAACAATTTATCAAAATAAATGTTCCAGATACAACAAAAGTCAACACTAACATTCCATTGGTTCAAAATCAAGATGGTAATGATGAGTGGAATAATACAGGTTATTATGATTCCTAAGATACTGGTAATGAATCTAAATAGTTAGCCATATTCATAACCATTCCATCATGCTTCATAAACATGCATGATCCCTCTCTTTGATATAGGACACCATGATAGGGAGTCTCTTTCGAGACTCATCAATTAGTATCATTTCTTCTCAGTTTCCTTGTACATAATTCTTTAAATTACATTGTACATATTTTATTATGCTTACTTATACATAGTTTCTCAGTATTTCTTTTACATAATTTACTTATCATTGCTTGTACATAGCTTATATCAAAAAATACAAAAGCATTCAAACATTTCAAAATACAAAGACATACAAATAATAAAAAAACACCAAAAATATTTTGATTGTATGAATTATCCATGATTTACATTTCTATTAATGTGCTAGACTTATATTTGATATTATATGCTATTGTTTGTCGATTCATCTACATTACCATAATTCACTTGATCTTATTTGAGTGTGTGCAGTAATATCTAGCTCTTTGATTGCTTCACTCTACCCATTGAGGGGGCATACTACTTATACATCAAGACTCACCCATTGGGGGCATCTTATACATGACTATACCATCCATGTTATATCATTCCTACACCACATACTCTATTTATCATATTGATGTACATAACTTACTAATATTACGTAGATTACTCTACCGACACTCACTAGTATATAACACTTATGTATTTATTAGCATATACCTAGTCTTGTATTAAACATGTCTTACATACTTTCACTCTTGATTTGATTAGTTAGATGTGATTGCATTTTCTAGTCTTTTCATGCTTTATCTTATTTCTTAGCGTATCTTGATGTGATTGCATTTTCTCAATTCCTATATGTCTCATGTATGTGCCTTAGGACATTTTCCAATTTTCTTTGATTTTATTCATGTGTGTACCTTTGGACATTTTCCAATGTCCCTTTCCTATAATTTTCTATGTGATTATGGATTTCACACCAACTTTATTATTTCAATTTATGTGTATGTGGCATTTGAAGATGCCTTGTATGCTTATTTTCTAATTTGAGTGACATGTGCCTATGTCCCTTATTTGTTTGGCCCATTGGCCACTCTTGTATACTTCTTGCTTCTTACCTTGTGTGCTTGTTACTCTATTGCTTTAAATTATTTTTAATGCCATGATCCAAATCATGCATTATCTTTCTTTCTTGGATGCCATGATGGACATCATGCTCCATCCCTCCAACTAAAAACTAACCACTAACCAGCCTTTAAATTTTAGTTTGGTACAATGAATATGCTATTACATTGCTATATATATCTAGGTATACCCCTGTTGATATAGCAATCTCTCAATTCAAACCATGATATATCTTGAGATATCTTGTTGATTATCATTGTTATATCATGTATATTTTCCAACTTAACACACTTGCAGGGCTTTTTCTTCTTAGGGTAGTCATTGTAGGGTAATTATTCCTACCCTCAGAAGAGTGGGGTAACAAATAAGGGTTTTTATATAGAGAGTAGAGCTCTAATTATTTTAAAAATATTGTTTTAGAATAACCAAAATAACTAGGCATCAAACCAATCAAAATAGACAAGGTAGACAATCAAGAATCCAAAATAGTCATCAGATTTGGCCCAAGAAAATAGTGTTGAGAATAGGCTATAATGTTAGTGGTGCTACTGTCCATTTCTAGTTCTCCTATCCAAATAGAAAAAAACCCAATTTTTTTAGAGATAGACAAAAAAGTAAGTTTAGTTATAGTTTTGTTAGCTATAATTTAGACTAGAATCACTAGTTTTAGTATAGTTTTCCTAGAGAATCTAGATATAGGGGGCATCATGTATAGAATGATGTCTCTCACTTATAGTTTTAGATAAGATAGTTAGTACAACTTCTAGATTAGAATCCATGTTTTATACATTAATTATTGGGGCAATGTGCGTGATACATTTGTTTTCTTTCTTTTTGAGTTAAGCATTACTCAAGTATTCTCAGTAGTTGCTTGCCTTACTCCATCTGCAGGTGGTTGGCATCATTTTGGTTTGGATTTCATACAAGCCTAACTTTTAATTTATTTAGTTCTTGAGTGGCTTCCACATAATCTAGATTCTCAATTCTGGAGTGGATTTCATACAATACTAAACTTCATCTTTCAAAATGGCCAAGAGTGGCCTAGTTTGTAGCATATATTCAACTATCCACACAACCATTATAAAATCATAGTACATTCATGAGATTCAAAAACCATCTCATATGACACACATTTCATACAAGTATTAGTTTATATCTTCACTTCATGGAGCAACGATTGAGCCAAAGGACTAGCTAGCCTTTGTATTCTTAAGCCACCTATTCAAAGGGATTGGACACATAGTCAAAAAATTAATCAACACACACATGACCACCTAGCTTCACTTAGTGGGAGATGATGAAGCCAAAGGTCAAGCCTTTGAATTTTTGAGCCACTTTTTATGAAATTAATCACTCAACTTCATTCATGATATTACTCTTCATAAAACACACATCAAGCATCACTCACCATCACAAGTTTTATATTGGTCCACGTACCCAGTGAGGTGTATTTGTTCCTTTCTCTTCCTCTTTTTTACCTAGAATTTTACATTATTATTTTAGATATATCATATCTAGTAAGAACTGATCTACTCTTTTTTTCTTTTGTAGATTTACACTTCACAGCGTGCTCTCTCTATGTACACCCATCATCACACAAACTTCATGAGCTTCACCCTTGTAGGTAAGTTTAGGTACACTTTATTTTTTTATTTATCCTAGTATTTTGATTTGCTACATCACTAAAATAAAGGGGGAAAATATAGTCATATAAAATGCAAAAATTGGTAACTTGAGCATGGATAATGATACCCAATCCATAGTTCCCTCTTGTTTGCTCTCATGACCCTGATAGGCTTGTTTTCACTGATTCCTATTCATCTATAGCCTTATAGACCTGATCCTAGCTAAGCCAATACCCTCTTTTTATGACCAATCCATCCCCATAGGTCCCATCTACCCTAGACAATAGCACCCAAGTAGGACAAGAGTGTTGGTGCCACTATTGTCCACTTTTAGTGCTATTGTCCAAGCTCATTTTTGGTTTGAATGGTCAAATTATTCTAGTTCTCCATCCTTTTCCTCATCGATTTAACATGAGAAAATTCAATCCATATACAATAGATCCCTATAAAATCCCATTCAAATATCATTTGGAAAGGGTTGGAAAATATTATCAAGTAAGTAAGAATACAATTAAGACCACTCAATCAATCTTCCCTATTTTCTACATACATCTAACCTATACACTTTCAAGATAATGCAAGTCCTTACACCAGTCCATAGTCATCTTAAGCACACCTAGTTTTTACATTTTTTGTATTTTCATTAATTATTGCACCAAGCACTCAAGAACTACATATAGCTTGATCCCTCATAAGAGTATTGGTATGTATGTAGTGTGCCCACATACAAGGTGTGAATCACGTCTAGTGCATCTTACAGACACTAAACCCTTTTACCTATTTGCTAATGTTTTGTTCAAAGTACATTGAAGTCATAGAAACTAATAAAATCAAATCGATAGGGAACACTACTGATAATGAAGCTTCACAAATTTAGAGACAGTGTCACATAAACCTAAAAAACACAACCCATAAAACATAGACTCTCAGGATAATAGCCCTAAATAAGGACTATAGTGTTGGTTCCACTCCTATCCACTTTTGGTACTTATATACAATCAAAAAATAAAATCAAAAATACTATTTGTGATAGTGTCCTAGGCATACACAATGAATATCAAACCTTGTCTTCGTCAGATTAGTGCAATTTAAGCTAAATCTTATTTTCTCCCTTGTATTATTATTTTTAGAAAATCTCTTATTAAAAATAAATTTCATAAATTATTTGGTTATTTATTGCATATAATTTATTTATTTATCAATCCAAATCCTTTAACTAAATTAGGAATAAAACCCCAATATTCCCAAATTGTTAAAATAGACTATATGATGGCCTTAAATGAGACCTTGGCCATATAGGTGTGTTGGATGGCCTATTTTTGTCATAATTGACCCCATGAAGATGCCATGAAATTTTTAACTACTAATTCACTCCTTTTCATGCAATGGGAGGTCATTATGAGAGGTAGTTACTTTCTTAGACCTATCCATTACTCACCTAACTACCACCTTCCATGCCATTCTCAATCTATTCAATGCATTTATCCTCCTAAATGGTGAGAGATTTGAGACTTGGGAATTTTTATATGATTTATGAGTGTGATAATTAATTTAATAGGTTATAACAAGGGTGATTATTCATTTTGAGAGTCTCATCACTATGTGAATATGCCTACAACATTCCTTCTTTAATGAAAATGAAGGCTATCTCCTCACTTGAGTTGGAATATGCTCATTAGGATAGTCTAAAAATTATGGGAGATAAGGAGTGATTTATTTAAGTCTATTTCATCCTTTTATATTTATAAGAGACATTCCCATCCATTTATAAGTTTAAACACACCTCAAAAACAATAAAACAATCCTAAAAACTCATCATTTCAAGCCATTTCCTTGCATATCCACTCACACATGCCTAGTTTTTTGTGTTAATAGGATATAAAGGAAATTTAGGTGTTTTTAGGATGCTTTAATGCTTTCTTAGGTCCATCTTTATTTTTTTGTGTTTCATATTCTCCATTGGGTCACTGATGAGGGTTTAGGTAGGGTTTAGAGGCTCCACTAGTCTTAGCAATCATTCATGGATTTAGGATACCTAACCCACAAAAAAATTACAATGACACTTAGTAAACAAACCCATATACCATATAAAAATTCCACTTAGTCACATGCAACTAATATATACATTACCAAACAAAACCATGTCCCTTTCGAGCTCTAAAATAGTGCAAAACAACATTTTTGGGGTGGTTGGGTTCTTAGCAATGATTTATAGAGATGGGAAGTTAAAGATAAACAAATAAAAGGATTCTTAATTTTATATCCTACTCCACATTTCTTGATGAGATTATATCCCCATGCAACATCTCCATACAGTTCTAAGTGTAAGAAGATGACCAATTTTGACTGCCCAGCCTAACTGAGAGTAAGATAGAGGTATATTTGATTCAAAAGGTATGAAAGAGACTGGGTTTTGGTTGTAACATCTTCTAGGGTTATATTCTACCCCACTTAACCAATTCCCATTATTCATATTCTTGTTTAATCCTTCAAACTCCTTGCATACCTCTCATACTCTTGTTTATTGTTTATAGGCTTCATGGCTTATATAGCCCTAATGGCCTATAAATGCATCTTTATCCATATTTTATGAGTTCAAAACCCATAGACTTACATTATGGAATTTAAATTACCTTCCATTGATGTTTCCCAACATCAAACACCCCTAAAACATGCAAATGTCTCCAATTTCAATATTTAAGCCTATACATGCCTATTTAGGCCTATTAAGCCTAATTAGGCTATTTGGGCCTTCTCTTGTCTCAAAGGACCAAACAAAAAAATTAAGGTATTGAGAGTCTTATAAAACAATTCAAAGACTCTTTTTCAGTCTTTCACCTCACCTCTATGTAAGGTTCCTTACACTTTTACTCTCTTATGTTACCCTGCATATAGGTGTTTAATTAGATCTGCCTAACTGAGATATACATACACCCTCCCTTCTTGTTTGGCACATTGATACTGTATACACATAATATTTTTAATTTTTATAAAATACTAATGGTTTACATCTTTTAGTAACCCATCAATAATCAATCTCTCTAAGTGCATGCCTTAAAGGGTGCACTGGGAAAGTAGTGGGTAGACCTTTGGTGCTTCACAGGATTATTCTACCTTATTTCCATATTATTACCAATCCAACCAGCTCTTAAAACCATTCCCTATGCTATTAATCCTCCCTTGAACAATCCTCTAGTATTTTTCCTCTTTTTATCCCTCTTTTCCTCACCTTGATCCCCTTTCACCAGTTAACTATACTAGGTCGACTAGGTTGACCCTATATAGTTTTCAACCTTTGATTACTGTACAAGGTTGACTAGTTCGACTCTATATTATTTTTGGGTATTTTCACTTGAGAACTTTGTTAACCCTTTAATTGACCTAGCTCGGGACCTATTGATTTATCTCTTTAAAACACATAGGGTTGACTAGGTCGCCCTCATACAACTGACACATTTAGAAAGATTTAGGGTGAGATATGCTTATAAACATAATATCATTTCATCATTATTTCAAAATGTAATCAAGAGTTATTATTTTCCCATGCTTCTTTATAATCTACTCTTCGACCATTCTACTTGAGGAGTCTTAGCTTAAGGTTTCTACTTAGAGTCTAGTCTTGTGGATAAGTCTTGGATGCTTTGGCATTTCTTAGTTATCATTATAAACCACAACCTCTTGTGAAGCCCCTTTGGCCAAGGGAGAGATTGAGTCTCAATGGGTTCACATTTAGGTAAGTATATTCTAGCTTTGTTCTCCTCTCTTTAGTAGATAGAAGTAACATAAGTATTGACTCAAATAATATTACTCTTCAGATTCTCCTATGCATGTTTTTATTTCTTTACTAACCCCTAATATTGTGCCATAAGATTTGTTGTGCACTAGATTAGATTTACTTTCTTGTTTATTAGAATAGGGTGAATATCAAAACCTAGGACTCTTTTAGGGTTGTTACATGATTATTTTAGACTTTATTCATTGGAACCCTTCCTATCATGGTGTATTGTGACAAGTGATCCCCTAATCAGGTTTAGTAGATCCCTATATTATTCATGTTCCCACTTAACAAATGTCTTCCCAATCAGAAGTGTAGGTATGCTCTATCTTCTCTAAACTAAGATTGATTTATAGACATGATGCATTTATGATTGCATACATTCTAGTGAACTAGATGTGAACTAAACCTTTGAGGATTTATTTCATTCTTTAATTATTTTTCATCATTATTTTATCATATATTTACCATAATAGGTCAACTTCATCATCCCAACTCTAATTTTTATGTGTATTTTTTTAAGTACAAGCTACTAGATCAACTCAAATGACCTAGTATAGGTTGTTATCTTTTTAGAATTACAATATAGACTACTAGGTCAACCTAATCAAACTTATACATTTTTAGGCATCTTGTTCATCATACTAGGTTGACCCAGTTGACCCTATACATTTCAAGCACTCAACAATAGGTTTTTACAAAGCTTGATCGACCTAGATGACCAACTTAGCAAAATTTACAACCATATATCAAGGTTCTTAAACAACATCTTCATTCTCTACATCTCTTATCCACCAAAAATCCTTTCTACCTCTCTATCTCTTTCTTTACAATCTTTCCTTTCATAGTTTTCAGTCTTTAAAACCACCCTTGCACAATCAACTAGATTGACCCTATCGACCCATTTCTATGTTTTATGTGCTATCTAGATAAGTAGGTTAACTCTGTTGACCCTGTTCATTTTCAAACCTTGATTTTGTATTATAGGATTGACCTTGTTGACCCTATTATTTATTTTATGCATAAACTATTAACTATATGAACATTATAACTTGTTTCAAAGTTATAATTAACCTTATATGCTAGTAATTAGTTCACACTTTATTTTCTTATTGCTTGCATGATTATAATAGATCACATAGTTTAATTAGGTGGTTTTAAATTAATTTTTTAGTTTCACTATTTTCTATTTTATGTACACATAACCAAATCACAAAATATAAACAAGCATTTTGATGTTTTTCTACCCAAGGCCAACTCACTTGGATTTCATCACCAAAGGGGAAGTCAAATTGATGTTCTGGTCAATTATGAAGTGTGGTTAATGGTATATTCTAGCTAAGCACTTGATGTCCTTATCACTATATTGTGTGAAATGAGGGGGTAGTCCCCAATACCAAGCTTATATCACTACCACTATAGATCTCTTTCAACCCAAACTACCTGAAACCATCCTTAGATTCCATTCTAGTTCCATATATCCAACTTCCCATCACATTTAAAATCATATTCTAATAATATTACAAACATTCAAGTTGACCAAGTAGTTACCTATTTAATTTTCAACTTGATCATTTACTCTTTACTCAATTTTATTTTGTATTGTAAAAATATGCATTAGCCAGCATTGGTGTAAGGTTTTATGTTGTCTTCCTTAGTTGGATTAGCTAGCATTTATCCAATTGATTATTTATTTTCCTTCATTTCTTACTTTTAAAATTACTTGAAAATGTTATCATGATTCAATTAATAATATGTTATAGGCTTCTTAATTTTACTTGCCTATTATCCCAGGTCAACCTAGTCAACTTTGTATTTTTTCCAGCCACTATTTACTATATTAGATAAACCTAGTTGACTCTATACTATTTACAATCCCTATTTTTGTGTTAGGTCAACCTAGTCAACCATGTACTACTTTATACTTTATTTTTTTATCAATTTAGTTCTCTATTTCTCTTTCTTTACATTTTATTCATCTGTCTTCAGTCATAATGAAGTCTCCTATCAAAATATTCTTAGATATATTGAATACATTTAGATACTATATGAGATGTTCATTTCTCCCTCTCTTGTCCTCCCAAGATCACTATCATTCTTGGGGCACCTCTTCCCCTCCTTCATCCATGAACTATAATATGGTGAAAATAACACCTCAAGATGAAGTTGATTTATTTAATACTTTCTATACTTACAAAGAAACTTCTCATCTTCAAAATCTTCAAACTAATGTGGGAGTAATTGATACAAGTTTACTTAATAATCCTACTAATAATCCTTCTTCTATTAATCCTCCCCCTAACAACAATTTGGGGAGTAATCCTACCAACACTAACCCACCTCTTGATACAACTCAAATTTTAGCCCAAGTTATCCAACAAATGAACATAATGCAAAATTCTAACACCAACCAAATGATGCAACTTCAAAAACATTTAATTAATTTGGCTAATCAACCTCCAACTATCCATCCTCAAGCTGATCCCAAGCACGTTCCTCCACCTCTTCAATATGCCTCAAGAAATGTTATTCCTCAACCCATAATGAATAACAAGATGATTTATACCATTCAGAATGAGCCTTTATCCCCTTCATTGTATCCATTTATATGGTAATATATATTCAACTATCAATATCATGATGGGACTAAAGACCCTGCCTCATTTCTCAAAGCCTTTGGTAACATATACAAAGAGTGGATACAAACTAATACCTTCATCATAACTAAAATTTCAGTGAAAATATTCACTGGTGATGTATTAGAATAGTATAATAAACTTCCCCAAAATTCTATTTCATAACTTGCAAATTTGGTTAATCCCTTAGTTAAAGAGTTTCAACACTATGATCTTCCCTAAAATTATCTTAGCCACTTCATCAATGCTAAGCAATCTCCCAATGAATCAACTCATGACTTTATCAAAAGATAAAAATATTTAGCTCATAAATTCAACCATAACATGACTGATGATAACTTATTCAAACTCTTTATTACCACTTTGACTCTCATCCTCTAATATAAGGTTTGAACCTTTGCTCCCCAAACACTTAATGAAGCTCTTTACCAAGCTAAACATCAAGACTTTCTTATGAATAAATTTGAACCTAATCCTAAATTTATTAAATAACATTTATAAACATCTAATTATATCACTATTAATGCTCCACAAACCAAACTAGGAGTTTCCAAAATTTATATTCCTTCACTTTCTCATACACCTATTTTGGTTCAACAAATGAAATAATTTTTACCACCCTCAAAACCTTTCATATATTCCAATGCTCCTCCTAAGTGGTATGACCCCAATATATTTTGTTGGTTCCATGCTATCATTGGGAATTTTAATGAATCTTGTAGAGAGCTCACTATATTTTCTATCTCTTATATGTTTGATGATTCATTCAATCATGAAGCTATGATCAATATTTGTTGTCATGAATACACTACTACTTTTCAAAAATGATAAATTTTCAAAGATTATACCTCAAATAACCAAAAATATTATTCAAATAATCAATCAAATACCAAGGATGTTTTTTCCATTGATGCCAATTATGACCAATATTTCAATAATTCTCAATATGTCAATACTGCAAAGGTTAATTACCATCACAAACTATCTCACAAAGATCATGTTATCAAGCCTAAGAATCCATCCTTAGAAGAAAAACATTTTAAAGATACTACCACCACTAATGTTGCATCAGAAGCCCATGAAGAACCGTTTCATCTTTCTGATCCTCCAACTACAACTATTCCTCCAAAAACTAATTTACCTCTAAAACCTCATGCTAGTTCTTCTAAGTCTCATTGGAACTTTCTTGAAGAAATTAACTATATGCCTTATAAGATTCAACTTATGGAGTTTTTTTATGCTTCAAACTATCATCATAAGTTCCTTATGCAACAACTCCAAGAAATTGATGATCCATTCTCCTTAGATGAATAACCACCTTCTATTTAATCTCAACCTACCAATGTAAATACCATTAAAATTATGTCCTTCCAAACCTTCTATTGAATTACTTGAAGAGGACATGATAAATTATGAAATTCTATTTCATGTTGATGATCCACCACTTTTCATCAAAGTAGCCATTAATACCACTCTTATCCCTAAATTACTAGTTGATGAAGGTTCTGATATTAATGTAACATCTTTATGTCTCATCCAAAAACTTAGTTTTAATAAGGATCATCTCAAGAAAACCCATTTTACTTGTCATGGTTTTCATAAGACTAATAAAAATCCACTTGGTTACATTTGGATTCCATTAACCATTAGACCTAATACTATTTGAACCAATATTATGGTCCTTTACTTACCTCTATCTTACAACATACTCCTTGGTCATCTATGGACTCATAGAATGAGGGCCATTGCTTCTTTAGGTAGCCAATGTATTAAATTATTACATAATGGAAAATGGTATAAGCATGAACCTAATCCTAATTTATGGAGCATTAAGCTTCCCAATACTAAATCATAATATCATATTCCTAACATTCCTAAGATTAATAGTTCTCCTTTACCTAAGTTCATCAACATGAATCTTGATTTACAAGTTACTCTTATGGATTTTGATGATGATGAGCATAATTCTTTGAAACATACTTGTAATAATACCAAGTTAACTCCCTAAATTTTATAATGGCTTCCTCCTTCTCTATTACCTAGGGATTGTATTGTTCCTCTTACTAATGAAATTTCCAATTTTCCCCCTCCATGCAATGCTTAGGAGCCTTCTTTACCTAAAGATGCCTTCACTTGCAATGATTTTGGAGTTGCCAAATTATTTCAATATCATCTCATCATTTCTCCTCATACATTCAATAATATCAAGATTTCACCCTCTAAAACTCCCCCTGATTCTCAAACATTTAAATTTTTTCCAATATACGATAACTATATAATGGCCCAAGCTCAATCGAGAGACTCTGATGTTTATTTAATGGTTTTAGAAATATTGGTGTATTATTTTTAATTTGGTTAAAGGTTTTGAGTAGTAAATTTAGTAAATAAATATGAAATAATAAAGCTACTAATTTATATAATTTTTTTTATGATTTTAACCTTTCTAAAAATAGTAATAAAGGAGAGAAAATAAGACTTAGCTGGAAACTGATTGAGATGACTATTGTAGGGTCTAGAATTCACTATGTATTATTGTGATATTATCACAAATTAGGATTTGGAGTTCATTTTATGATTGGTTAGGATTTCCAAAATAGGACACTAGTGGTTTTGGCACTGTAGTCCACCTTTTTTGCTATTATCTAAAAGACCTAAGTTTTTGGGTTTTGTTTGCTATGTCTATGTGACCCTACTTATGAAGTTTTGATTGTCAGATGTCTTTGGGACTCCTTATAGAGTAGATTTTTTCTTTAATCCCTAGGCTATATGATGCTTTGATAAACTTTGAAAAATAAGGAGGGGTTAGTATGTGTAAGATAAACTGAACATGTATCCACACCCCTTTATGGGCATGCTACCTACATACCAATACTCTGAAGAGGGATCAAGCTATATGTAGTTCTCTCACTTGATGTGCTTTATGAAATAGTGTGTATGTGTATGAAAAATGTTTAACTGGATATACTTGAGGTGACTAGGGATTGGTGTAAGGATTTGGATAAGCTTGTAAGTGTATTAGCTAGATATATGCAGAGAATAGGGAAGATTACCTGAGTAGTCTTACTTGTATTCTTGCTTGCTTAGTGATAATTTCCCATCCTTTAAAAAATATATTTTAATGGGATTTTATAAGGATTTAATGTTCATGCATTAAATGTGCTCGTATTAAGCTAACAATGAGAAGGATAGGGAACTAAAAGGAACTGACCATTGGGGATAAAAGTGCACTTAGACAAGAGTGCTAAAAGTGGACATTAGTAGCATTAGCACTGTTGTCAAAGTTAGGCACTACTGTCCTTAGTTAATGGGGCCTAATGTGATGGATTTATCATGAATAGAGTAGTCTATCTTAGCTAGAATGAGGTCCTAGAAGGCTATAGATCAATGGGAATTAGTGAAAGATGCCTAGGAGGGTCATGAGAGCAAGCAAGAGGGACCTATGTGTTGGGTGTCTTTAGCCACACTCAAATTACCAATTTTCACCTTTTATATGAAAAAATTCCCCCCCTTTATTATAGTGATGTAGTAAAGTAAAATACTAGGATAAAGGAAAAATAGAAAGTGTACCTAAACTTAACTATAAGGGTGAAGCCTATGAAGTTGTATGATACTAAGTGTGCATAGAGAAAGCATGTTGTGAAGTGCAAATCTGAAAGATAAAACACATAGTAGATCTATTCTTACTAGATACACTATATCTAAAATAAGAACATGTAAAGCTAGGTAAGAAAAATAAGAATATAAAGAAAATAATACACCTCACTAGGTACACAAATTAATACAAAACCTATTGTGATGCTGAGTGATGTTGGATGTGTGATAAATCAAGAGTAATATCACAAACATAACTGAGTGCTCAATTCCCTAGAAGTGGCTCAATAATACAAAGTCTAGCCTTTGGCTCTATCATCACCCACTAACTGAAGCTAAGTTTTCATACATTTGTTGATCAATGTTTGGACTATTTATCTAATCCCTTTGAATAGGTGGCTCAAGAATATAAAGGCTAGCTAGTCCTGTAGCTCCATCATTGCCTCATGAATTAAAGCTATGAAATGATATCTATATGAAATGTATGTCATATGAGATGGATCTTGAAGCCTATGAAGTTACTATGATATGATAATGTTGGTGTGGATAGCTAAATGTATACTATAAACTAGGCCACTCTTGGCCACTCTGAAAGATGGATATTAGGCTTGTATGAAATTCACTTTGAAACTGGTGCATTAGGCTTATATGAAAGCCACTTTGAAATGTGGAAGTTAGGTTTGTATTAAATCCACTCTAAAATTATGCCAACCATCGACAAATGAAATAAGGCATGTAACTATTGAGAATGATTGGGTAATGTTGAACTCAAAAAGAAAAGAAAACAATTGTGTTGCACACATTGCCCCTAATCATTTATGTCAAAAACATGTATTTTGATCTATAAGTTATATCAACTATGATGCCCCCTATATATGGATTATCTAAGTAAAAGTGTACTAAAAATTGCTGATTATGAACTAGTCTGACTATGCAAAACTATAGCTAAACATACTTTTTTACCTGTTTCTATAAAGTCTATTTTTTTTGCTATTTATATAGAAATGTTAAAAGTGGATACTAGTGGCATCAGTGTTATTATCCAATCTTGGCACTATTATCTTGGGCCAAATCTAGTAACTATTCTAACATTTTCACTATCTACCTAGTATATTCCATCTGGTTTGATATCAGGTTACTATTTTTCATGTTTTAAATGCTACTTTTATTTATCATTAGGAGATTTGATCTCTATGACAAAACCCTTGTTTATTTCCCTCTCTTCTGATGGTGGAATTAAGACCTTGCAATGACTTCCCTCAGAATAAAGAGACCTATAAGTGTGTTATGCTACAAAGATACATGATATATTAATGATATTAAACAAGATATCTCAAGATATAGCATGGTTTGTAATGAAAGATTGATAGAATAACATGGGTATGCCTAGATGAATATAATAATGTAATATCATGTGCAATGTACTGAACTAGAACATGAAGTTTGATTATTTATTATTTGGCATGGAGGGAAGGAGAATGATTTCCATCATGGCATCCATTAAATCAAGATAATACATGATATAGACCATGGCATTTCAAAAAATTGAAAATCAATCAAGCAACAAGCATACAAGGCAAGAAACAAGAAGCATACAATAATGACCAAGGGGGCCAACAAACAAGGGACACGGGCACATGTCACTCAAACTAGAAATAAGGCATACAAGGCATGTTCAAATGCCACATACACATACAATTGGAAGAACTAAGGTTGGCGTGAAATCCACAATCACATGGAAAAGTACAAGTAAAGGACATTGGAAAATGTCCTAAGGCACACACAATAATAGAAGTAAAAGAAATTGGAAAATGTCCTAAGGGACATACAGGAGATGAAATTGGAATTGAGAAATGCAATCACATCTAGCGACATAAAGAAATAAATGAAAACATGTAAAAAATAGAAATACAATTGCATCTAACTAATCGAAGTAAGAAATGAAAGTATACAAGACATGCTAGTACAAGAATAGGTTTATGCTAAAGATACAAGAGTGCTATATACTAGTGAGTGTTGGTAGAGTAATATGTCTAATCTAGTAAGTAATTTACATCAAAATGATAACTAGAGTGTGTGGTATAGGAATGATATAACTTGGATGGTGTTGTCATGTAGAAGATGCCCCCAATCGGTATGTATATCGATGTGTGTCTCTAATGTAGAAGTAGGATGCCCCCTTAATTGGTAGAGTGAAGTAATCAAGGATCTATATGTCACTACACACACTCAAAGAAGATCAAGTGAAGCATGGAAATGTAGATAAATTAATAAATAATAACATAAAACAAAAAATGTAAGTCTAACATGATAGTATAAATGTAAATCATGGATGATGCATACAATCAAAATGTTTTTGGTATTTTTAGTGTTTTTGGATTTTTTTCATGATTTTTTATTTTGAAATATTTGAATGTTTTTGGATTTTTGATATTTTGAGCTATGTACAATCAATCATAGGAAGACTATGTACAAGGATACTAGGAAACTTTGTACAAGTAATTTTAAAAAATTATATACAAAATAATATGTGAAATGAAATTCTAGACATGGAATATGTGTAGATGCATAATATTCATTGGATTTATGAGTTTATTTCCTTTAAATGAGGCTAGATGATACACTTTAAGGCTAATATTTTCGGTAATAATGTATGGACCTAGCCAATTTAGTTTGAATTTTCATTTGATTTCTTCTTTGGCATTAACATTGTGAAGATTTTCTTTGAGAATGAGATCATTAACTTCAAATTCTCTACCATGAACTCATTTTTTGTAGGATTATTGTATATTTTATTAGAATATTCAAAGATGTTATACTATTTGAATGTGTGTATGGTCTAACTACTCAAGCTAGTGTAGACACTTTTCATGATATTGGTCGTCATTGAGAATACCTTTAAGGGAGACATAAAGAGATGAGATTTTTAATTATAATGGTAAAAATAATTGTGTCATAAACAAGTGAATAAAGAATGGATACTATGGGCACATAGATACTTGTATGATATGCCCATAACGCAAATACTAGTTGATTGTGCCAATCATCTCCAAATTTGGTCACTGTTTTGTTCAAAATATTGTTGATGGTTTTATTGGTAGCATCTACTTGAACATTTCCTTATGGGTAATATGGAGTGGACAATATGTGTTAAATATTATATTTTGTGAAAATTTTATTGATAGTTTTATTCTTGAATGATGTTCCATTATTGGAAACGATGGCTTTAGGCAAGCCAAAACATGAAATAATGTGAGTCATGAGAAAGCTACAAATGTACTCACATGTATTGGATTGAATTAGAATGGATTATAACCATTTGGAAAAGTATTTTGTGGTTTTGATTATGAAATTATATCCATCGATAGATTTAGGGTTAATTTTTACAATAATATCAAATCCCTATAGCATGAATGGCCATGGAGAGATAATACGCTGCAAATGTTGTGACGGTGCATGTTGTAAGTTATTGTGTCATTAACATTTATCACATAGTTTTGAATATTGTAAAAATTTATCATACATGGTGGGCCTATAGTATCCTTATCAAATCAATTTGTTTGACATGTATTTTCCACTGAAATGACCACCACACTCACTATTGTGTATCTATGTGAGAGAAATTTTGGATTCTACTAAAGTCAAACATTGAAGTAATTATCCATCAAAGGATCATTTAAAAATATCTCTTCCAATTATTGCATAACAGAGTGATTATTTGTGTAACTTGCATTTATCATTTCATGAAAAAGTGTCTAGTGTAATAGATTTATTTAGAAAGTTATAGATATCAAAGACCCATTCTAGAATCGCAGAACTATGTGTAGTGGCTAAAATGGATAGTGAAATAAAATCCACATTATATATTGATGGTTATTATAATCATTTAATTTTGAGAATATCTTGATCATTTTTAATGTCAATAGGAATCAAAGATTCAAAACTTGTCACTACATCTGCATGTTGGTTATCTTTTCTTGGTATACTTTCTATAGAAAAGTAGTCTAACTATGATGACACACATTGTACCATGTTTTGGTATGGGATAAGATGCTCTTATTTTATTTTATATATATCATTGACTTGGTTGACCATAAGTTGGAAATAACTAAATAATTGAATAGATCTAATTTGGAGGGACTGAGTGGTAAATAGACATAAAATAAGTGCTTCATATTTTGTAGTGTTGTTGGTGTAGGATAAATTTAATTGATATTTAGTAATAACTATGTGATCATAAGGGTCAAAAAAGATAATGCCTTCCCCCCGCACTAGATGTGCATTGAGAACCATTGAAAAACATGGTCCAAGTATCGAGATGAGTAGAATAGGTAATGAAATCATCTCTAAATGTGTCACTAATAGGGTTAGTGCCTAGGAGTGGTATGACTGCTAAATGATCTATAATGATTTAGCCCTTTATTTATTTTTGGAGAAATTTTTATAAGTCAAACTTTGTTAATAACATGACCCATTTTACGATGCAACTAGAGAGATGTGGTTTTTCCATGATAAACTTTAAGGGATATGATTTTGTGATAACCTGAGTCTCATTATTTACCATGTAATGTCAAAGTTTTTATGTGGAAAAAACTAATGCTAGACATAATTTTTCTATTACAGGGTAATTTTTTTGTAATCAACTAACGTGTGACTAATGTAATAAATTGCTCGTTCAATGTGTTGATCATCATGTTGTGCTAAGAGTGCTCCTAATGCATGGTTTATTACTGAGATATATAGTAGGAAAGGTATATTATAGATAGATAGTACTAAGATAGGTGGGTTAAAAAGATATTGCTTGATTATAACAAAGCTTTCTTGACAAGCTTAGTCTTAGACAAAATTTGTATCTTTTTTTAGCAATCAAGTGAACAACTGAGTTTTATCAACAAGTTGAGCTACAAAACAATGGATTGTTTATATCTTGTCTTATAGGGATAGAAGTTATTTTAAGTTCATATGAGGTGGCATGTCAATGATTGATTTGAATTTTTTAGGGTTAACCTCTATACCACACTGAGAAATAATGAAGCCTAAGATTTTTCCTAATGTAACTCCAAACACACACTTCTTTAGGTTTAATCAAAAATTGTATTTTTTGAGTCTTTAAAAGATCTTTCATATATTAATAATGTGATGTTGTCATTATTTGGATTTAGCTAATATATCATTGACATAATCCTTTATAGTATGTTGAACCAAATCATGAAATATATTTGTCTTGATATGTTGGTATGTGGCTCCAACTTTTTTTAATCTAAAAGGCATGACAATGTAATAAAATGTACCCCAAGGTGTTGTAAAAGATGTTTTATCTTGATCTTCTTTGATAATTTTATATTGGTTGTATCCTACAAAGCCATCCATAAATGATAAAATTTCATACTTGGATATGAAATCTATAATCATGTCAATGTTAGGTAAAGGAAAATCATCTTTTGGGCATGCTTTATTTAAATCTCGAGAATCAAAACACTGAATTTGTTTGTTGGGTTTGACCATGGGGACTATATTGGAAACCCATTCAAGGTGTGATACTGATCAAATGTATCTAACATCTACGAGGAGTTGTATCTCATATTTGACTAAGAGATCCACCTTATGATGCATCTTGTGAATTTTTTGTTTAACTGGTTTAGCATTTGGGTATAAAGGAATCAGATGAATTTCTATAAATATATCAATTCCTAGCATATCTAATTAAGACCAAGAAAAGAGTTTTGGAAATCTATTAAAGTTTGACAAATATCTATATCCTCTTCCTTTCATAGGGTAGTCGCTAATAAGACAATGCATGTATCTTTATCGATTCCAAGATTGAAATTAATCATTTCCTCATTAATCAATGTGGAATGATCTTACGTGTATGGGGTTATAAGAATAATATCATTAGAATCAATTGGTATGTATTGGGGAGAATATAGATTTTCTATGAAGTATACATGGGAATTTATATGATAAGGAAATCTATTTTTATGATAGCAAGATGGGAGGTCCTCATATGCTCTGAGAAATTGTAAAAAGGATTCATCATTAGAGAATTCATCTAATGTGTATATATCTGGTGAAACCATATCATCAATGAGATTAGGATAGATTAATGATATTTTTGAAGTATGGTTAATAGTGTGGTCTACCAATATAATGGGTGGACAAAAATCTATATGAATTGAAGCTATGGAAGAAGGTTTATCAAGAAGAAGGGTAAGCTGATATCCTAGTCCTTACCTTCCATGTTATGTTGATGCCTTGATAGGATTTATGAGTCTTTATTTGTGATTTCCAAGACCCTTTCCATGATATCCCATCTTATTAAGAAATTTAAGTGCAAAATGGGAAGTAAACTAGTGATTTAGTGTCGGTGCTATTACAGAACTTAGAATTGTTTGATATGTTGCATGGTCCAAGGGTGCACTATAAGTAGTGGGTTATGTAGGTATATTACCAAGATTAGAGTTTAGAATATAATTCTATGAAGATTTAGAAACCCATAAATATTTAAAAGGCTTATTTTTTATTGGGCATGTGTAGATGTAGCCTTTCTGACTAAATTTTAGACAAGCATGAAGTGCAGAAGGGACTACATGCATATCATGAATCTAAGGCCAACCAAGTAATAAATTATAATTGAGGTCATTTGGCATGACTTGGAAAGTAGTTGGAAATGTCTTAGGCCTTAAGGTAATATTGAGTGTTATTTAACCCATGACTTTATGTGGGATGCTATAAAATCCTTTGATGTTCATGTCAAAATGGTCTAGATCCTGAGGTTATATATTAAGACATTTAAGAAAATAAATTTTGAAAATGTTGAGTCTTGAACCGTTATCAATTAACACTCTTTTTACCCCCATATCATTAATTATTAATTTAATATATAGAGGTAGATGTTTTTCAATGATGTGTCATGGGGGTAAATCCTCTTTTTCAAAGGAAATTACTCTTCAATCTATTGCATTGTGTTGAGGATAGAAGAAACATAAGATGGTTCAGTGGAAATAGGAATTCTAGTATTGCGAAGGGCTACATATAATACATATTTATAAACATTTAATCACTGAAGGAGCTTGAGAAATAAGACAATATCAAAAGGGGTGCTAACCTAAGTTCTAAAACTACAGCCATGGGTTTAATCAACCTACATATCTTCATAAAATTGGGTGATAGCATATACCTTATGATCTACTATAGGCATAGAGCTAGTAGTAGGTACAAGATAAGAACTAGATATACCTGCTATTATTTGCTTAATAGCGATAGGGAAATACTCAAAATTAGCTAATGAGTTATATGCATCTAGGTAAAACTCATTAATGCGAAATGAAATGCATAAAATCAGAGTTATAAGTTGTATAGCAATATATTTATAAAGAGCATTCAAAATGAGAGACAGAAAGCAAAGATTAGAGAATATGGAATGGTGTAGTAATGCATAAAAGGATTTTACATTTTCTATGATATGTCCAATATGTTTATCAAGATAAACTTTAAAAAATTTCCATATAGGAGATAACAAGCAAAGGGTAGAGAACATGGAATGGTGCACTAATGCGTACAAAGCTTTTACATTTTATATGATATGTCTAAAATGTTTATCAAGATGAACTTGAAAATTTATCCATATAAGAGATAGAAAGCAAAGGGTAGAGAACATGGAATGGTGCACTAATACATACACATATTTTACATGTTCTATGATATGTCTAATATGTTTAACAAAATAGAGAGAGAGAGAGAGAGAGAGAGAGAGAGAGAGAGAGAGAGAGAGAGAGAGAGAGAGAGAGAGAGAGAGAGAGAGAGAGAGAGAGAGAGAGAGAGAGAGAGAGAGTATGCAAAAGAAATATTGGAATCTTGTGTAATTTTAATATTAAATTTTGTAATATCATCTCCTATAATGAAAATTAAACATGAAAGGGAAAGAACGAAGCTTTGTATTAACATATGTTAGACTTAATCATTGATGTGCATGATAAGGCCACGTATGGTCTCCTTATTATTTGCTAAAAATGCAAGAAATATTTGAAAATAAGTGATATCCATTTTTGAAATCTAATTTCAGGTGTAAGGTGATAGCTTAAGAAGTAATGGGACCTAGTATATGCAGATAGGGTTTGAAAGATGATTAATTTGAAAATTATTATGAAATTTTTAAATTTAAAGTGAATTTATAAGTTAGGTATGCAAGTAAAAAATTATAAATTTATTATAAAATCTGTGATTTAATGGGACCTAGGATGTGCCAATAGGGTTTTAAAAATTAAATATTTTTGAAAATTACTATTGAATTTTGAATTTTTAGGAGATTTTTTTATTTTAATATGATAGTAAAAATTAGAAAATTATTGGAAAAATACTAGGACCTAGTATGGACACTAGGGTTTGAAAGAAAATTATTTTAAAAATACTACAAAATTTTAATATTTTTTACTAATTTTAAATTTTATCATGTAGGTAAAAAATCAAAAAAATATAAGAGAAATTAATAAATTTACCCTAGGGTTTCTAGGGTTTTTATGCATAAAAAAAGTAAGTCAGATTCACCAAATGATTTAACCATTTTAGAGATATTAGTGTATTATTCCTAATTTAGTTAAAGAATTTAAGTAGTAAAATAAGTAAATAAATATGCAATAATTTAGCTACTAATTTGTATAAATTAGATTACAAATTTAACCTTTCTAAAAATAGTAATAAAATAGAGAAAATAAGATTAGATAGAAACTGACTGAGACAACTATTGCAAGGTCTAGAATTCACCATGTAGGACTAGAACAATGTCACAAATCAGGATCTAAAGTTTGTTTTATGATTGTAAAAGAGAACTAAAATAAGAAACTAATGGAATTGGTGATATAGTCCACATCTGCCACTATTTTCTAGGAGACCTAAGCTTTTTGTGTTTTGTTTGCTATATCTATGTGACCTTGCATGTGAAGTTTCAAGTCCCAGATGTCCATGCAACTCCCTATATAATAAAATTTGTCTTAAAGCCATATAATCCATGATTCTTTGAGAAAATTTAAAAAATAAGGGGTGGTTATTGTGTGTAATATGCAATAAACATGTATCCACACCCCTTGTGTGGGCACTCTACCTACATACCAATACTCTGAAGAGGGATCAAGTCATATGTAGTTCTCCCACTTTATGTTCTTTGTGAAATAGTGTGTATGAGTATGAAAAATATTTAATTAGATGTGATTGAGGTGGATAAGGATTGGTTTAAGGATTTGGATAAACTTTTATGTATATTGGCTAGTTGTATGCAGAGAACAGGGAAGATTTCCTTAGTAGTTTTACTTGTATTATTGTTTGCTTAGTGATAATTGCCAAATTTTTCCAAATGATATTTGAATGGGATTTTATAGGGATATATTGGTCATGGGTTTAATGTGATCACATTAGGCCAACAAAGAGAATGATGGGGAATCAAAATAAATTGGCCACTGAGGCTAAAATTACACTTGGATAAGAGCACTGAAATCGGATAGTAGTGTCACTGACACTATTGTCCAAGTTGGGAACTATTATCCTTAGCTAATGGGGTCTGGGGGGATGGATTTATCATGGAAATATTAATCTGGCACAGCTAGAGTGAGTTTTTGAAAGGCTATGGATGACTGAGAGTCAGTGAAAGATGCCTAAGAGGGTCATGAGAGTAAGGAGGGATCTATGGGTTAGGTGTCCTTAGCCACACTCAAGTTACCAATTTTCAAATTTTATATGATTAAATATGTCCAAAATTATTTAAAAAACTTATATTAAATTCATTCTTTTAATCATGACATTCATACCATTTTTGTGGAGCATACCTTAGACCCTAAGGGTTATGTGCCTCTTTCCAATTCTCCTCTTATCTATACTTGGATGGTAGAGAATATTATACCTTTTGAACCTATGAAATTTTTTACATCTCCTTTACCACCTATCAATCCAGTCATTGTATCTAATCCTTATCCCATCACTAAATCCACTGATATTCCAACCCCTTCTAATCTATCTACTTTTTTAACTCCTAAAATTATAGTAGATGCCATGGTAATAGATGTTCTTGAGATACATTCTAAGTATATAACCATGGCAAAAAAATTATAGATCTTGAAGTAGATTTTGAGTATTATGGTCCTCTTCCTACCTTGCCTAGTGATGAAGATATCCTTGAGTTACTTTATGCCCAAGAACATCAAATTCCTTGACAACATCATAAACTTGGGAATTTCAAAATTGAAACTCATTGCTTCAAAAATTTCATTTCTAGTATTGACCCAAACACAAATCCAATTTTTGACTTACCTAATGCACCTTACCACTTTAAATATGGCAATGCCATGCTTATTGAATAACATGATTGCATTGAATATGGTACTCCATTTTGTCCTCAACCAATTACTGTCTCTCATAAACTCTCACCTACTAAACATGATAATTTTAACTTATTCTTTGACAAATATTATGAGGCTTTTTCTTGGTCCTAAAAGTACATGCTTGAAATTGACCCTAGAATTGTGGTGCATAACATCATTACATATCTTGATACCAAGCATGTGCATAAAAAATAAAGAAATTTTCCACCCAAAGTTTCCACTTTATGTCATTAAGAAATCATCAAATTACTTGATGCTAAATTTATCAAACTAGTGAATTATTCTAAATAGGTTTCCAACATTTTTCCCATTTGGAAAAATGTCACTATGGTCATTCAAATTTGTATTGATTCCATAATCTTAATCTTGTTTATCCCAAGGACAAAATCCATTTATTTTTAATAGATGCCATTATTGATTTCACAATTGGTTATGAAATGTTATCTCTTATGGATGGATTTTTAGGATACAATCAAATTCATATCACTCCTAAAGACCAACATAAGACAACTTTCACCATGAAATGAGGAACCTATTACTATGTCAAAATTCCCTTTGGTCTTAAGAATGTTGAAGCCACTTACCAACGATCAATGACTCACATTTTTCATGATCTCATTCAAAAAATTATTGAAACCTATGTGTATGATCTCATTTCTAAATCCAAAAATTGTAAGAATCATATTTTTGATCTTGATATTATCTTTGACTATCTCCTTAAATATAAAGTTAGACTTAATCCTTACAAATGTGTTTTTGGAGTCACATCTAGAAAATTGTTAGGATTCTTAGTCTCTCTTTGCAACATCAATGTTGACCCTACCAAAATTAGTGATATCATCAACATGCCCATTTCTCATTATATTCCCAACATTCATACTTATTAAGGCAAACTTGGGGTAATTAGATGATTCATCCCCAAAATGGCATATCGAATTCACTCTATTAATTCACTTCTCAAGAAAGGTACTACTTTAGAATTGATAGATCCATGTCAAAAAGCCTTTGATAATATGAAAGAGTCATTTATTCATCCACCCACACTTCATCTTACTTATAATGATAAACCTTTGATTCTATATACTTATTCCACACCTATTTAGTTGGGGTAATGCTTGTCTAACAAGAGGATATGAGAAGAGAGTATGATATCTCCTACATTAGCTAAGGCCTCATTGATTATGAAATATGTTATACCAAAATTGAGCATGATTGCCTCAACATCTATTTTGTAGCTAAAAATATTTTCCACTATATGCTTTACCAAACTACTTATGTCATTGCTCATTACAATCCCCTTCATCATTTCTTATCTATTTTTTTTCCTATAGATAGAATTGGTAAATGGATGGTCTTCCTTATGGAATTTTATCTCTGCATCATCACTCAAAAATATATCAAAGGCCAAATCATAACTGATCAACTTATCATAGATTACATACCAGCTAATTATTTTATTTAAGATACCTTCTAGATGATAGTATCCTTTACATGAAAGGTCTTAATCAAGTTATTTATCTCAAAGATTATTTCCATAGCTTTACTATCGATCTTAAAGCCAAAATATTGATAAATCCATTACTCCCTTTGGTACTTCTAAACCAAAATTAGTTATTAAGGAACTTCCTAAAATTAATGTTGACTTGCATGAGGATACTTGGACCCTTCACTTTGATGGTGCTAAATTCCTTCAAGGAGCCAATGCAGGTTGCATTGTCACAATTCTTTTTGGCAAGATCATTCCTTTAGATTTTCACTTAACCTTTGATTTCACCAACAATATTTCCAAATACGAAGATCTCATTTTAGGAATGAGAGCTTATCTTGACTTAAATATTCAATACCTTCATACTTTAGCTGATTCTTAGCTTATCTTTTACCAAGTCAGTGGTGATTATCAATGTAAAAGTGAGAACCTCATCACATATCATCAAATTAAAACCACTCTTTCTAAATATTTCATATCTTTCACTATTGAGCCTATTTTTAGAGATCAAAATTCCATTACTTGTTCTCTTTCCTCTTCAACATATCTTTTTCATCCACACCAAGTCTTTTCTGATCCTACTTTTCTTATACAAATAAGAAAATATCCATATTTTACTCAACCACTGAATTCACTTATCTATAATAAATAGGTTGTTACCATTAGATAAAGCTCATGGTACCAAGACATCATTCAATTCTTGGAACATCAAACTTATCCTCTTAATTTAGACTCTCATAAAAAACATGTATTCATAATTAAGCTTTCAAGTATGTATTTCAACACAACATATTTTATTATCATAATATTCAAGGTACCTTACTCCATTATGTTATGTAAGATGAGGTCCCTCCTCTTCTTGAACAAGCACATGGTAGAATTTGTGGTGACCATTATAGCAAACATGCAATAGCTTGCAAATGCCTATGTATGGGTTACTTTTGGCCTAATCTTGAAAAAGATGCAATTAAATATGGTAAAAAATGCACTCCTTGTCATCTTTATGATGATCTAATATATTCACTTCCAACCAAACTTTAAACTATAAAATCTCCTTGGAAATTTTCCATAAGGGGATTTGATCTCATTGGCAAACTACCTCACTCATAAGATGGGCATGTATTTATCATCACCACTACCAAATATTTTACCAAATGGGTAGAAGCCATGCCCCTTTTTAATGTCACTAGTCCTATCATTTCCAAATTTATTATTAATCAAATCATTTCCCACTTTGGTCTTCTTCATACCATCATTTTTAACAATGGTGGTAATTTAAAAAATAAACATGTTAAATAACTTTGTAATAAATTCAAGATCAATCACAAATTTTCCATGCCTTATCATCGATAATGTAATAGCCAAGCTGAGGACACTAATAAAATTCTCAAAAAAATTATCCAAAATATAATTTATGAAGCCCGCATGGACTGGCATCTTCATATTTACCCTACACTTTGGGCCTATCAGACTAGCATACATATTGCCATTAGGGTAACACCATTTTTGCTAGTCTATGATTCTGAGTTAGTTTTTCTTTTAGAAGTTGATTTTCCCTCTCTTCATAGATCTCTTCATGGTATTATTCCTGATGATGAATTATGTGAATCTCATCTTCATGCCCTTGATCTCTTTGATGAATTTCATCTTTCTATTTTGTAACATAACCACCACTACAAGGTTCATATTACCAAACATAATAAGCATGTTAAAGTCTACACATTTAATGTTAGTGATCTTATCTTTAAGTTAAATTACAACCATGATAAAGAAGTTAAATACTCACAAAAATTGTGGGACCCATATTTAGTCAAAGATATTCTTGGTCTAATCACCTACAACCTTCAAACCAATGAAGGCTATGTTTTCAAAGAGCCCACTGATGCATAGTTCTTCAAAATGTACTTCACCTCAACATTTTTTTTTCATGTTTTATATATACATATATCTAACACTTTTTTTAGGTTACTTATAAGGGTCTTTCTCTCTGCAACAAGCTCCTTCCTTTCACAAACCTTTAGTCCTCCCTTTTGGTCTTTTGGTTTCTTGATGTACCGTATTATTATTTATCTTCTTGCATTTTATCTTTTTGACACCCCTTAGGTTTTTTATTTATGAGTTGCTTCATAAAACTATGGATAGGACCTAACACTCCTCACAAAATTACCACCTTTTACTTATTTTTCCCCCTAAAGTTTTCTAGTTTGTTTTTTGACACCCCTTGGTTTTTCTTTTATGAGTTGCTTTGTAATACTACAGATAGGACCTAACACTCATAAAACTACCATATTTTTACTTACCTCAATTTATATTTCACGTTATTTTTGGCACCTTCATGATTTTTTCTTTTATGAATTTTTAGTGTAAGATCGTGGATATGACCCGACCCTCATTAAATTACCATATTTTCATCTTTTTACATCCTTGTTATCAAACTTTAGCCTTTTATTCTTTTGATAGATGGAATTTGTACAAAAATCTATGTTAGCATGTTTTCCTTCATTTTTCTTATTCTTATGATAAGGAATCACACTTTACTATCATTGTATCCTTTTTTCTCCTCTATCACATTTTTTGTGATTTCAAGTAATTCAAATTGTTTCATGTGTCACTCCTCTTTAAATCCCCTTTCTTTCAATCCACGTTGAAAAAAATAAGGTTGAATTCAAGGTAACACTTTTATTTCACCTAGATTTATGAGACTCTTAGACCCCATGCTCTTTGAATTTCTCTCTTTTAGAAACCTTGTCCCAAGTATTTCAAATGAAAGTAATCTTTAACACCCATGTTTGGTTTCTAAAATCTATATGGAGGAATATAAAAACCCATTAATAAAATAAAAAGCCATATCATTTGAAACAAAAGGTAATGATATCTAAAAGGCAACATATGAATCTCAAAATTCAATATCACACCAAAAGGTGTGATTACAAGAACATATCCTATCTCTAATCAAAGCTCAAACTCCATAGTTAAACTCACATAGAGTTGAGGTCCATTAGGGTGTGGTAGGCTAGTAGATTGTAATAGAGGAATTAGAAAAAAAAAAAAAAAAAACTCTATGGTGCTACCTACTTTCTCACATAAGTACCCAATATTTGTAATAAAATAACAACTCTCTAAGGGGTCCTGAGGAATGGAGGACATGTTGTGGGAAGGTAGGTCCATTTTTATTTTCATGTAAATATCCTTCATGGGATAATATGTATATTTCACTTGTTGACCTAAGACTTGTGTAGCTAAGATAATTTCTTCAGAGTCCTTAAAGTCAAAAGTCTTGTTTTGATAAACCTAATTTGAGTGTCTTGACTTCGATAAAGATTTCCTCTACCTTATTTTTTATTTCATTCTCCCCTCCACCCATTTCATTTTACCCCCTTGATAGGAAAATTATAATTCCAAATCTATTCCCCCTTCTTCTATACTTCCTTCTTCATCACCTCTTAAAAACATGCTAGCACTACTTTGTTTCAGTTTTATCTATCCTTAGAGAGAAACATGTTTGAGAAACTATGGATTAATTCTTTTTATTTAACCTTAAATTTACATTTGTAAACTTGTCTTACTTTCCTTTTACCATTTATCATTTGTTGTACTATCTTGTTATCATGGACACCTAATTTTGTACCATTTTTTCATTGTTAAGTGAGGTTAGCTTGTTACTTCTCACTCAACAATGTTATTTTCCCTTTTATACACCTTTTTCCATTGTTGAGTGAGATAAGGATTGTTACTACTCACTCATCAATGTTGTTTTACCATTTTGTTTCTTCTTTTACCATTGATGTTTGATTACCATCCTATTGACATGTATCCTTGGTTTGACTTGGTGAGTTTGCCTTTCTTACTTAAGGATAACTTGTTTGATATTTTTGGTCTTTAGTATCCTTGGTGAGTTTTCCTTTCTTACTTAAGGATATATTTTTTTATTTTTTTGGTCTTTAGTATCCTTGGATTTTTGATTACCTGATTTAATCTTATTATTTAACTTGGTCATTTGGTCTAACATAGCACTTATCACCCCAACTTGCCAATTTATTAAGTACATCCCATCCTAATAGCACCATTTGTCTTGGATTTTCTTGTGTTTATTTTTTTCTTTTTAATTTTGTAATCTTAGGTTTGTTGAAAGTAGTCTTTGCACTGTAAACAATAAAAACTAACAACAAAGTAGACAACCATTCAATTTTAAAGGTAAGTAAAGGTAAACATTGCATTTAGATTTTAGTTATTTTACCTTTTAGTCATTTAATTTTAAATTATTTTCTCTTTTAGTCATTTACTTTCAGTAGGAACCCATCAAGAATCAATCTCTCTAAGTGCATGCCTTAAAGGGTGTACCAGGATAGTCGTGGGAAGACATTTGGTGCTTCATAAGATTATTGTCCCTTATTGACATATTATTACCAATCCAACCAGATCCTAAAACCATTCCATAAGCTATTACTCTTCCCTTGCATACTCATCCAATATTTTTCCTCTTTTTATCCCTCTTTTTTTCACTTTGATCCCATTTCACCAATTGATTGTACTAGGTCGACTGGGTCAACCTTATACAATTTTCAGCCTCTAATTACTATACATGGTTGTTTGGTTTGACCCTATACTATTTTTGAGTATTTTTAATTGATAGATTTGTTATCCATTTAGCTAACCTAGTTTAGGACCTAGTGATTTATCTCTTGAAAACATATAAGGTCAACTAGGTTAACCATGTACTATTTTTGGGTATTTTTACTTGAGATCTTTGTTAGCCCTTTGGCTAACCTAACTTAAGACCTAATGATTTATCTCCTAAAAACATATAGGTTTGACTGGGTTAACCCTATACAACTGACATATTTTAAATGATTTAGGGTGAGATCTGCCTATAAATACAAGTTTATTTTGTTATTATTTCAATAAGCAATCAAGAGTTATTATTTACTCACACTTCTTTACAATCTACTCTTTCAACATTTTACTTGAAGAGTCTTAGCTTAGGGTTTCTACTTAGAGAATCTAGTCTTGTGGATAAGTCTTGGTTGCTTTTATCTTTCTTAGTTATCCTTATAAACCATAACAACCTCTTGTGAATCCCCTTTGGCCAAGGTAGAGATTGAGTCTCAATGGGTTCACATTTAGGTAAGTATATTCTAAGTTTGTTATCCTCTCTTTCGTAGATAAAAGTAGCATAAGTATTGGCTCAAATAATATTACTCTTCATATCCCATGTATTAGGGTCTTACTTGTACTTAGCTTAATTAATATTCTTTTATGCATGTTTTGATTGATCTACTAACCCCTCATATGGTGCCATAAGCTTTGGTGTGTACTATATTAGATTTATTTTCTTATTTATTATAATAGAGTGAATATCAAAATATAAGACTCTTTTAGGGTTTTTACATGATTATGTTAGACTATAGTGTTGGAAATATTGTCATTGATGTCAAAAGTTTAGCATTATTGGTGATAAAGGCCCCATTGAATTTAATATTATTTATCTTGGCTAATGTGAGTTAATATTTATATAATATTAACGAATATATTTTTGGTTGCATATGAGACAAAAGAAGGGCCCATGGAGAAGTCGAAGAGCCACAAGGTAAAGACAAAAGAAGGATGGGATGAATTTTCCCATGAAAGGTCATCTTGGGGAGTACCAAGAGTCACCAAGTGAAGACAAAAGAGTAAGGGTGCAATTTCTCATGAAGGGACACTTTGAGGAATATGAAAAGTCACCAAAGATAATGACAAAAGTGGGAAGGATGTTTTTGGTCATGAAGGGTCACCACATGACTTTTCAAAGGCTTGAATATGAAGGGTCATCCAAGATTGGCACCATTTTTCATGAGGATTGAAGGGTCACAAAGGGGGAAGGCCAAAGGTCATTTTCAAAGCTATAAATAAAGGCTTGAGAAGCCATTTTTAATATGGTTGAGTGAGGTTGATTTGATATTGAAATATCTAGCTTATAAGAGCAATTGTGAGAGATGAATATGATTTGTATTTGTTATATCTAGCTTAGAAGAGCAAAGGTGAGAGAGAGAGGAAGGAGATGTTGTATTGATCTATCATTTGTTGAGATAGCAACATTGAGATATAGGTGTGTGGTATACACAAAGGGGTTGGTGCTCCTATGGGTTAGTGCTCATGAATTGTTGCTAGGTTGGTGCTCGGTAAAGGGATTAGTGCTCCTATGTGTTGGTGCTCGACAAAGGGGTTTGAATCTCCTATGGGTTGGTGCTCATGAATTGTAGCTAAGGTTGGTACTCGGCAAAGGGGTATGGTGCTCCTGTGGGTTTGTTCTCATGAATATACTTGAGATTGTTCTCCATGGTTTTTCCCACATTGGGTTTCCATGTTATATCTATTGTCTCTCTCTATCTTGAGTGATGTTTATTGTTTGAGTTTTATTGCATATCTTGAATGTTTGATTAAGTGTAATTTGATAAAGGGAAAGTTTTATAAGATATATAATATACTGATTCACCCCCCTCTCAGTATATTCCATGCTTAACAATTGGTATCAGTGCAGGTTCCTTTTTGAAAAGTTTTATAGCTTGAAGGTAGATCAGGAAAGCACGATGGCTGGGTCACAGGAAGAATTTTCTACAAATAAGGCACCTTTGTTTGATGGGATTAATTATGCTTTTTGGAGCATGAGAATGAAGGTTTATTTGATGGCCCTTGGATTTGACATAGGGAAATCAGTGGTGGAGGAATATGAAGAGCCACAGACATCTATAATTACTCCAATAGAAAAGAAGGCAAGTGAATGTAATGCTAAAGCTTTAAATGCTATTTTATGTCATTTATGTGAATCTAAATTTGTTAAAGTTATGCAATGTAAATTTGCTCATGAAACTTGGGTAAAACTTGAGAATATTTACAAAGGTGATGGAAAGGTTTAGCAATATAAATTGCAAACTTTTAGAAGGTAGTTTTAAATTTGAAGATGGAAGAAGAAGAAAATATAGCAAGTTATCTTTTATGAGTTGATGAAGTCGTAAATCAGATTCAAGGTCTTGGAGAAACATTGGATGAGTCAATGATGGTGCAAAAGGTTTTGATATCTCTACCAATGAGATATGATGCAAAGGTTTCAGCAATTGAGGAGATGAAGAATTTAGCCAAGCTAAAGATGGATGAGCTTCATGGTATTCTCATGACATATGAGATGCGGATAGAACAAGATAAACCCTCAAAGAGAGAAGTAGATTTCAAGACATCAAAGAAGGACAAAGCTAAGATTCAAGAATCAAGTAATAGTTCCAATAATAATGAAGATGACAATGGAGCACTTTTTATTTGCAAGCCGAAAAGAGGAATAGGTAAATATCAAGGAAAATTACCTTTTAAATGTTTTAATTGTGGAAAGATTGGACATTTTTTAGCTAAATGCCCAGATAAATTTAAAGATGATGAAGAAGAAAAGCCTACATACAAGAAGAATTTCAAAGGCAAATCTAAGAAGGGTTTCGAGAAGAAGAGCCTGTATTCTAAGGATCCTAGTTCAGGTGAAGATAGTGGAGTCAGCAATTCAGAAGAAGAAGAGATTCTATTCATGGCCATACATGATGATGATCAAGAAGAAGAAGAGGAGGAAGCTGAAGTAGATATGGAAGGAGAACTCAATTGTGCCCAAGAAGAGTTAAAAGCTATTGAGAAGAAGAATCAAAGATTAAAGTGCCAGATCAAGAAAAATGAACAAGAGTCAAAGGAAATGATTGAAGATCTACAAGCACACTTTGAAGAAGCCAAGAAGAATGAAGAAGATCTCACAGCATAGTTGGAAATAACAAGAAAAGAATGTGAAAGATATGTTATTGAAATTGCGTCTTTAAAAGAAGATATTAAGAAAGTAGTCAATGATAAAGTAGTCAGTGATTCAAAATTTGAGGATAGAACTAATATGCTAAATAAGATATTGGAAAGTAAAAAAGCAAATTTAGATAAGATAGGGATTGGATTTGAAAAGAAAAAGAGCTATGTTGAAGCTCTTACAGAAGAGGAAACAAAAAGGGGAGAAGAGAAAAATACAGAGAACATTCCAAACAGAGAAGGCTGGAGAGAACAAAGCTACAAAAGGCAATTAGGTCAGAGATATACAGATAGGTCTTATTTTTATGGCTATTGTTTTTATTGTAATGGATATGGTCACAAGAAATTAGAATGTAGAAAAAGATCTAACAATTTTAGAAACAAGGAGAAGGAAAGTCAAATAGAGTCAAGTAGAAGCCACAATTTTTTTGCTCCTCTATCAAGCTTTGATGAAGAGACCATAGTATGCTACAAGTGAAACAAATTCAGACACATAGCTCGGTATTGCAGAAGCATGTTCAAGTTAGTCAAGAAGGATTAGAGGTTCAAAGCTCCATTCATCAAGAAGAAGGATTAGAGTTTCAAAGCTCCATTTGTTAGGGAGAAGGTTCAGACATGTTCATGGTAGAAGAAACAACATGAAGATTCTATGATGATTCAAATAGCCCTGCATGTAAGAGGTAAAGATCAGCCATGGTTAATTGATATCAGATGTTCGAGGCATATGACAGGAGATAAAAGTAAATTCATATCTCTAAAGAAGATCAATGGTGGTACAGTGAGATTTGGAGATAAAACCACTGCTAGGATAGCTAGAAAAGGTACTTTGAGTTTGGATTATGGTAGAACTAAGACTAAAAATGTTTTGTATGTAAAAGGTCTTAAGCATAATCTATTGAGTGTTAGTCAAATTTGTGATCAAGGATACACATTAAGGTTTCATGCTGAAGGTTGTGAGATTAGAAGAAAAGATTCAAATGAGTTGATTGTAGATGCTCAAAGGACAGGGAACAATGTATATGTATTTTTAGATATTTTCTCAAAGGCACGATCAAAGGACACATTCAAAGATCACCTAGAGGAGTTGGAGTAATTTCTATTACTTCCTGCCATTGATGTTCAACATCAAGTAAGGTGGAGCTAAGTGTTAGCTCTAGGTAGGCCCTTTGCCATTGATGTCAAAGGGGGAGAATAATAGGTATAGGTACAGGTGCAAAAAATAGGTACAAGGAATAGGTACAAGTTGCTACAGTAAGGGGGAGTTACTGTATGTTTTTAGATGATGGTATGTCCAAGTGACAAGATGTGGCAGTTTCAAGATTGAGGTTACCATCAATGACAAAGGGGGATCTTGTTAGAATTATTGTCATTGATGTCAAAGGTTTAGCATTATTGGTGATAAAGACCCCATTGCATTTAATATTATTTATCTTGGCTAATGTGAGTTAATATTTATTTAATATTAATGAATATATTTTTGGTTTCATATGAGACAAAAGAAGGGCCCATGGAGAAGTCGAAGAGCCACATGGTAAAGACAAAAGAAGGATGGGATGCATTTTCCCATGAAGAGTCATCTGGAATACCAAGAGTCACCAAGTGAAGATAAAAGAGTAAGGGCACAATTTATCATGAAGAGACACTTTGAGGAATACGAAAAGTCACCAAAGATAAGGACAAAAGTGGGAAGGATGTTTTTGGTCATGAAGGGTCACCACATGACTTTTCAAAGGCTTGAATATGAAGGGTCATCCAAGATTGGTGCCAATTTCCATGAGGATTGAAGGGTCACAAAGGGGGAAGGCCAAAGGTCATTTGGAAAGATATAAATAAAGGCTTGAGAAGCCATTTGTAATATGGTTGAGCAAGGTTGATTTGATATTGTAATATCTAGCTTAGAAGAGCAATTGTGAGAGATGAATATGCTTTGTATTTATTATATCTAGCTTAGAAGATCAAAGGTGAGAGAGAGAGGAAGGAGATGTTGTATTGATCTATCATTTGTTGAGATAGCAACATTGAGATATAGGTGTGTGGTATACACAAAGGGGTTGGTGTTCTTGTGGGTTGGTGCTCGACAAAGGGGTTGGTGCTCCTATGGGTTGGTGCTCAACAAAAGGGTTTGAAGCTCCTATGGGTTGGTGCTCATGAATTGTAGCTGAGGTTGGTACTCGGCAAAGGGGTATGGTGCTCTTGTGGGTTTGTTCTCACGAATACACTTGAGATTATTCTCCATGGTTTTTCCCACATTGGGTTTCCATGTTATATCTGGTATCTCTCTCTATCTCATGTGATGTTTATTGTTTGAGTTTTATTTCATATCTTGAATATTTGATTAAGTGTAATTTGATAAAGGTAAAGTTTTATTAGATATATAATATACTGATTCACTCCCCCCTCTCAGTATATTCCGTGCTTAACATATAGGTTTTGTAACCCTTCTTAGCATGGTGTATTGTGACAAGTGATCCCCTAATCGGGTCTATTAGATCCACATATTGGTCATGCTCCTGCTTAATAAATATATTCCTAATCAAAAGTTTAGGTATGCTCTATATTCTCTAAGCTAAGATTGATTTATAGACATGATGAATTTCTAGTTGCATACATTCTTATAAACTTAATGTGAACTAACCTTTACATGATTTATTTCATTATTTTTCATCATTATTTTTATCATATATTTTTCATACTAGGTTGACTGTATCAACCCAACTCTAATTTATATGCACAAGTTTTTAGGTACATGCTATTGGATCGACTAAGATGACCCAGTACAAGTTTTCAATTTTTTAAACTTCTAGTCTAGATTACTAGGTTGACCTAGTTGACCCTATAAATTTTTAGACATACTTTTCAACATACTAGGTCAACCCATTTGACCATATACATTCTAGGCACTCAATAACAGGTTTCTACAAATCTTGATCGACCTAGTCGACCTAGTTAACAAAATTTGCAAGCATATATCAAGGTTATTGAAAAACAATATTCATTCTCTAGATATCTGATCTACCAAGGTTAGTTTATAATTCTCTATCTCTTTCATCACAATCTTTCCTTTCATAATTTGTAGTCTTTAAAACTATCGCTACATAGTCAACCAGATCAACCTTGTCAATCCAGTTCTGTGTTCTGTATGCTATCTAGATAACTAGGTCAACTCTACTAACCTTATTCATTTGTAGACCTTGATTCTATAGTATAAGCTCAACCTTGTTGACCATGTTCTATATTCTATGCACACATTTCTAACTATATCAAGATTGTGCTCTGTTTCAAATTTAGAATTAACCTTATATGTTAATAATTAGTTTGCACTTTCTTTTCTTGTTGCTTGAATGTTTATAATATATCACATAGTTTAATTAGGTGGTTTTCAATTAATCATTTAGTTTCACTATTTTCAATTTTATGCACACACAACCAAATCACAAAATCTAAACAAGCATTTTAATATTTGTCTACCTATGGCCAACCTACTTGGATCTTATCACCAAACGGGAAGCCAACTTAATGTTTTGTTTAAGTATAAAGCATGGTTAATGTTATATTCTAGATAAGAACTTGTCAACCTTATCTCTATGGTGTGTGAAGTGAGGGGTAGTCCCTAATACCAAGCTTGTTATATTACCACTATAGATCCCTTTTAGCCTAAACTGCTTGAAACCATCCTTAGATTGCCTTCTAGTTCTTGCTTATAGCCAAGTTCCCATCAAATTCTAATAATATTATAAATATTTAGGTTGAATAATTATTTATCTATTTACTTTCCAAATTTATTTCTTTTTGTTTATTTAATTGTATTTTGTATCACAAAAACTTACAGTAGCCAACATTGGTGCAAGGTTTTGTGTTGTGTGCATCAATTAGATTGGCTAATATTGATCTAATTGATTGTTTGTTTCCCTTCAATTATTACTTCTCAAATTACTTGCAAAATTTATCTTATTTTAGTCCACAATCTATTATAGGCTTCTTAATTTTACCTGCCTACTATACTAGGTCAACCTAGTTGACCCTATATCTTTTTCTAGCATCTGTTCACTGTACTGGATTAACCTAATCAACCTTGTACTATTTAAAATCTCTATTTTCTTTGCTAGGTTGACCTAATCAAATTTGTACTGATTTGTGCCTTATCTATTTATCAATCTAGTTATCTATTTCTCTTCTTTTGCATTATGTTCATCTCTTTAAATTAATAATGAAGTCTCCTATCAGAATTTTCTTGGATATATTGAATCCATTTAGATAATATATGGAATGTTCATTTCTCCCTCTCTTTTCCTCCTAAGATAACCATCATTCTTGGGGCACCTCTTCCCCTCCATCCATGAACTATAATATGGTGTAAATAACACCTCAAGATGAAGTTGATGGATCTAATCCTTTCTATACTTACCAAGAAACTTATCCTCTTCAAAATCTTCAAACTAATGTTTGAGTAATTGATACAAGTTTACTTAATAATCTTTCCCCTAACACCAATTTGGGGAGTAATCCTACCAACACCAACCCACCTCCTAATACAACTCAAATTTTAGCCCTAGTTATCCAATAAATGAACATAATGCAAAATTCTAACACCAACCAAATGATGAAACTTCAAAAACATTTAATTAATGTGGATAATCAACCTAAAACTATCCATCCTCAAGCTAATCCCAATTACATTCCTCCACTTCTTCGAGATGCCTTAGGCAATGTTTTCTTCAACCCATAATGAATAACAAGATGCTTCAAACCATTAAAAATGAGCCTTTGGTCCCCTTAATTGTATCCATTGATATTAAGAGTATATATCCAACTATAAAATATAATGGGAATAAAGACCCTACCTCATTTCTCAAAGCCTTTGGTAACATTTACAAATAGTGGATCCAAGATAATACCTTCACCACAACTAAAATATTAGTGAAAACCTTCACTAGTGATGCATTAGAATGGTATAATAAAATTCCCCAATATTCTATTTGGCAGCTTAAATATTTGGTCAATCCCTTAGTTAAAGAGTTTCAACACAATAATCTTTTCAAAAATTGTCTTAGCCACTTCATCAATGCTAAGCAATCTCCCAATGAATTGGCTCATGACTTTATCAAAAGATGGAAATATTTAGCTCATAAAACCAACCATAACATGACTAATGATAACTTATTCAAACTTTTTAATACCTCTTTGAATCCCACTCTTTAATATAAGGTTCAAACCTTTACTCCCCAAACACTTAATGAAGCTCTTGACCAAGCTAAACATCAAGACTTTCTAATGAAGCAAATTAAACCTAATCCTAAATTTTTAAAAAGATATTTCCAAACATTTAATGTTATCACTATTAATGTTATACAAACCAAAATAGGAGTTACCAAAACTAATATTCCTTCACCTTCTCATACACCTCTTTTAGTTCAGTAAATAAAACAATTTTTACCGCCCTCAAAACCTTTCATCTATCCCAATGATCCTCTTAAGTGGTATGACCCTAATCGATTTTATTGGTTCCATGCTGACATTGGACATTCTCACAAATTTTGTAGAGTGATTACTAAATTTTTTATTTCTTATATTCTTGGTTTTTCATTCAATCATAAATCTATGATTAATCTTCATCATAAAAAATACACCATTGCTTTTCAAAAATGGCAAGCTTCTAAATATTCTAGCTCAAACAACCAAAAATATTCTTCAAAATATTAAATCAAATATGAATTATGTTTGTGCCATTGATGCCAATTATCACCAATATTTAAAAATTCTCAATATGTCAATATTTTTAAGGTTAATTATTATCTCAAACTAGCTCATAAAGATCCCGTTACCAAGCCTAAGAAACCATTCTTGGAGGAAAAACTTATTAAAGATACTACCACCACTAATGGTTATTTATAAGACCATGAAGAACCATCTCCTCCTTCTAATCCTCCAACTAAAACTATTCCTCCAAAAACTAATTTACCTCCTAAACCTCATTTTGGTTTTTCTAAGTCTCATTGGAACTTTCTTGAAGAACTCAACTCTATGCCTTGTAAGATTCCACTTATGGAGTTGTTTTGCACTTCAACATATCATCATGAGTTCCTTATGCAACATCTCTAAAAAATTGATGATCCATCCTTAGATGAAGAACCACCTTCTATTGAATCTCAACCTACCAATATAAATACTATTAAATCTATGTGTCTTTATTCCAAACCTTCTATTGAATTCCTTGAAGAGGACATGATCAATGATGAAATTTTATTTCATGCTAACTATTCACCACTTTTCATCAAAGTAGCCATTAATACTACTCTTATCTTTAAATTTATAATTGATGAAGGTTTTAGTATTAATGTAACATCTTTATGGCTCATCCAAAAACTTGGTTATAAAAAGTATCATCTTAAGCAAACCCATCTTACTTGTCATGGTTTTGATAAGACTAATCAAAATCCACTTGGTTGAATTTAGCTTCCATTAAACATTAGACCTAAGACTATTTGAACCAGTATTATGGTCCTTGACTTACCCCTATCTTATAACATACTCTTTGGTCATCCATGGATTCATCACATGAGGGCCATTACTTCTTCTGCTAGCCAATGTATTAAATTCTTACATAATGGAAAATAATATAAGCATGAAGTTGATCCCAACCCATGGAGCATTTAGCTTCCAAATATTAAATTAGAATATCATATTCCTATCATTTCTAAGATCAATAGTACTCCTTTACTTGAGTCTATCAACATGAATCTTGATTTACAAGTTATTATTATGGATTTTCATGATGATGAGCCCAATGATTTGTAACATACTTGAAATACTACCAAGTTGCCTCCCTACATTTCACAATGGCTTCCTCCTTCTCTATTACCCAAGGATCATATTTTTCCTCTTATTAATGAAATTATCAAATTTCCCCCTCCATGTAATGATCAGAAGCCTTCTTTACGTAAATATGACTTCACTTGTAATGATTTTGGAGTGGTCAAATTATTTCAAGATCTTATCATGATGTCTCACCGTATATTTAGTAATATCAGAATTTCACCCTTTGAAACTCCTCCTAATTCTCAAGCATGTACAATTTCTCTAACATATGATGATAAATATATAATAGCCTAAGCTCAATTTAGAGACTTGGATGTCTAGAATTATTAGAAAACCTTAGCCAAAATTTATGATTTTAATCAAGAAATTCATACCATTTCTATGGATCATACCTTAGATCCTGAGGGTCATGTGCCTCTTACCAATTCTCCTCTTATCGATACTCTTTAGGTAGTATAGAGAATTATACCTTCTGAACCTATAAAAATTTCTACATCTCCTTTAACACCTATTGATCCAATCATTACATCTAATCCTTCTCCCATCACTTAATCTACTAATATTCTAACCCCTTCTAATCCATCTACTTCTTTTACTCCTAAAATTAAAATAGATGCCAAGGCAACCAATGTTTGTAAGATACATTTTGAGTATGATCACCATGTAAATTAAATTCTATATATTAAAGTAGATGTCAAGTATTATTTTCCTCTTCCTACTTTGCCTAGTGACAAAGCTATTCTTGAGTTACTTTATACTTGAAACCTCAACTTCCTCGATAGCATCATAAACTTGGGATTTTCAAAAATAAAACTCCTTACTTCAATAACTTCCTTGCTAGCATTTACCCTAACAAAAATACAATTTCTTCCTTACCCAATTCGCCATACCACTTTGAAGATGGTAATGCCATGATTATTAAAGAAATCACTCACATTGAATATGTTACTCCATTTTATCCTCAACAAATTACTATCTCTCATGAACTCTCACCTGCTAAACATGATAATTTTAACTTATTCTTTGACAAATATCATAAGGCTTTTACTTGGTCCTATGAGGACATGCCTAGAATTGACCCTAGTATTTTGGTGCATAACATCATTACGTATCCTGATGCCAAGCTTGTGCATCACACGTAAAGAAAATTTCCACCTGATGTTTCCACTTTATGTCAAATAAATCATCAAATTACTTGATGATAAATTTATCAAACTAGTGGATTATTTTGAATGGGTTTCCAACATTATTATATTTTAAAGAAAAGTCACTATGGTCATTCAATTTTTTACCAATTTCCATAACCTTAATCTTGTTTATCCAAAAGACAACTTACCTTTACCTTTAATAAATGCCATTATTGATTCTACAGTTGGTTATGAAATGTTATCTCTTATGGACAACTTCTTGGGATACAATCAGATTCATATCACTCTTGAGGACCAACATAATACAAATTTCACCATGGAGTGGGGAACCCATAGCTATGTCAAAATGCCCTTTGGTCTTAATAATGTTATAGCCACTTATCAATGAGAAATGACTCACATATTTCATGATCTCATTCACAAAATTGTTGAAACCTATGTGGATGATTTTATTGCTAAATCCAAAAGTCATAAGAATCATCTTTATAATCTTTCTATCATCTTTGATTGTGTCCTTAAATATAAAGTTAGTCTTAATCATTAAAAATGTGTCTTTGGAGTCACATTTGGAAAAAATTTAGGATTCTTAGTCTCTATCCATAGTATCGATGTTGACCCTAACAAAATTAGTGCTATGATCAATATGCCCATTCCTCATTATATTCCTAATATTCATACTTATTTAGGAAAACTTGGGGTAATTAGACAATTCATCACCGAAATGGTATATCAAATTCACTCTGTCAATTCATTTCTCAAGAAAGTTATTGCTTTAGAATGGATGGATCCATGCCAAAAACCCTTTGATAATATGAAAGAGTCATTTCTTTATCCACCCACACTTCATCCTCCTTCCAATGATAAATTTGATTCTATATACTTCTTCCACACCTATTTCAGTTGGGTCAATACTTGCCTAACATGATGATACATGAAGAGAGTATGCTATTCACTACATTAGTTAAGGCCTCATCGATTATGAAATATGTTATACCAAAATTAAGCATGATTACCTCACCATTTATTTTTTAAGTAAAAATCTTCACCACTATATTCTTTAGAAAAATACTTATGTCATTATTCATTCCAACCCTTTTCATCATTTATTCTCTAAATAATTTCTTCCTGGAGATAGAATTGGTAAATTTATGGTCCTCCTTATGAAATTTGATCTCTACATCATCACGCAAAAAACTATCAAATGAAAAATCATAGCTAATCAACTTGTCATAGCTCCCATACCAGTGACTTCTTTTCTTCAAGATAACCTTCAAAATCACAATATCCTTTACATTGAAGGTCTTAATCAAGCTATTTATATCAAAGATTATTTTCATAACTTTAATACTAATCTTGAATCCAATAATCTTAATGAATCCACTACTCCCTCTAGTACTAATAAACCAAAATTAGTTATCAAGGAAATTTCTAAAATTAATGTCAACTTGCATGAGGATACTTGGACCCTTCACTTTGATGGTGTTAAATGCATTCAAGAAGCCAGGGTAGGTTGTATTCTCACAAGTCCTCTTGGAAAGATCATTCATTTGTATTTTTGCTTCACCTTTGATGTCACCAATAATATGGCCAAATATGATGTTCTCATTTTAGACATGCAATCTAATCTTGACTTAGACATTCAATACCTTCATGCTTTATGTGATTCTCAGCTTATTTGCCACCAAATCAGTGGTGATTATCAATGTAAAATTGAGAACCTCATCACATATCATAAAATTTTAACCACTCTTACTAAGGATTTCATCTCTTTCACTATTGAGTCTATTCCTAGAGATCAAAATTTTGTTATTGATTCTCTTGCCTCTTCAGCATCTCTTTTTCATCCCCACCAAGTCCTTTTTGATCTTCCTTTCCTTATATAAATAATAGAATCTCCATCGTATACTCAACCATTGGATTTATTTATCTATCATATTGAGACTATTACCATTTGATATATCTCATGGTACTAAGACATCATTCAATTTTTAGAACATTAAACTTATCCTCCTAATTTAGACTCGTGAAAATACACATATTCATAAATAAGCTTTCAAGTATGTATTTTAACACAACATCCTTTATTATCACAATGTTGAAGGTACCTTATTCCATTGTGTTATGCAAGATGAGGTCCCTCCTTTTTTTTAACAAGCACATAGGGGAATTTGTGATGGCCACTTTAGTGGATATGATACATACCACAAATGCCTTTATATGGGTTACTTTTGGCCTACTCTTGAAAAGGTTGCAATAAAATATGCTAAAAAATACACTCCTTATCTTCTTCATGATGATCTAATCCATTCACCTCTAGCCAAACTTAAAACTAACAAATATCCTTGGCCACTTTTCACATGGGGATTTTATCTCATTGGCAAACTACCTTGCTCCCAAGATGGGCATGTATTTATCATCATCACTACTGAATATTTTACCAAGTGGGTGATAACCATGCCCCTTGTTAACATCACTAGTATTACTATTTACATATTTATTCCTAATCAAATCATTTGACACTTTTATTCTCCCCATACCATCATTTATGACAATGGTGGTAATTTCAAAAATAAACATGTTAAACAACTTTGCAATAAATTCAAGATCAATCACAAATTTTCCATGCCTTATCATCTGTAATACAATGGCTAAGCTGAGTCCACTATTAAAATTATCAACAAAATTATCCAAAAGATAATTCATGAAACCCACACAGATTGGTATTTTCATCTTTACCTTGCACTTTGGGCCTATCAGACTAGCATACATACTACCACTAGGTTAATGCCATTTTTTCTAGTTTATGGTTCTGAGTCAGTTCTTCATTAAGAATTTGAGCTTCCCTCTCTTCATATATCTCTTCATGGTATTATTCTTGATGAGGAATTACATGAATCTCATCTTCATGCCCTTGATCTCCTTGATGAACGTCATCTTTTTGATTTGCAACATAACCACCAATACAAGGCTTGTATTATCAAACAACATAACAAACATGTTAAAGTTCAAACATTTAATGTTAGTGATCTTGTTCTTAAATTAGATTACACCCATGATAAAGAAGGTAAATACACCTAAAATGGTGGGGCCCATATTTACTTAAAGATATTCTTGGTCTAATCACCTACTGCCTTCAAACCAATGAAGGCCATATTTTTAAAGAGCCCACCAATGTATAGTTCCTCAAAAAGTACTTTGCCTAAACATTTCCTTGTTTTTTTTATTTCTATCTACATCTATCTAACACTTTTTATAGGTTAATTATAAGGATATTTCTCTCTATATAAAGTTCCTTTCAAAAACCTTTAGTCCTCCCTTTTGGTCTTTTAGTTTCTTGATGTACCATAGTCTTCTTTATCTTATTGAATTTTATCTTTTTGATACCCCTTGGGTTTTTATTTTGTGATTTGCTTCATTATACCATGGATAGGACCTGGTACTCCTCACAAAATTACCACCTTTTACTTATTTTTATCCCTATAAATTTCCAGTTTACCTTTCGACACCCCTTAGGTTTTTCTTTTGTGAGTTGCTTTGTAAGACCATAGATAAGACTTAACACTCCTCACAAAACTACCATATTTTTAATTACCTCACTTTATCTTTCAATTTCTTGTTGGTACCCTTATTAGTTTCTCTTTTATAAATTTGCAGTGTAAGACCGTGGATAGGACCCGACCCTCCTCATAAAATTACCATCTTTTCATCTTTTTACAGCGTTATTCTCAAACTTTAGCTTTTACTTCTTCTGATAGATGGAATTTGCATAAAAATTTATGTTAGCATGTTTTCCTCCATTTCCCTCATTCTTATGATAAGGAATCACATTTTACTGTCATTATATCCCTTTTTTCCCTTTGTCACATATTTTGTGATTTCAATTAATTTAAATTTTTCCATGTATCAATCCTCTTGATTTCCCCTTTATTTCACTCCACATTAGATAAAACAAGGTCGAAGTGAAGATAACACTTTTATTTCACCTAGATTTATGAGACTCTTAGACCCCATGCTCTTTGAAGTTATCTCTCTTAGCAACCTTGTCCAAAGTATTTCAAATGAAATTCATTTTTATCACCCATGTTTGGTTTCCCAAATCCATAGGGAGGAGGAATAGAAAAAAACCATCAATAAAATTAAAAACCAAATCATTTGAAACAAAAGGAAATGATATGTAAAAAACAACATTCATATCTCAAAAGTTAATATCTCATCAAAAGACATGATTACAAGCACATCTCCTATATCTAATCAAATCTCAAACTCCATAGTTGGCCTCCCATAGAGCTAAGGTCCATTGGGGTGTGGTAGGCCAGTATATTGGAATAGGTTAAAAAATAAAAAAATAAAAAAAAAGGAAAAAAACCTCTATGGTGCTACCTACTTTCTCACATAAGCAAACAATCTTCACAGTAGACCAATGACTCTGTAAGGGGTCCTGAGGAACAGGGAACATGTTATGGAAAGGTAGGTTGATTTTATTTTCATGTGTATATCTTTAATGGGATAATCTATATACTTCATTTGTTGACCTAAGACTTGTGTAGCTAAGATAATTTCTTCAGAGTTCTTAAGGTAAAAATTCATCTTATTTTCACAAACCTAATTTGAGTGACTTGACTTCAATAAATATTTCCTCTACCTTGATTTTTCTTTCATTCTCCCCTCCACCTATTTAATTTTCCCCCCCTTGATAGGAAAATTGTGATTCTAAATATATTTATCATTCTTCTATACTTCCTTCTTCTTCACCTCTTACAAATATGTTAGCACTACTTTGTTTTAGTTTTATCTATCCTTAGAGTGAAACAACATGTTTGAGAAACTATAGATTACTTATTTATTTTTCATCATAAATATACATTTTCTTACTTTCTTTTTATCATTTATCATTTTTTGTACTATATTTTTGTCATGGACACTTGAGTTTGTACCCTTTTTCCATTGTTGAGTGAGGTTGGTTTGTTACTTCTCACTCAACAATGTTGTTTTCCCTTTTATGTACATTTTTCCATTGTTGAGTGAGATAAGGATTATTACTACTCACTCATAAATGTTGTTTTACCATTGATGTTTGATTACCATCCTATTGACATGTATCCTTGGTTTGACTTGGTGAGTTTGCCTTTTTTACTTAAGGATAATTTGTTTGATTTTTTTGATCTTTAGTAGCCTTCGCTTTTTGGTTACCTAGTTTAATCTTGTTGTTTGACTTGGTCATTTGGTTTAAAATATAACTGGTCACCCTAGCTTTCCAATTTCTGAAATACATTCTATTCTTATATCACTAGCTATCTTGGCTTTCCTTGCATTTTTTTAGTTTTGCTCTTTAGTTTTGTATTCTTGGGTTTGTCAAAAGCAGTCTCTACATCCTACACAATCAAAACTAATAACATAATAGACAACCATTCAATCATAAAGGTAAGTCAAGGTACACAATGCATTTACCTTTTAGTTATTTTCCCTTTTAGTCATTTACTTTTTAGTTATGTTTCATTTTAGTAATTTAATGCTTTAAAAATACTACAACATTTTGTAGCCTCAACATTATGTGTCCTTTTGTTCTTTCTCGAAGCACCATCCTCTATTTCACCTTAGTGACACTAATGAGATTCAAGTGGGGTATATGTATACACATAATATTTTTAACTTTTATCAAATACTAATGCTTTATAACTTGTAGGAACCCATTGAGACTCAATCTCTCTAAGTGCATGCCTTAAAGGGTGCTCCAGAAAAGGGGTGGGCAAGCCTTTGGTGCTTTAAAGGATTTTTTTCACTTATTTACACATTATTACTAATCTAACTAGCTCCTAAAACCATTCCCTAAGCTATTAATCCTCCCTTGCACACTCCTCTAGTCTTTTTCCTCTTTCCATCCCTTTTTTTCTCACTTTGATCCCCTTTCACCTGTTAACTATACTAGGCTAACTAAGTTGACCTTGTATAGTTTTTATCATTTTATTATTGTATAGGGCTGATTGAGTTAACCCTGTACTATTTTTGGGTATATTCACTTGAGATCTTTATTAGCCCTTTGGTTGACCTAGTTTAGGACCTAATGATTTATCTCCTAAAAATATATAGGGTCGACTAGGTCGATCCCATACAAATAACATATTTGGAAGGATTTAGGGTGAGATACACATATAAATACAAGATAATCTTAGCATTATTTCAATATAAAGAGTTATTTGCTCATGATTCTTTACAATTTGCTCTTTAACCATTCTACTTGAGGTGTCTTAGATTAGGGTTTCTACTCGGAGAATCTAGTCTTATGGATAAGTATTAGATGCTTTAGCATTTATTAGTTATCTTTATAAACCAAAAAAAATATCTTCTAAATCTTGTTTTGTCAAGGGAGAGAATGAGTCTCGATGGGTTCACATTCAGGTAAGTATATTCTAACTTTGTTCTCCTCTCTTTAGTAGATAGAAGTAGCATTAGGTATTAGATCAAATAATATACTCTTCATATTACATGTATTAGGTTCTTACTCATACCTATATTAATTTAGATTCTCATATGCATGTTTTTATTGATTTACTAACCCCTCATATTGTGCCACAAACTTTGGTGTGCACTAGAATAGATTTACTTTCTTATTTATTATAATAGAGTGAATATCAAAACCTATGAATCTTTTAGGTTTGTTACATGATTGTGTTAGATTGTAGGATTTATAACCCTTACTAGTATGGTATATTATGAAAATTGATCCCCTAATTAGGTCTATCAGATCCCCATATTGGTCATGCTCTTTCCTAACAAATGTATTTCCAATCAAAACTGTAGGTATGCTCTATCTTTTTCAAGCCAAGATTGATTTATATACATGATAAATTTATAAATACATAAATTTTGGTGAAACTAACATGAACTAACCCTTACAATATTTATTTCATTCTTTCAATCTATTTCATCATTATTTTTATCATATATTTTCCATACTATGTTGACTGCATAAACCCAACTCTAATTTCTATGTTGAGGTTTTTAGGTATAGGCTATTGGATCAGCTCAGATGACCTAGTACAAGTTTTTAACTTTTAAAACTTCCAATCTAGGCTAATAAGTTAACCCAATAAACCTTGTACATTTTCAAGCATCCTATTAAGCATATTGGGTCAACCCAATTGACCCTATATATTTCAAGCACTTAGCAATAGGTTTTTTCAAAGCTTAATCAACCCATTCAACCCAATTAGTAGAATTTGTAAGCATATATCAAAGGTATTGAATAATAATATTCATTATTTTCATCTTTGATCCAAAAAATTTCTTTTTTACCTCCTCTCCTTCTTTATAGTCTTTTCTTTCACAGTTTGCAATCTTTAAAACTGCCCCTACATAGTCAAGTAGATCAACCCTATCGACCCAGTTTTATGTTTTATGTGCTATTTGGATAACTAGGTCAACTTTTCCAACCCTATTCATTTTTAGACCTTACTTATATAGTATAGGATTGACCCTGTTGACCCTATTCTATATTTTATGCATACACTATTGATTATATCAACATTGTACCTTATTTCAAATTTGGAATTAATCCTATATGCTAGTAATTAGTTCACACTTTTTTCTTATTGATTGCATGATTATAATAGATCACATAGTTTAATTAGGTGATTTTCAATTAATCATTTAATTTCACTATTTTCTATTTTATGCACACATAAACAAATCACCAATATAAATAATTATTTTATAATTTATCTACCCAAGGCCAACCTACTTGAATTTCATCACCAAGGGGGAAGATAACTTGATGTTTTACTCAAGTATAAAGCATGGTTAATGGTATATTATAGCTAAGCACCCAACACCCTTATCACTATAGTGTGTGTAGTGAGGGGGTAGGCCCCAATACCAAGCTTGTACCATTACCACTACAAATCCTTTTCATCCCAAACTACCTAAAACCATCCTTAGCTTGCTTTCTAGTTCATTTCTTACATCCAACTTCCCATCACATTTAAAATCATATTATAAACATTTAGGTTGACCAATTAGTTAACTATTTACTTTCTCTTTGCTCAATTGTATTTTATATTGTAAAAACTTACATTAGCTAGCATTGGTACAAGGTTTTGTGTTGTGTGCCTCAGTTGGATTAGCAAAAATTAATCTAATTGATTGTTTTTTTCCCTTTAGTTATTAATTTTTAAATTACTTTCAAAAGTTATCTTGTTTCAATTCACAATCTATTATAGGCTTCTTAATTTTCCTTGCCTGCTATACTAGGTTAACCTAGTCGACCCTGTATCATTTTCCAGCCTTTATTCACTATATAAGATCAACCCAATAAACTTTATATTATTTATAGGCCTTATTTTTTTTGCTAGATTAAATTAGTCGACCCTAAACTATTTTATACCGCCTCTATTTATCAATCTAGTTCTCTATTTCTCCTTTTTTGCATTCTGTTCATCTCTCTTCAGTTATAATGAAATTTCTTATTATAATATTCTTGGACAGCTTGAGTCCATCTAGATACTATATGGTATGTTCATCTATCCCTCTCTTTTCCTCCTAAGAGCACCATCATTCTTGGGGCACCTCTTCCCCTCCTTCATCCATGAATTGTAATATGGTGAAAATAACACATCAAGATGAAGTTGATGGATCTAATCCTTTCTATACTTACCAAAAATCTTCTCATCTTAAAAATATTCAAACTAATGTAAGAGTAATTGATACAAGTTTACTTAATAATCCCACTACTAATCCTTCTTCTAGTAACCCTTCCCCTAACACCAATTTGGGGAGTACTCCTACCAACACCAACCCACCTCTTTATACAACTCAAAATTTAGCCCAAGTTATCCAACAAATGAACATAATGAAAAATTCTAACACCAACCAAATGATGCAAATTCAACAAAATTTAATTAATGTGGCTAATAAACCTCTAACTATCCATCCTCAAGATAATCCCAATTACATTTCTCCACTTCTTAGGGATGCCTCAGGAAATATTATTCCTCAACCCATAATGAATAACAAGATGATTCAAACCATTCAAAATGAGCCTTTGTACCCCTTCATTGTATCCATTGATATTGGTAATACATCTCCAACTATCAAGTACAATGATACTAAAGACCCTACCTCATTTCTTAAAGCCTTTGGCAACATTTAGAAAGAGTGGATCCAAACTAATACGTTTGCCATAACTGAACTCTTAGTGAAATCCTTCACTATCAATGTATTACAATGGTATAATCAACCTCCCAAACATTCTATTTGAAAACTTGAAGATTTGGTTCATCCCTTAGTTCTAGAGTTTCAACACAATGATCTTCATAAAAATTGTCTTAGCCACTTCATCAATATTAAACAATCTCCCAACAAATCACCTCTTGAATTTATCAAAAGATGGAAATATTTAGCTCATAAAGTTTACCATAACATGACCGATGATAACTCATTCAAAAAAATTATTACCTCTTTAACTCCCACTCTCCAACATAAGGTTTGAAACTTTGCTCCCCAAACACTTAATGAAGATTTTGACCAAGCTAAACATCAAGACTTTATTATGTATAAATTCAAACCTAATTATAAAATTTTTAAAGGATTTTTCCAAACAACTAATTTTATCAGTAGTAATGCTTTAAAAAATAAACTAGGAGTTGTTAAAACTAATATTCCTTCACCTTCTCATACACCTCTTTTGGTTTAGCAAATGAAATATTTTTTACCACCCTCAAAACATTTCATCTATCCCAATTATCCTCTTAAGTTGTATGACCCAAATCTATTTTTTTGGTTTCATTCTAACATTAGGCATTCTCACAAATCTTGTACAGGGCTCACTAAATTTTTGCCTCTTATATGCTTGGTGATTCATTCAATCATGAATCTATGATTAATCTTCATTGTCAAGAATATACTGCTTCTTTTAAAAAATGACAAGCTTCCAAAGCTTCTACGTCAAATAACCAAAAAGATTCTTCATATAATCAATCAAATACCAAGGATGTTTATGCCATTGATGTTGATTATGACCAATATTTCAGTAATTCTCAATATGTTAATAATAATAAGTTCAATTTTTGTCACAAACTAGTTCACAAAGATCCCATTACCAAGCCTAAGAATCCATCCTTGGAGGAACTAATTCTTAAATATACTACCGCCACTAATGTTGCTTTAGAAGAACCATGAAGAACCTTAAATTTTTGAAATAATGTTTAGAATATTCTACAGGCTTTAAAAGGAACTTGACACCCTTCCACTCACCCAAGGACCACCATGAAAACTTAACACATCATCCAAAGACTCAAAATAGGCTATCATATGATGATCCCTAAAGCAATGTCTAACACATACTATGACACCTTAAAAAATGCTAAAAGGCTTAAAATGATACCAAAAAGGACATCAAAAGGCATGTAGACCACCATGTATAAGATTGGAGGGGTCTCATGCGAAATTTTTGGATTGTAAGGATTAAAATTTGGTTTGGGAGGCCAAATTATCAATATTTAGTATAAATCTTTACTATGTGTGTGAATATTATTTATTAGAGATCACATCCTAGTTATTAGGAATATAAGTAAGGATTAGTTGGTGGTTTCCTTTATTGTAGGACATAAGGATTCATATAATAATAATTGTAATTATTCTTTCCAGCTAATAAATTTTGGAGTGTGAATTACTGATGGATAATTTATCACACATCATTTGTGCAGATCCTCATATTTCTTCCTCATTTAATTGGTTGAGTAGATCCCCTATGGGATTATGTATCACTGATATTAAAGCATCTTTTAATATGTAATCAGATCTAGGTTTTCATGTATCTTACTTATGCAACCTTTTTATTGGTTCACATTAGATCTAAATAAACCACCCAAATACACCAGGAGTACCAAAAAAATAGGTTCACATATCTATTCTATCTTGAGAGGACACCTAGAGCCAAAATTTATATGTCTACACTTTTTCTAGGTTTATTGAAATTTTTACAAGTTTCAACACTTTTTTTACCAAAAAAAATTTAATTTAATAATTTCATTCAATTTTAGTCGGTGTGTGCTAAAGTTTTTAAAAAGAAACTAAGGAGAACTTAGGAAATTAATAGAATATATTTAATGTATTTTTTTTTTCAAATCCACCATTATAATAGTCATTGATACTTTTTTGTATTTATGAAATATATTTTTATTTAGAGCTCAGTTTGGAATGAAGATTTTGTTTTATAAAAATTTGAAAGTGACATCTTCAAAATGATATGTAATATCATGGGGTTTTGAGAAATATAGAAAGGTTCAAAATAGGTTGTAATTAGGGGATGGGAATGAACATTTTAAAATATGAGCTTGAAAGATTTTATTGCTAAGGTTGCTCCATAGTTTCAAAATCATAAAAAGTTTTGGAGTTATTTATTTTATGTTAGTTTACTTGTGCATAGCAAGGCATATATATATATATATATATATATATATATATATATATATATATATATATATATATATATATATATATATATATATATATATATATATATATATATATATATATATATATATATATATATATATATATATATATATATATATATATATATATATATATATGTATATAATGCCCTGCTATGCACAAGTAAACTAACATAAAATAATGAACTCCAAAACTTTTTATGATTTTGAAACTTAAGGTTTCTATATATATATGGTTCAATTGAAAAAATGTTATAAGGTAATTATTAGCTATATGGATGGAATGCCAAGAAACATTATGTAAATGCATTCCCCCTAAAGATCCAAGCTCAAATCTAGCTACTCTCATGTTTTGTTTTTTTTGGATAAAGGGTAAAAGTGGGGTTTTAAAAGGGTGAAAAACCTAATACAAAACAAAGGAAAGATGAAAGATAATATATTCAATGAAGCAAAAATGAAGAAAGAGATTTTATTTACTTTAAATAATAAATAAAAGAGGTTTTTTTCTAATAGGGGTCTATAAAACAAAATAATTATATTGTCATGGGTTGTTTTATTAGTAGATCCCAACAACCCAAACTCTATTCTATCAATTTTTTTCTATTTTTGATACCTATTGATGACATTTACAATATCAATGGTATACCCCAAAATATAGGATAAAACAATCAAATTGGCTAATGTGGTATCAACATTAGCTAACAAAATTAGTGAGATCATAGTTTAACAAATTGAGGACCCAACCAACTATTGAGTTCTTATTCTAGGGAATACGACATAATATGAAGTCCTAATCTATGACAACTCAAGTGACCCTAAGGTCCTATCCTATTTTGTCATTGACATGGAAAGTTAGTTTGAGTATAGTGACATGTCAACATGTGATCACATTCCTTTTTGTAAGTTAAAACTATCAGATGTTGACATTCTCATGATCATATAATGACATAGCAATTATAATCACATATACACTTGGGATGTGTTGACGGAAGCATTGAAAATGACTTTGTACCCATCTTCCTATGAGGAAGACTTGTGGATTAAATGGCTAAGATTATGTCATAGTTCTAATATGTCTTTTAAGGACTACATATTTTAATTCAATTTCTTGTGCATCATGTTTAAAGTGTAGGATGATGTACACACCTTGATAAAAAAAATTAAAAAGTGGGATTTTGGCTCATTTATTCAGAGAGTTTAAATACACAATGATGTTGAGTTTTTATGCATCATTTATATAGACACAACTTCTTAAGGATAAATTTTCTAATCAACATAGATTCACTTAATCTCCTTCCTTAGCTTCATTTAAGATCAGACTGAATTTTTATTTATCACAACATAAACATTCCAATCCTTATTCTAAGCAGCATAGGTATTATCCTCCAAAAACTACCTACTCTTATAAAAGCTCTTCTTAGTATTATTTTAATTCTTATTTAGAACATAAGAAGGATGATAATGTTTATACATTTTTAAGAGAAAAGTGCATGATAAATTTGAATTATATTAGTTAAAGAAGATAAATTTGCATGAAAATACTTGTTATGAGGAAACTCATTCCATTCACATTGAAATAATTAGTGAATATAAAATCTATTATTAGCAAAAAGTAGATTTTAAAAAATTCACTTTAATGCATCATCAAAACACATTGCGTTCATGACAAACGTTTTGTCACAAAATCTCACCTCACACATGATTTTTTAGTGGATTGTATTATCAACAACAAATTATAGATTAAAATCATTGGGAAAATATTTTTCAAAAAATTAACCTATAATGGAGTTACATCCTAATTTATATCCACTTAGATGTAAGGATAGTTCTCCATCCACACATATCACACACACTTGCACGATGTCATTTGCATTTGGTTCTAAATTCATGGATATGGTCACCTATGATGTGCCATACATGGAATTATGTGGTTTATTTCTTATAAAATCCTATCAATATGATATTCAATCCCATTATGATGCTTTAAAAAATGCATACACATTACGTAAAGATAATAAAACTTACCTAATCAAATGTAATATAAAAACAAAGTCAGTGGGATTGATAAAAGGGTTGAAGGTTTTCTTGCATGATTGTACTCAATTCCCACTCCTCCAAGATATTGTGGTTGTTGATGATGATTGTCATCTATCTCCTCATTTAATCAACATTCAATTGATGTCTTATTAGCCAGGGCTAGTGTCCAAAGTTATCTGTAGTAAGGTATGGGATGGTAGATCTAGAAGGCCACTTATGGGGGTGCTTGTTGATCCTATTCTAACTTTGAATAGAGAAAGGAATGTGTCATAAACTACGTGATTCATGCTTTTGATATAAAAAAAAAGAAATCAAATCAATCCACTCTTTTGCTGGAAGTAAAAGATCACACTCCTATTTTACGTTTGCAGGGAAAGTAAATTCACACTCCTACTTACAAAAGGAAATTTGCTTCACACTTTTGCTGTAAAAGAAAACATACTTTGTGTGGAAAATAAATAAAATAAGAAAATGCTCTTTTTAAACTATGAATTTGTTTTGATGTTTTTATAAATAAATGCAAATAGTAATAAGATTCTAATTAATTATAACAATGAATTAATAAAATAGAACATAAATACCATACACAGTTCTTAGTTCCAAAGAGAGTGGGCCCTTGCTCCTCTCGAACTCAGGAACAAAGATTAATCAATGCTAGAAACTGAAGTATTAATTCATAGAAATGAAATGATTACAATCTGGTTGAAACCTATATGATTTTATAATATCTGATTCTTGATTCTCTATTTTCTCTATATTTTCTATTATATTCATAGTCGAAAGTCTTACACTTTATACTAATACAATCAACTCAAAATAGGATGCAAAATAATAAGACTCCTTGGTCGATCCCTTCATCCAAAGATATGGGATTGGATTTCCAAGAGATCTAATTATTTTGATGAAATAAATATACTATTCTATAATAGTCCTAAAATTTGATTACATATAAGTTTATCAAAAGCAAGTCCTTCAAAACAACAGGTGGTTATTTTCCTTATTTGATTCTAGTTGGAATGGTTCTTTCTTATCTTATCTAGCCTCCAGATTCTTTTTTGTGGCTTTGTCCTTATAGAATTCTCAAAATTGACCCTATAGAGTCTGTAGAAATGATCCTGTGGAGTCCATAGAAATAAGCCTATGAAGTCCATAGAATCAAGCCTATAGAGTCCATAGAAACAAGCCTGTAGAGTCCATAGAAATGTTGGATGGATATCAAAATGGAACATTCACTATACATCACCTGTGTCTTTTTCCTGAGCATTATTTACGCCAAAGATCACTAAAACATGTTATGTATTAGACATTAATGAAAAAGTAAAGGTTTAGTCTTTGGTTCAATATAAAAAAGACAAATATCTATTTTTCATGTAATAGCTATCTAAGAATCTAATATTTACATAAGATAATATCCTTTGAGAGATAGATTAAGGGAAATATTATGTCAATAATGATCCATATTTTGAGCTCATCATCTTCCCCAAGTTTTACCTTTTGCAAGTCCCATTACAAACATTTACTGGCATTCATAACTTTGGCTTTTGATTTTCATACTTTGACTCAAGTCATATTCATAACATTCATCTATTATATGTCTATCTAAATTGCTTGTAAATCCCTGATATGTTTGAATCATTTTTTTTCATATACTAAATTGCTCCTCTGATTGTGGAGCCCAACTCTGCCATCCTAGAATAAGGTATGATCAGCAAAGGGGGTCTATATCTCATGTCAACCCATTTTTGTTCTCCCTCGGAGTTGATTACCTCTATTAAAATTTCTATTATTGAGGATGCTCTCTTCATACTCCATCTTAAGTTATTTGGGGACAAGACCTCTCACCTTTTAAGAGGCACTGAAAGTTGGTCCCATCTGTTTACACTTGCAACCACTACTGAATCAAAACTCTATCTTGAAAATAAATCAAAAGAAATAGCACAATCATATAGAGCCTGTAAATAATGTGTTTTAACCTCATCATTTAACAAAGCATAGTTAAAATTTTGTTTAATCAATCTAGGAATAGGAAAGGCTAATCTGACACATAATCTTGTAGTCTTAGCATGATTTGTATAGTCCTCAAATATGCCTTTCCATGCTATTTGATTTTTGAATTTATAGTGTAATGCTCTCAATTAAACTTCTCCTACATGAAGATTTATCGAAAACTTATTGTGCTCATGATCTCCTAGAATTAATTCAACACTATAGAAAATTTATAAAAATGTTTTTGGCTACAAAATTTTGTAATGAAGATGAAAAGAGATCCACAGAAGCTACCATCTATAAAATTGTTCAAATAAAAACAAATTGTATACAGGAGAAGGATTCCTACATGCTAAAAGAGTTTCCCCTAATTTGCATGCATCCTAAATTTTTTTTTCTAACTCTTAGACTTTAGCTTTTAATTATTTCTTTTCATTTTCCAAGAGTTTATTTGAAAAAGTCACATCTTTGTTTTTTTGTTTAAGTACATAACATTTTTCATCTATTTGATATAGTATTTGCAAGGGAAGAATACCTAGGTCACTTGTGTGATAACCATGGTCAACAAATAATTGAGAAGGAGAAGGTGTAATAGAAGGTGCTTTGAAGAGTTTACCAAATTCTACAATCTCTTATTTTCCTTTAGACTTTTTGCATATATCTAAAAATCTATCTATTCAGCTTCATGTTCTTTTATTATTTCCTCTAATCTGTGAATTTTTGCTACATGATCAGTAGACACTTTATCTAATTTCTACACCAAAGATGAGTTGAGATGATCCTTATTTTGCAATTGACTAATCAAGTCAGCAATGTCAGCTATCTATTGTTATTCAAGAGCTTGAGCTTGAGAAAGCTACAAATTTATCTACATAATAAGATCATTTAGATTAGATGATTCACCTTTCTCATTAGTACATATAGTCTTCCCTTTATCCATTGTAGTTTCAACTAGAATAGATGGTTGTCCCACCATACTTAATTCATCTACCATGTGTGGCTCTTCCTCTAGATTTGGCTTCTCCATTATGATTGGAGAGTTCCTTTCAGAAGAAATTTCTTCAATATCTATAGGTGCAAGAATATTTTGATATATGGGGAAATGAGACACTATTTCAAGACTATCTAAAATATCTATAGCTTCGTGTTCATCTTATTTTATTAAAATGAACCTTCTCCTTCTTTTAATTACTCTTTGAGCTACACTTGGTTGGTTTTCCTTTTCAACTTCCAAACACTTGGTCTTCTTAAGTTTTGTAGCAACCTTTCATCTCAATTTTCTTCTTCCTGACAAGGGAACTAGTTTTACAACAAACTCATGATGTTCTTATGGGGACCTTGAATCTTCAGGATTTTGAGACCTTGTGATTCTTCTTAAAGAAGAAGAAGAAGAAGGATTTTTTGTTGGTACTGCAGTCTGTGAGTTCTTCCTTGGTGTTGTTTTCTCAACTGATATAGTAGGTGGAGATGAGCATTCTTATAGTGAATTTGTGGTTTCTTGTGCAGGCAAATCTAAATTTTTTTGTGCTATACTATTCTAAAATTGCTCCCAGACCTCTTGACCTTGCTGAAAGAAATGATGTTAGATAATAAGCTGAATAAGGCCATGATGCCTAAGAGCAGCATTAGGGGTTGTAGACATAACTTGTAGAGCACCATAAAGAAATATGGAAGGTTAATTTTGTAATGAGGGTTTTGTCTCCCATACTTAAGATGTATTAACATTTTCATGTCATCTCCTCCTAAAAGACTATGTTGTCCTTCATAAATGATATAATTAAGTACCCACTTGGATACAAATTTCTAAGGTTCAAGAAGTGAATTTATTTTAATCCCTTTTGATTTTTCCTTAGAATCTACTAGACATGAAGTTTTAGTCTACTCATTACCATTAAAATGAATAATTAAATCACTAAATGAAACTCTGCCTATAGCTCTCATTCCCTCTTTTGGAACTTGTATAATTTAGCTTATAATTTGAGTTGTAATAGGAATAAAATTGCCTTTCACAATTAAAAATTCATGGGTGAGATTGGTAATGAATTCACTTACCATTGTTTCATCAAAACCCTAAAAAATTTCAATGAAAGGTAGCCATCCATTGGATCTAAACACTACTACAAAATCTTTGTCTTTATGAAACTTTGCTAGATCTTTCAGCTCTGATCTTGTCTTTTGTCCTATTTCTATGTAGAGTTACAGTCAACTCGATTCCTTTAACTCCAATTAAGATGTAGACCAATATTTTGTTGAAGTCAGTAGGCAAAAATCACTAAGGATTGGTAGACCAAATTCTATTAAAGTCTGTAGAAAGGAAATGGTTCATTTGAAATGCTACAGTTGCATGAGTCCATAGTTTGGTATGATGATTTGATATAGTTAGGTGCCACACGTTTCTATGGAGTGTGCCAGCCATTTTATCTCATCAATACAAGTTATGTGAAATGATGACATGTCGTATTGATGATGATAATAATTCATTATTTCATTTAAAACCCCTTTTTATGACATCCCATCATTATGATACTTGATGACTCTTGATGATATCAAATTTGCACACTTATCCATACACCTTTGGCAGCTTAGTTGCATGATTTTTTATTATGACATGTGTCATTCCATTTTGGAAGATTCAAATTTGGGTCATCTCTAGAGAATAGTGTCTTAATCAAATCAAAGATAATTAGTTAACTAAATATAGATAAATAAAATATGTGTCTTACTTACTTTAACCTTAGACATTATCCTTTGCTCGCCATATGTCCTACACAAATAGATTTGCATGGATTAGTTTATTACATAGAGATGACCAATCATAGTGTCATGATAATATTTTATTATAAATTTCTATTTTTTCCCTTTGGCCAGCTATTACTCAATTTCTAGCCAAAACCCTTTTTTTACAATGCATAGCTAGCCAGCAAGCTAGTTTTCTGGGCATGCATTGTCAATAGCGTCCCTGGAAGGATTTTCACTATTGATGATTTTTATTATTATTTTACTTTATTTTATTTTATTTTATTTTTGGACTATAGGATTATCAAGGAGCATGTTCACTGGAAGAAGTAGAGCTTTCCAGAATAGCTACTTGATCCTTTACTTTTTGAATAAATTCATCTTTATTGAGAGGTTTCTAATAGAGATTCAATCTATGTCTATTAACTAAAATAGCTCTTCCACTATCATCAATAGGTATCAGCTTAATAGAACTATTTTCATAGACCTCTTCAATCTTATAAGGTCCCAACCATCTTGTTTGTAGTTTTCCTTTGAACTATTGAAATTTAGAATCAAACAACAATACCCAATCTCCTTTTTGAAACTTTTGTTGCTTGATTTATGCATCATGCCAAACTTTTGTTTGATGTTATACCAGTTCAATTCTTTGTAGTGATTCTATCCTCATTTTATCAAGTTGATTAAGCTGTAGGAGTATTTCTTTCTATATTTCTTCTAATTCAATTCCTACTTATACAATTGTTTTCAAAGTTTGTAATTCAAATTCAATAGAGAATAAACGCTTCTTACCATAAACCAATTCATAAGGTGAAAATCTAGTTGTTGTTTTCCAAGTGGTATTATAGGCCCAAATATTTTTTGGTACCTTATCTGCCCAATTCTTTCTACTAAAATTAACAACCTTGGTTAAAATGGTTTCTAATTCTCTATTGGTGACTTCAACTTATCCATTAGCCTTTGGATGGTATGGAGATGTTTTTATGTGATGAGTTTGATACACTTGCATGAAATACTTTATCATGTTTGACATGAACTGCGGTCCTTGATCTGAGACTATCTCTTTTGGAGCACTAAATCTTTGCATGATTTTGAAATATAAGAAATTAGCTACCATCTCCTCTCTTGCATGAGTTAATGCTTCCACTTCTACCCACTTGGTCACGTAGTCTATACATACTAGGAGATATTATTTTCCTCTAGAAAGAAGATCCACTAGACTGATAAAATTAATTCCCCATTTCTTAAATAGTTATAAAACCAATTGAGGATGAGGGTACATATGCATCTCCGTTGAAAGAGTAGGCTATCTAATTCATTGACAAGCATTATAATGTCTGACATATCTTTTTAATTATTGATGAAGATGAGGCCAATAATATCCTACTCCCAAAATTTTATGTATGGTTCTTTGAACTGAGTAATGACCTCCTAGTTCATCATGACAAGCTCTGATGATATCATAAGCTTCACCATTTGTCACACACCTATGAAACACATGATCAGGTCCAAGTTTAAATAACATTATATTAATCCATTTAAAATAACTTTCTTTGATTAAATGTTTCTTTTCTTTTTGTGAAAAGTGCAGAGGAAACTTCCCTGTAGTGAGGTAATTAGCTATATCAACAAACCACAAATATTGTGCTAAAATAGAAAATAATTATTCATATATAAAGTCATCTTCCACTAGTTCTTCTTCACCTATAGTGTTCATTCTTGATAAGAAATCAACAATCATATTAGACTTCCCTGATTTGTCTATAATAGTAACATCAAATTTTTGTAAGAGCAAGTCATCTAATAATCCTACCTCCCATAATTGGTTTGTTGTTAAGATATCTAATAGCTAAATGGTCTGTATAGACATATACCTTATAGCCTATTATTTAGTGTCTAAATTTTTTAATTGCATTAATTATAGCTAAGAATTCTCTCTTAGTTGTGGTGTAGTTTTTTCAACAAGTGTCATGGTTTTGCTAATATAAATATAACATACATATTACCCTCTTCATCTTTTTGTTTATGAATTACTCCTACTATTGTATTGGAAGCATTTGTGTATATATGGAATGGCTTAGTCCAATCTGGTCCTCTCAATACTAGAGTAGTAATAAGTTTAGATTTGATGGTCTCAAAAGCCTACTGGCAACTATCACTCCATTTGAATGTACTATCTTTTGTAAGCAAGGCAAACATAGGGGTAGCTATTTGGGTAAACTTATCTATGAAGCATCTGTAGTAACCAACATGTCTCAAAAAATTCTTAACTTTAGTTTGTGTTTGTGGAATGGGTAAATTAGAGATTATTTTGACTTTATTTGGATCTACTTGAATGCCTTTTGTAGAAATATGGTGTCCCAAGATTATTCCTTCATCCATCATCAACAAACATTTCCCATGGCTCAAATATAATTGATGTTCCTCACATATAATTAGTACTCTTTCCAATTTGGTAAGAGCTTCTTCATAAGTTTCATCGTAAATAGTAAAACCATCCATATATACCTCAACACAATCATTTGTAAGGTCAAAGAATATTGCTAGAATTTCTCTTTGGAAGGTTGCTAGAGCATTACAAAGTCCAAATAGAAGTACTCGATAAGAAAAATCTCCCCAAGGGTAGATAAACATGTTTTATCTTGATCTTTAGCTACTATCATTATCTGGTTATACCCACTAAACCCATCCAGGAAAGAAAAAATATTTACCTACTAAGTTATCAAGAACTTGATCAATGAAAGGTAAAGGAAAGTAATCTCTTAATGTTGCTTTGTTTAGTTCTCTATAATCTACACATACTCTTAACTTTATATTTTTCTTGGACATAATTACCAGAGGTGACACCCACTAGCTGTCTAAGATGGGGAAAATAAATCCAACTTCCAACAACTTTTGGATTTTTATTTTGACTATTTCCTTTAATGTTGGGTTTATTCTTATTTGTGGTTTTATGACCAATTTGACAGATTCTGTGTAAATGTGATGAGTGTATATGCTAGGGTGAATTCCTTTCATGTCAGTGTAATCCCAAGCAAAATCCTTAGTATGTCTTTCCAATACTTCAAAGAGTTGATCTTCATCTTCATTTGTTAACTAACTATTGATGTTCAAAATCTTTCTAGATAATACCATGATTAGTTTTGTACCTGGGTAGTTATATTCTATTTGCTTAAACTCACTAATTAATGAGTTTAGAGGACATGGATGAGGAAGTAGCTTATGAAACATAGTTACATTATCAACAAATTTTTTTCTAGGAAGAATCAGTCTTGCTAAGGAATAATGAAATGCATATAAGAAATGAGTTTGCTACTATTCTACCAATTTCCACACACTTTTATGAATCAATCTATGATTATATGATGAAGAAGTACTAGAAGAAGTAGAAGTAGAGGTTTCAAAATATATTTTTTGACCCAAAATTTTTGAACTAAGGTAGTCCATTGTTTTTGGACTGGTCAAGTCTGTAGCTTTCAGACTAGCAAAGTCTATAGCTTCCAGCTTAGCAGAGTCCATAGTTTCTAGACTGACAGAGTCCATAAATTCTATATATATGTCTCCATTCAATTCTTCCAAGTGTTTTTTAACTATTATCATGGCTAAAGAGGAAATGTCATTTAATGTGTTATCTGATTCATACACCCAAAGTTCTTGTATGCAATTTGTTGATGGTTTTACAAAAGGATACAAGGAGATACATTTGGATTTTAACCCATTAGAAATGGTCATGTCTCCTAACCTGCAATCAATAAATACTACTACAGTATCTAACCATGGTCTACCTAAGATTATAGGATATCCTAGATTATTTGTTTTGGGTTGTAAAACTATGAAATCTACTAGATATTCCTAAGATTCTATTAGCACTTGAACATTTTCTATAGTCCCTTCTAGTTTCGTTATCGACTAGTTTGCCATTTGAAGAATGGTAGTTGTGGGTTGCATTTTCATAAGAGATAATGTATGGAGAGTATCAACTGTGATGACATTGATTGATGCTCCTAAATCTACCAAGATGTTAGGAATTTCTTTTCCTCTGATTGTAACTGTGATCACTGGGCTTCTCAAATCTGCATATTTTGGAACTAATATTTTTTCTACTAATAAATCATCAACTTTTACATCAACATAAATGGTTCTATGATATTTTACTTTCCTCTCAGGTGTCTTAATATAAATGTTTTTGATGATCTTATTTAATTCAGGTATATCCCTAATAGCGTGTAGAAGGGGTACCTCAATATTGATCTTTTATAACTCATGGACCAAGTTTGAGTTTGGTTTAATATCAGTTTCTCTTAATCTTTCAAGAAAAGGAACTATTGGTGTAGTAGTATTTCCTTTGTTTACTTCAAGGCTCATTTTGATTTCAGCTTTTTTATTACTTATTTGAGATGATTCCATCTTTTCATTTTCATTATCTCAAAAATGAGAACTGGAGGTTTTTCTATAGTTTTCCATGATCTCAAATATATGTCTAAACACTCAATAGTTCCAACATTGATTGTTTTTCCTATTCATTAACATAAATAGGTGTTGGTTGTTTCTTTTTTGGATTTACTATTTCTTATATAGGAATTGAGGGATGATTGATTTGTCCTTGTTTGTAAATAAATGGGGGTGGCATAATAGTTTGTTGTTGAAGTGGTCTTCTTGGTTGGGTGAATTGTGACTATGGGTTTCACTACTGATTCCATTGTTGATATGGTTGTGGCATCCATTGCTGCTATAATACCCATTGTTGATGTGGTTATGGCACCATCCATGGAGGTGTTAGCATCTAATCTTGTTCTACCCATGAATTTTGAATTGATATAATTTGGGGTTGATTCCAAAATGGTGAAGGAACTGAAACATTCCATGGTGCCATCCATGGATTAACTAGATTTCTTGCATTAAACTCTCCTTGAGCTTAGTTTTATTGGGTAAATTTTTGTCTCTAAATATAATTTACTTCTTCAGTAGATTGGACTTGTGTTTTCATTTTATTCTTTAAAACAGGTAGAAGGGTGCAATATTTGGTATCATGATCTATTGCATTACAGATCCCACATGATGAAACATTAGTTCTATTTAGGGTCAGTCTCTAAGAGTGTGTTTCTATTTGCACTTAGGATAGTAGATTGCTAAGGGTTATATTGCATTTACTTTAGCTTAAATGCCATCTAAATTAATGTTTAGTGTAACCAAGATATCTATCTTTAGATTAACAAATTTTTCCATTAATTTACCAACTTCATTAGATTTCTCCAACTTTCCTTTCCTAATTCTAAATTTCATTCAAGAGTAATTGGTACAAAGCTCAGAAATTTGATCAAAAGCCAACTTATTTATATCTCTTCCACCCATCAGATTTAAGGCATCTCTAATGTCTTCATCCAATCCTTTCAAGAAAACCAATTTTTGAACGTCTTCAGTGAGTAGATAATTGCTTTTTTTATGAGTGAACATGAATCTATCCAAATAATCCTCTAAAGATTCATCCTCATTCTATTTGATTTTGAAGAAATCCTTTTTTCTTTCTCACACTCGGTAGTAATCCTGGTATTTGTTTAAAAAATTTGTTTCCATGTCATCCCATGTTCTAATAGAATTTCCAGGTAAACCCATGAACCATCTCATAGCTACATCTTTAAGTTTAGAGGGAAATAGTTGTAATTTTTGGTTATCAGTTATGTAATTATAGGTTTGGCATAACACCTTAAACTCAAATAGGAATTGATCAAGATCTTATGTAGATTGTCTCCATAAATTTGGAAGATTAGCTGGTGAAATATTTTTTATGGGGATTTGATCATTAGGATCTGCAATAATAGGAAAGGAAAAAGTCCTTCCTGGTTGTATGAATTGTTGATTTTGTTAGAGAACCATTTCTTCTTCTGATGATATTTCAAAGCTGGGATGATCTTCTCACTGAATGTTTGTGGTCTCAGTTATGGGTTGTTCCAAGTTCTCAAAATTTTCTTCAGCTATGGATCTTTGAAATGTTTCTTTTAAGTCTTTGTCAATATCTAAATAATATCTTCCTACAAGAGATTGATCTTGAGGAATTTGTCCTATGGGGCTTACGTGTGGTAATGGCCTAATTTCTATCCTAGTTTTAAAAGATTCTTGGAAATAGGTTTCACTTGTATCTTTTGGTTCCCTACTCAGAGATGTTAAAGAAGTGTCCACTTGTGTTCTTGGTGAAAACTTTGGAATAAATCATCCTTTAGAATCTCTAGGATGGTACATCAATTTATTGACTATTTTGGGATTTTTTTTATAACTTTTTTATTTTTCACTCTAGACCAATAATTATTACCTTACTAACACCTTGTGTTCCCCAGAAACGATGCCAAAAATGATAAGTGTCATCTATCTCCTTATTTAATCAATATGTAATTGATGTCTTATTAACCAGGGCTGGTGTCCAAATCTATCTACAGTAAGGTATAAGATGGTAGATCTAGAAATCTGCTTATGGGGGTGCTTGTTGATCCTATTCTAACTTTCACTAAAGAAAGGAATGCATCCTAAACTACGTGATTCATGCTTTTGCTGAAAAAAGAAAGAAATCAAATCAATCCACTCTTTTACTAGAAGTAAAGGATCACACTCCTATTTTACATTTGCAGGGAAAGTAAATTCACACTCCTACTTACAAAAGGAAATTTGCTTCACACTTCTGTTGTAAAAGAAAACATAATTTTCATAGAAAATAAATGAAATAAGAAAATGCTCTTTTTAAACTGTGGATTTGTTTTGATGTTTTTATAAATAAATGCAAATAGTAAAAGGATTCTAATTAATTATAACAACGAATTAATAAAATAGAACATAAATACCATACATAGTTCTTAGTTCTAAGGAGAGTGGGCCCTTGCTCCTCTCAGACTCAAGAACAAAGATTAATCAGTGTTGGAAACTAAATTATTAATTTATAGAAATGAAATGATTATAATATGGCTGAAACCTATATGCTTTTATAATATCTAATTTTTGATTCTCTATTTTCTCTATATCTTCTATTATATTCATAGTCAAAAGTCTTACACTTTATACTAATACAATCAACTCAAAATAGGATGCAAAAGAATAGGACTCCTTGGTCGATCCCTTCATCCAAAGATTGGAGATTGGATTTCTAAGAGATCTAATTATTTTGATGAAATAAATATCCTATCCTATAATAGTCTTAAAATTTGATTACATATAAGTTTATCAAAATCATGTCCTTCAAAATACCAGGCATTTATTTTCCTTATTTGATTCTAGTTGGAATGGTTCTTTCTTGTCCTATCTAGCCTCTAGCTTCTTGTTTGTAGCTTTATCCTTACAGAATTTTCAGAATTGAGCCTACAAAGTCTATAGAAACAAGCCTACAGAGTCTGTAGAAATGCTGGATGGAGATCAAAATAGAACATTCACTATACATCACCTGTCTTTTTTCTAGGCATTCTTTACACCAAAGATTACTAAAACATGCTATGTATTAGACATTAATGAGAAAGTAAAGGTTTAGTCTTTGGTTCGATATAAATAAGACAAATATCTATTTTTCATATAATAACTATCTAAAAATCTTAGATTTGTATAAGATAATATCCTTCAAGAGATGGATTGAGAGAAATAATATGTCAATAATGAGCCATATTCTGAGCTCATTAGTTGACTTGTCTACCTACTTTTCTATTTGCCTCTCAAAGGATTTTACAGCCAAATAGGAGGCTACATCTCAACTAATTGGTCCTTCTTGGACTTTAGGATAAGATATGTAGCAAAGGTAACCATTAAGACTCAACCAATTTCTATATTTCACATTGAACCCTATGTTGAAGCAAGTTCCAATTTGAATTATGTCATCAATGATAAAGAGGAGTCTGTTGTGGATGATGGTTCTTCTTTCAAACTTGAGGACATTTTTTATTTGATTCTAGATGAGTATGGTACATAAACTTATGGACATGATCCATATACATATTCTAAGTAAACTGACATTGGCACCTATATCATCCATGAAGGTGCATATGATAAATAAGAGGTAAGCATTGTTATGGATTAAATGTGCCAAACATAGAAAATTAATTCATATACAGAGAATTATTTTAATACACAAAATATTCTACCTTCTGATTAATTAGTCAATACAAACATAATACAAATATATAGGGCACTAATCCTTATTATTTTGGATTTTAATATCCACTAATATCTCACTTATAAAACCTAAAAAACTATATGAGACATTATATTGTTATTCCTAACAATATAATATCAATTATCTAATACAATCTTATCGTATTAACCATATAGTTACTAACAATCATGTAACTAATATTTACCTCTTGGTAAATCAAGCATAGTAAATACTAATTTACTTAATGGTAACTCACAATGTAAATATCTATTCCTAACATTCCCCCCATAGTTTTTACATGGTGAAAAAAATTCACACTCTTATTTGCAGTATGCTCACCCATTGTAGCATGCCGAAATATTTGGCTCATGACCTTGATATAAAGAGAGCCTCACTTCTCCCATGGTTTTATAGGTTTACCATAAACCTTGAATTGAACATGAACCTCCTTCTATCTACTGTTCACCTCCTGGTGGTTTTCTATATCTTTACCACAAACCCTTTCAAGATCTATGAATTGACTTACATTGGTGCTTTTTGTCCTTTCATAATGTTTTCACATCAAGGAATTATGTTTGGAATTTCACACATATTACATATCCTAAACATGCATATTCCTCTATTCTTATTTTGTAAACACACGACATAAATTAAAAAACACACCATACTATATATGTCACAAAACATTGGTACATCCCCATCATTAGTGATTGATGAGAGGTCACTGAAAGACCTCCTTCTGTGTATCCTCCAACCTCCAGTATCTCACTACTTACTCATCTAATGTACTTCATATCATTTTGATTGAAATGGGGTTCCCCTCACAATACTAAAATTTGTCTTAGGATGTTGGGGTCACCCAAAAATGCATCTGTAAGGAAAATTATTTTTATTTTCACATTTTTTGACATTATGACAACATGACTAGACATAAAACTAACTCTTAACACTCGACTCAAAAAATGGCTTAACTCTGACATTTTTGATAAATTTTTGACACTTAAAAAATATTGACACATTTAATGGCAATAATGAATTAATTTTGACTCTTTTGATGACATGCTTTAAAAAGGACTCTTTATCAAATAAAACTGACTCAAAAAAAAATTTGTAAAGACATGACTTGACAAATAAATAATGGCCCACATATTTATTAGACACTCTACATACATTTATTTTAAAATATTATACACTTATAAACCACTATATACTAATTTGATTCAACTTAAACTCAAGACTCAAAAATACAAAGAACAAAGAACCACCACATATACTTTAAGACTTATAACAAAACATTACTTGATATTAAAGTAATAAAAACTTTTTTTTTAAATAATAACCTAACCTAGATCTGATGAAATTCTTGGAATTTGATGAAGATGACTTAGATGTTGAGCTTGATTGAAAAATAATAGAGTTTAAAATGCTTTGAAATAACACATTGACATCACCAAATATCAAAGCACCAATTGTTTGCAGTTTGAAAGAGAGAACTGATCCTTCCTTCTCATGTACACAGATTGATCGATCACACCACATTTTTAGGAAGAGCCATTAAAAAAAATTTAGCCTTTAAACAAGTCTTATGTATGGATATTATTAAAACAACATTGAATAATATGGAGAGTGATAATAGGGGACATCAAGGGATATAAATTCACTGCACATATTTATAATTCTTTATCTACAAAGCCACTAGACTTCAATGTGAGGTTCAATTATATTTTTTGAATGTAGATATTAACAATATTGAACATCAAAACACATGGCTTCATGATTAGATGCACATTGGATGATACCACCTTGTGCACTTTACGTGCATGAACATATATATGTCTGCATACAACTTATAAGTTTATCTTTGATAACTAGATTGGCATAAAAAAATTCTGCAAATGTGTTGTAGAAGAAAATGGATTTAATTAAATTTGTATGGCATATCACGTCCTTTTTCATGGTCTTGATGACTACTATGTGTTACAAAACCTTCTCTTCCAACATACCTTGTTGTAAAAGATCAGACGTAAGCACCTGATACATTGAGAAGCATCTCAATACTTAATCTAAGAAAAATAAATTTAATTGTCTTAAAAAATTTCATACAAAATGTTTTCACCCATCATAGGGGCAATGCAATGATGACTTCAACCCTTACTAAATGGTTAACACTCCATGGTACTAACTTATCTCAAAATCCTTGCTCTAATACCATTATTGTGGATTCAAAGAGCCAAACATAGTAAATTAATTCATGCACAAAGAGAATTATTTCAATACATAAAATATTCTACCTTCTGATTAATTAATCAATACGAACATAATACAAATATTTAAGGTCCTAATCACTATTATTGGGGATTCTAATATCCACCAATATCAAATCTATAAAACCTCCAAAACTAAATGAGACATTATATTATTATTCCTAATAATATAATATCAACTATCTAATACAATCTTACTATATTAACCATATGTTACTAACAAACTTGTAACTAATATTTACCTCTCGATAAATCAGCCATAGTAAATACTAATTTACTTAATGGTAACTCACCATGTAAATATATATATTACTAACAAATGTTGAGAATTATTTATCACAAGCTACTAAAGGCAATTACTTGATTCATGTATATGATGATGATATCTTGAAGAACATGATAGATCACTATGGCGAGGAGAACCATGTAATTATACCTAAACTTGATGAAGGAGCCATTGAAGATGACATTCATGAGGAAGAAGATGACCTATGTCAAAGGTTTAATGTTATAAGTCAAGAGTTTGATTAGTTGGCTAAGACTATTTATCCCCTTAAGAATTGCATATCTAATGTCAAGTTGGTTGATGAACTTAACAAATAAATGGTCTAGTATCTTACCAAGTATGAAAAAGATGATCTTGTTAAGAATGAGAGTGTATGTCTTACTATTGTTTAACAGGTTACAACCATGAAAGATTCTCATGAATCCAAGGTAAAATATTTTGAGATTGAGGAATAAACAACACCACAACCTAATGTTGATCCACTCTCAGAAGTATTGTGGTAGAATGAGAACAACCTTGATGATACCATGCATTGAGGACATCATACCCAATAAGAATGCAAATATGAGACAAATGTCATGCCTCCTAACTTACAGTTTAAAGAGAACTAATTATATATGACAAAGATCACTCAAGTTGTAGACCCCAAAAATATCCTTGGGTGGAAAAATGTATTATATTTGAGTGTTCAAGGTAGAAGACTTGTAGGCATGAGAAGACCTAAAGATGGTAAGTCATTTTACCATATACATAATCAAGTGTTTGATGATGAGCATGATTCACATGCTAGATTTATTTCATGGATTAGAAATGATGCAAGAGGAAAAATCTTTGACCCTGGTTGAACCATGGTAAATTATTTTTCACCTCAGGTTTGAGGTCTTGTAAATATTAGGATAGGTGTGAGTCTAGGATAGGTGTGCATCTTGGTTTCAATTGTGTGTGTGTTCCATAAGTGTTATTGATAAAACATGTGTGTTTTATTTGGTGTGTCTTATTTTTTGTGTATTTTCTTGTGTTTGGTGTGGTTTCAAAGGCAATTGCATGTCAAACTTGTGCATGGGTGATTCCATTACCCAATGGATAGGAGTATGCTACTAGTCTTGGCATAGTTGGCTTGCTACCCCTAAGAAATTGCCAAGAATGTTGAATATTTTGACCACAAGTCAAAATATGTCAACCCTCTATACTTAAAAACTTTTATAAGTGATTATTATGGTCTTTTAGGGTGTACCATGGTCCTAGTGATGTCATTTGATGAGCTTCTAACCTTGGTTATATCCATCTTTAGTCATGTCATTTTAGGGGTCTTATTTGAGTCATTTATGAGGTTTGTATGGTTTAAAATTAAATAAAAGTGTTACAAAGACTCTATCAATGTGTATTATGTCAATTTTTTTAGTTTTTAGTACTATAACTAAAACTTGGTAGGAGTCTACATTGAAGGCAAAAAATAGTTGAAAAGAGGTAGTTTCAGGTGGTTTTTGGTAGTTGTAAAGTTTGTGTAGGACTCTTGGATTATGTGGAAGGCCTTATAGTGTTCCTTAAACTTCCCTAAAATCACTTATACACTTTTTTATCTTTTAAATACATAAAAATGGCCAAAACCTATTTTTCTCCTTTATCACTCTCCTTGACATGCAAGAATGGTCAAATGGTTTTTTGATATTACAAACAACAAGAGAGGAATCAATTTGAATGCCTCTGAGGGATATTATTACACTTGGTATAATTCAAATTCATGGTAGGATTTATAATATTGTTTACTTATTCCTTATGAACTAATGCTAAGAGTGTTAGTCACTTTTTTGCATGCTCATCCCCACACCCTATAGGTTTCCTCTCAATTTGCATTGGTCCATATAAACCAATTGATAAAAGTGTTTTCAGATAGTGTGGACATCCTCCTCACATGGTTATCAAATTATTTTTCACCTTTGGAATGGATGATAAAATCACAAACACTTCATTCCACTAGTGAGAGTTCTATTGCTAGGTTGTAAACAAATTTCACTAATTATAGACGGTCTTTTTCCTATAATGGTTTCAAAAAAAGAGTGTATTTATGTTTCATGCTCCTCATGGTCATGGTGATTAGCTTCCTTTTGGAATTGTTAGTCTCAAATAATAACATGTTGATGAAAAACATAGTCATATTTATCATATTCAGTTATAGACGTCCACCTATAGGCAGGTAAAAGGAGTTTTTCATAGTCATAATTGAATGGGAGAGGAGTTTCCAAAGTCTTGAGAAGTCCTTCATGGTGAAGAGGATCAGTTTGAATATTTCAATAAGATATAGGATTTGATGTAGAATAATCCACTATGTACATTGGTTATATCCTACCTTCACTGCCCTATGTCTTGCATATGCACCTATAGGTGGTCTAAATAAGGGTCTAAGGAACTGGAAATGAAAGTGCTTGAAGTTTGTTTGAGGGCCTCATCAAGTTTAAGAAATATGGAGAGTACCATAGCATCAAGGGTGTGATCATAAGACAAAAAATAAACTTGAATCTTAGACTTGAGTTCGAGAAAGTTGTATTTGGGAAAAACTACCTTAATTCCTTTAAATCAAGGTCTTGCTCATACTTGATTCGATCTTATAGTATGATGAATAAGGTCTAGATAAATTTGATTGCTTCCATAATGTAGCCCACATGTAAGGGTAATGCCTTGTAAAATAACATGAATATTTAAACAAGAGAGGGTGATATAAGAAGGTTTAAAACTCAAGCAATCTTTCATTGCAGTCTTTTAGTGTTCTCTATAGTGTTTTGAGTTTCAATGATCTCATAGTCCAATAGTGACATGATAAAGGTATAACCGAAAACAAATGACCCCTCTTGGATAGAGATAAAACCATGGTCTCCATAGAATCTAAATAGGTAAATATACAAGGTCATGGTGTGAAACATCACCTATAAGGGTCCTTTTGTCTTAAAAAAGGCCACCTACAATCTGATTGTAGGCACCTATCAGTTGATGTTAAAAAGTTAGAGATAAGAAACCTTGTAGACATAAACACTTGCCAATTAGATATGAATCCAAGGAATTGAATGAGATCCTATGATATAAAACATGGGTTTAAAGAGTTTAAAATCATCTACAAGTGTCATTTTACCCTCAGAATGATCACCTATAATTTGACTATAGTGTGATAGTGTACTAGAACATAACAATTTAGCTTTGACATAAGTCCTTAGGCATGAGATTGGAATCCAAATAGTTTAGAAATGATCTCAAGGATTATAAGATGAACCCAAGCATGAGTCAAAATTTCTAAAATTGAGTGACCCTTATAAGAAACCTTGTTTTCTTGAGAAACATGCACTTACAATCAAACCAAAGTACACAGTTTGCTACAGTAGACTTGACTAGGCCTAGTCAAGTAAAGAGAGATAGATTAAGGAGACTAGAATGGATTATGATGATTTGGGATATTAAAATGCATTCAATATGGTAATGTACACATCATTAAATTATCAGGATAGGGAGACAAGATGAAATTGGGTTTCAAGAGTACAACCTACAGTCATGACCCAACGTCTTTGCACAGTCACTATTACATAAAGTTTGCCTTGGATTTTGTGATGTTTGGGGTTTATAGGAATGTGATCCAGACCTAAGATTTTATATAGAGGGTCCCTAAGACCTATTTTATCCCATCATATACTCAAAATTTTTGAGTAGATAATGGATATGCCCTCTATTCTATTTGAGATAGAGGGCACTCCTAGAGAAGCAAGACTGTAGGTTGGGTGAGTGGATGGTGAGAAGATGTGGAAGGGGATATTAAGTATAATGGATGATGATGTTCATAGTTGGAATAAACATGAATAATCACATAATAACCTTGTAATCTTGAGAAACCACTTATCTGTGGCTATGAGCAACAAAGCATAGAGTAAGCCTATTAGGCCTAAAGCCCTAAAGGGGTATCAATAACACTTTTAGGGTAAATTAAACATTCACACACATTTTATAATTTTCATAGGGATATATAAGGTGAATTTGTGCCATTGGATTGTAGAGATCCATCACAGGTTAGTCAAACTTGATCTTTCTCACCTTAGGCTTACTTAGATTGAACTCTCAAGCTCAAGAGACCATCTATAGATGCTCACACTAGTATAAAATGGTTAAATGGAGATAAAATAATCTATGAATATTTTGGGAAGGTCCTAAACTTGAATTTAGTAATATTTATTCATAGATTGAATGTCTAGCTTTTATGAAAAAACACTAAGAGTCAAAATGAGCTAAAACCCTCTAAAATCCTTGTTTGAGACCTGATTGGAGAGAAATGGTTGTAGATGAATCTAGGAGGGATAGTATTAATTTTAAATGATTTCTTACTTATAGATAACTCCATTACACTCCTTCCCATCAGATTGCCTTGTACCCTATATGTATAAATAGGGGACAAAATAGGTTTTATTAATAGATTTTAATGGTTTTATAGGTTAAGAGGAGTTTTTAATGATGATAATGAATTGGTAAGGTCAAATAAATCTTATTTTAACTCTTAATTCTCATTCCTTGATTTAGATAAGCACATAAACTCTTTTACAAGCTCTTTCACCTCAGGAAATTTATGAGACAATGAGAATGGAAGGTGACCACCAAGTGAGAAAGTGATAAGTCTAATTGGGAGGCCTTTTAAGGTTTAATTGATGGATTTAGGGATATAAGGACTATTTAAACTTGTAATACCACCCCTTACATGGATTATATTAACAAACTAAAGATCATCTTGGTGTCAAAGGTGAAGACAGACTCGTAGAGCTAGTGATGGTGATTGCAGAGGGTGGGAACACTTGTCTAGAAGAAGACCACTAGTTAAGGACACATATAATGCATGTTAAAGATTTTTTTTAACTTCCCCTTAATATTTAATATATATAAACTATTCCTAGTCTCCTTTGGAGTGCTCAAGAGAGGCCTAATGATGAAGGCAATTTCCAATAAGGTAGCTAAAGGTCTTATGCCAATTTTGAGGAGTTTTCATCCTTTGGAGGGACATTTGGCTAAATATACCTTTCATGGTGTATTTCATACTCCATTTATATGAAACATAATTGATTCTAATGCCTTTAAAAATGGAATTATGACCTTTGAACTCCACTTATCTCTCTCCTCTCACACATTCTATAAATGCTAGCCATTTTAGCTCTTGTAAACAAATTCCACACTTGGTATGGCTAAGCCTTGATGGTTTGATGTTGTACTTTACCTTTGAATAATAAATGAAATATATTTTTGAGTTCAAAAACATCTTTTTTAAGTGTGTGAAGTGATGTATGGTGAGGCTTGACTACAAATCTATCATTAGAGTGCCTAAAGATCCTTGATATCATTAATGTTATAAGTATTACTCCAATCTTCATGAAACCTTGTCCCATTAGGCATGCCAAAACTATTATCAGACTAGATTTTACCCCTTGAGGTAAGGGTTTTTAGGCCTACCTCATCTAACTGATATAATGGGATCACCTCCAGGTGTGGGTGGCCTTGTTGATGAGGCAAACCTCTAGCACCAATTGTATCTCAATTCCTAAAACCTATTGACTTGCTAATGAAAAATGGTAAATAGATGAATAAATCAAACCTAAGATAAGGGATGTGATTCACCAATATGTTGTGTTCACTCTATTTGACCTTTTAACAACACTAATGAATACGACAAGGACTAGTGACTAAATCTCTCTCTCCAAAGGCTTATAAGCATAAGTATTTCACATAGAGGTTGTGCTAAATGATTAGAACTTGAGGGTTATGAATAGAAGGTCTGTTTAAAGACACTTACCAATAAAATTACACTCCAATCTCAACCACTAACACTTTCACACACTATGTGACCTATATAGAATAATGTACTAGTATCTAGGTGAGGCAAAGATGTGTAAAGGGAGAGAAACCTGCCACTTATGAAAATTAAACATGAATGAAATAAAATATACAAGTATAAATAATTTGAAATATTCCTTAATTAGTTTAATAAGTTTACAAGGTACAAAATTAGGTAGAGTTTCTTCATACCCAGTTGAGGGATGCTTACTACGGCACTTTAGCCTCAATTTATAGAATAATAGAGAAGGTAAAAGAAGATAATATAGTGTTTAAGTGTGTAAAATAGGCCATAATGACAATAATTCACTCAATAAATAGTTATAATAATCCTCCTAACTCCTTCCATGCATTGCCTTGACTGCATAATGGACTTAAATGAGAACTTGGGCATATAGGTGTGGTGGATGGTGTATTTTTATCATAGTTGACCCCATGAATATGACATGACATTTTTAACTAATACTTAACTCCTTTTCATGCAATGGGAGGTCATTATGAGAGGTAGTTACTTTCTTGGACCTATACAGTACTCACCTAGCTACCACTCACCATGCCATTCTTAATTTATACAATGCATTTATCCTCCTAGATGGTAATATATTTGAGACTTGGGAAATTTTAGATGAGTGATGAGTTTTATAATGAATTTAAGAGGTTGGAAAAAGGGTTTTTGTTCCTTTTGATATTCTCATCACTATGTGAATATGCCTCTAACATTCCGTCATGCAAATGATGGCTATCTCCTCACTTGAGTTGGAATATGCTCATTAGGCATTCTAAACTATAGTGGGAGTTGAGGAGTTATTTATTTAAGTCCATTTCATCCCTTTACAGGTCCAATAGACCTTCCCATCCACTTATAAGTTTAAGCACACCTTAGAAATAATAAAATAGTCTTAAAAACCAGTCATTTTAAGCTATTTCCTTGCATATGTACCTCATATGTGCCTAGTTTTTGGTGTTCAAAGGATATAAAATACATTTAGGTGTGTTGAAGATGTTTTAATGGTGTCTTAGTTCCATCTTGAGTGTTTTATGGATCATCTTCTTCATCAGGTCATTGATGAGGCTTTAGGCAAGGTTTAAAGGCTCCATTGGTCTTAGTAATGGTTCATAGAGTTAGGAGGCTTAACCCATAAAAAAAATCCCAAGGATGCTTAGTAAACAAACCCATATACCATCTCAAAATCTTATTTAGTCCCATACAAATACTCTATACATTACCAAGTAAAACTATGTCCCAAATAATCTCCAAAATAGTGTTTATGGGGTGGTTAGGTTTTTAGCAATGATTCATAGAGCTAGGGAATTAATGAGAACAAAATGCAAGGAGTCTTAAATAGATATCCACTTCCACCTTTCTTGATGATCTTATATCCCCATGCAACATCTGCATATAGTTCTAAGTGTAAGAAGATGACCAATTTTGATTGCCCATCCTAACTAAGAGCTTGAGAGAGGTGTATTTGATTTAGGAGTTATAAAGAGATTGGGTTTTGGTTTTAAAAAATCATAGGAATTTATGCCACCCCACTTGAATAATTATAATTTTTCATATTAATTTATTCATCACAACATAAACATTCCAATCCTTCTTTTAAGTAACATAGATATTATTCTCCAAAAACTACCTATTCTTCTAAAAGCTCTTCTTAGTATTATTTTAATTCTTATTTAATACATAATAAGGATGGTAATTTTTGTAAAATTTTAAGGGAAATTTTTTGAAAGTTTTAATTGACGTCAAAAGGAGTGTGAGGTATGGTAATCCAATGGAATGTCTTATAATGCATAGTGAGGTATGGTAAAATGTGTGGAGATAAGCATATAGAGTTGTTTTATGGCCTAGTTCTTGAGCATAAATATGGATTATAAAGGCATATTTTTGGTGATATGAATGTGTATGATATTAAAGGTGAATAGTGTATTGTTAGATCATACAAGAAAGATGTTGAGTCAGTCTCGTGACTCATAGAATGAACTAAAAGGGTAAGTCCTTCATAGGTGGTCTTCTCATAAACCTTGCCTTAAGACCCTAGGTAGCATGATGAGGCATCATGATCCAGTTTGGTGGCTTATAAGATTGTTTAATAATGGTATGAGTATGAATTACATGGTTATGAGGTATTTATAGTACTACAAGAGGATTTCAATATGTGTTCAAGGTTTAAGCATGACTGGTAGTTCTAGGTCTAATATGTAAAGAGACCTAATATGACCTAGTGAGGATTCAAAGTTAATTTTCAAGGTGATATATCTAATTTGAGTTTTTATAGAGTTATAATAGTTTTATTAAATAATTATAATATAATTTTAGGTCATGAGTTGAAGGAGAAAGTAATAAAACAATTTTGAAGGCCTCATATGTATGTAGATTAAAGAAATGAGGACCCATGAAGGAACTTTTGATGCTCATTGGCATCTGTAAACTTTGCATGGTGTCCTAGGATATTTAGGAGAGATGGAAAATGGTCATATAAATTATTTACAAGAATAAGGATGTGGTTTTATGTATAACATTGTATGAACAAACATTAAGAATGGAAACTAGTCTAAAACCCTCTCAAAACCCTTATAGTGACCCAACGGTGAAAATATTGTTGGAAATGGCCTATAATGGTTTGGTGAATATATTTTTTAATTAAATCATGTATAGTACTCCATCAATAAGCTCCAAGTGGTAGTGGTATATCAAGATAGTAAGTAGAACCTATAAAAAAACCCTTATTTCTCAAAAATTTGATATGATAGGAAGGGTTGACTAGGTCAAAGGATGAAAATCAATGGAGGTTAAATGTTAAGATTGGTATTTTTTTCCATGGTGTTATTTGGAAAATTTATATCTTATATGTCAACTATTTTGATCACTCAAAATGACCTATCGCTAAAATGGTCTAATAGTGAAGATAATGAGAGAAATCACCCACAGTGAGAATGCATTTAGGGATTGGTTGTAGAGGATAAGGAATGGATCTAGTTTTTTGAGGTCATTATTCAATACCTATACCTCATTTAAATATTTACTATATTATTTGGATTTTATTTAAAAGGGCGCAAATGGTGTTCATAAGATGGCTTCTCTAGAGAAGATGTGATAGTGAAACCCACGATAGTGAGATTGGTCTGCAAGACCAATGTTTCTATTTAAACCTATGGTATATATGTTAGAGGTAGATATAATAATATTATATGATCATTTTCATGATTTTAAATATCATGTAAGTGATTCTACAGGTGTTGTAAGTCATGTTCACCATGACTAGTTTTTAAGACATAATGATAGTTCTAGGTTTACATGATGAAGTGAAGATTTTGAGACCCTATGACAAGATTAAATGGATCAAATTAACATGACGATGTTTTTTTAAAATTTATATGACCTATAATTTCTTTATATAAGGTGGATTGTCAATTTAAGGAGTTGTGATATGGAAGCCAAAATGGTTTTTCTAATTGTGTAAGCACTATGAGAAAGAAGTTCAAGAAATTGGTCTACAAGACCAATGTTTGAAACTATATATTGAGATATATCCATTGGATAATTATCTATAGGTCATATATCAACCATAAATGTGAATTAGAAGTGTTGGAAGTATCATTACAAGAGCTAAAAATAACACTTATCATGACTTATAGAGATAAGTTTGAGGTATTTTGGATATATTTGAAGAATAAATTACATGTAAAGATGTTATATAGGTATCTTAGGTTTATTAAAATTAATTGATATTCATATTTTTTCCCTATTTAAGTATGGAGGGACATTTTTTTATGACTATATTTCTAAACAGTCAGACAGTTTTGAGTGAGCCTATGAAAGCTGTTGGTTTAAGGTCTTATGCACTATTTGGTGATGTATAATGGAATCAAAATGAAAATTAGGTAATAAAGGATATATTAATGTAATATTTTATGTGGTTATATCGAAAAATTGATTATATGCTTCAATTATATGAGACAAAGTTTCTAGGTGTGTACAAACCTAATGGCAAGTAGGCCTAATGATGTGGTTCAAGGAATGATTTGGACTAACATGTGGTATAGAGATAAGTGGATTTTATAAATGGTATATCAGATGTGTATGTGATGTTTTTCATTTGTTCATAGATTTTCATGTTGATCTAAGGTGGCTAAGTGTAACATGTTCTTAAGATAAGCCTAATGCATTAGGTCTCTAAGTAGGCCTAAGAAGAGACTAAGGTATAAATGAGTTTGTCAAACCTATGTAATGTTTTTTTCATGTGATAAAGGTGTTTTATGACCCATGTAAAGGGTAATAAAAGTGTGGAAATGTTTTTTGCTGACCAAGGTGGGTGTAAGTAAGAGTGTAGTATAAATATAAGGCATAATAGGCCTATTTGAGCTAGTTAAGAAGATAAGAATATAAAAGAAAAAATAGATATTTGAGGAGAAAAAATAGGTAATGTATATCATAAAAGGGAAACAAAGGATCAATCATAAGAATCCAATAGAGGTTCTGTATGTAGATGATAAGGTTAGTTGACCTAATGAGCCTAGTAAGAGGCATATTGAGTGAGTAATCCTAGAAGGCTATTTGAGAAGAATAAAAGGTTGAGAAGAGATGTATGAGTTGATTTTTGATTAAGATACATTCATATTTGCACGAAATATGTGTTCTTGATGTATGATAGAGGATAGAGAAGATAGAAGAGCTGAAGAAGAGGTCACCATCCATTGCTTGAGTAACAAGGTGTCTTGAGATGATCAAGCTTATCTTGGCTAAGTTGTTTCTTAGTTAAGATAAATATGGATCTGCCTTGTAGTTTAGAGCTTGAAAAAGTTTACTTGAAGTAAATGGTTTAGTTTTAAGTCACTTAGGGGGTTGGATCCTCCTTACAAGTTGGATCTTGTTAAAAGACTAGCTGAGTTAGTGATTGACTAGTGAGGGGTCGGTGTTCCTTGTGGGGTTGGTACCTCACTAAATGGTTATCCTTTTATTATAGGATACTAGTCCAAGTGGTGTTTTAATGGGTTTTATTCCCCATGAGGGTTTCCCACATGTCTATTTTTGTGTTTATATCTTTCTTCTTATCTATGTGATTGCTTCTCTATGCATTACTTGATTACTAGATTAGTTTGAAAGGTTAATGAATGATATATGGATTTGAAAAAAGTGTGTACATTGATTCATCCCCCCGTTACTAGTTGTGCTTGAAAAAATTGGAATTAGATCAGGTCATTTGATGAAGGTTTGATATCTTGAAGGTGATCCTAGAAGCACAAAATGGCTAGGCTTGTGATGAGTTACAAGATCAATGTGTTTATCAAATTGTGGAAGAAGAAGGCTTAGTGGATGCTTGTTGAGTCTTGGTAAATGTTGCATGAAAATAAGGTTTTTGCATTAGTCTTAGTAAAAAAATAGATCATTTGAATAATAAATTCTTCAATAGGTCTGTAGGCCTACAAGAGTTCTTGGGGAGCAAGTCAAAATGCATGAGCAGGTATGAAGGTGATGAAATGTTTGTATATGAGCATTAACAATGGTGTAAATAGTGTTTTTAAGACTTCTAAGTGATAAAAGAGGTTGTGAGGTATCCATAAATGTCTTGGTGAAGTTTTGGTGTGTCATTTAATCATTTGGAGAGAGAAACATCCATCCTCTAACCTAAAAAGGAATAGACCATCAGAGACCGTTAGACATGTATGAATGTGCTGATAAGTTTTTGCATTTATTATAAGTACTCAGAAAGTCAACCCTAGTTAAATTAAAAACATCGAGATGTACTTAGTGACCTAAAGGTGCCCAATAATTTTGGTGTTATAAGGAGTTTTAATCTTCAATATATAAGATTTCAAAGATCATCTAGCAATATGTGAAGTGTAAAAGGACATCAATTTTAGGCTACATGAACTAGCCGTTGAAGTTCAAAAATATGAATGTTGGATTTCAAATGACTATGTATGAAATGAGGACCAGAGAGGAGAGAATATGTTTAGAAGCCATGAAAGAGGTCAGATCAAGTTGGTGTAAAAGATAAAGCTATAGTAGGCTCCATGAATATCATCCTCTACGTGTTAGTTTGTCTCAAAAGTCCATACAAGTGAATTTATTGATGTTCAAAGTTGATTATTCCTTGAGAATGGTAGACATGGGCATCTTAGTGAGTTATGTAGTGTTTTTGGTAACTTAATTTGAGTGTTATAAGTATTTGGAGATTTTATTAAGGTCATATAACATCTATATATTCTTTTTTTATGGTCATATTGATCCCAGTTGAGAAGGTCTAACTCAAATGATAGAGATATGAGGGTTTTAAGGTGAACTATGATTGCAAACCCTAGGTATGTTTTATTATAGTGAATGAACTCATTCATGGATTTTGGAGTTTAGTGTTTACTATATGTAATGAGTGAAATGTTTCCTTTAGAAGACATCATTCTTTTAATGGATGTGTAAGCTTAAGTTGATGTGTAAAAAGCTAATGACATAACTAGTAGAGTAAGAATTGAAGATTGGTCTAAAAGGCCAATTCTCTTAAAGGTAAAGATTATTTGATCATATGATCCAAGGTATTTTTTTTTATTAGATTTAGATGATAATTTATTTGTTCCATGAAAATGTTCATAAAATTTTGAAAGTGATCATTGTTCTGTAACATTGCATGAATGATGTAAACTTTAAAGAAGACAATTATAGTGTTTGTTTAAGGTTGTGTTATTGAATGTAATGTTTATTTGATGTCAAGGTGACCTCATAGGGTCATAAAAAATAGGTTTATATGATGACATGTTAAGAATATTTAGTGATTTAAGAATGACAAAGTTTTGAAGTTTCTTCACACGGTCTTGACAGTGTTTGTTGAAGTTGATCCATTGAGTCATTTTGGAGAGTATCATATAGAAATTAATGGTATAAGAGGTTGATTATGAAATTATATTCATTTATCATGGGATTAATCTTTTTGGTAACCTTATTTGTGTGTCTTGAAGGAAATAATGCTTATTATATGTTTGATAGAGACTAGGTGTTTTCATAGACCTAGTATGACTATATGTTAACCAAGAAGGTGCCTTGCAGTGGTTTGAGACATGATGGTTTGTGATGATTGAAGTGAATTTGTATTCATTAAAATAATTATATTATTGTGAAATATTTTTTAAAAAGTTAGTTTGTGGTTTCAGATGACATGATCCAGGTGGAACATGGAGTTAGGGGAGCTAACTCAGGTCTCTTGAGAAGATTGAAGAGAAGTAGGTATGGAAAAAGGGGGATATTTCTTGTTTAGATAAATGTTTAGGTCTAAGGATCAATGTAATATGTGCCATGTGGTAGTTTTATATACCCTTTAATGCATCATCACAATGCACAATGGGTTCATGACAAACTTTTTGTCACAAAAGTTCACCTCACACATGATTTTTCAGTGGATTGTATTATCAACAATAGATTATAAAAAAAATCATAGTGAAAATACTTATCAAAAAATTAACCTACAATGGAGTTACATCCTGATTTGTATCCATTTGGATGAAAGAATAGTTATCCATCCACACATATCACACACACTTGCATAATGTCATTTGCATTTGTTTCCAAATTAATGGATATGGTCACCTATGATGTGCCATCCATGGATTGATGCAGTTTGTTTCTTTGGGAATCCTATCAATATGATATTAAATCCAATTATGACACTTTTTAAAAAAATATACACATTACATAAAGATAATAAAACTTACCTAATCAAATGTAATATACCAACAAAGAATGCACATTATAATCTTTCCATAATTTTTATGGAATCAAAGAAATAAATAAATATAGAAAATGAAATGGTGTTAATAAAATCAAAACCACAAACAAAAAATGTAAGATTTTATTATAATAATGAAATTATTTATCCATTAATGCAATCATCTCTAACAATGATTTAGGAGCCCAAAAAACTACTTTAAAATAGGCCAATAAATCATATGATTGATATGATTCCTAAACTAAACCTTATACCTAAAACTAAATTTAAAAATCATTCCCATCTAATGTCATATCATTTTAAATATATATCTACTTAAACATATTACAAGGAATCATTTTATTTTATATAATCCATCCACTCTCGACCACATTATCTCTTAGGGAAGAAACCATTTTTGTACAAGGATCATTTTACTTTTCACTTTATTCCATTACTAAGAAAATTTTAAGAAAGGCATATGAAGTGGGTCTTCTACACACAACAATTTGACTTGATGATACAATATCGATAGGGGACAACCAACATAGTTATAACTTGTTTTAGTTTTCATCTTGTGGATTTAACCTTAATTATTGAAACCAATTTACAACTAGGATTTTAAAAATAATATTCTCATTATACAATTGATTTAAACTTTGTGAATATTTTCACAAGTCTTCACCCTCCAACCACTTACACTTTGGTGCCTTTTGGAGACCTTTTCATGGAATAAGATTTGTTGAATATGTTTGATCACTATTGATGGCTAAAATTTGTGTTTGATTCTAATCAATCAACAATGGGAAGTTTTAAACTGTGGGATATTGCGGCTTGAAACAACCTCTGGATTTTAGAGAAGCTGGTCTCTTTTTTTGTATCAAGTGTTGGGGGGAAAGGGATAGGAATTTAAACAAAAATACAAATGCAAGAAATGAAACCTAACTATGGTGATGTGCCTAAGTGTAATCCTAATCCTAACTTGAGCACAGTGAGACTATATATAGGATTCAATTACATTTAAGAGCAGACAAGTGCATGATCAATGTAAAAGATTGAAATAATAGAAACAAAGGCTCATAACAGAGGCTTCTTTTGCTAAGATATAGAAATGTCAACCAAGGCATAGGGTTCAATCTTCTTAAGAATCTTCCAATCACATAAGAGGCGTATAAACACGTACAGTTATGTAGAACTTCAGATTCAAGAAAATGAGATGAAAGCAAATGACATTCCTAACCACAACTCTAGAAAATCTACAGTATAGACTACTTTTGCAAATGACATAGATAATATCAACCAAGGCATAGAGTTCAATCTTCTTAATTCATTCAGCCACATAAAAGGCACAAAAACATGCACAATTACATCAACTTTACAACTCAAGAAAATGAGACAAAATCAAATGATACTACTTGGTCACCAACTCTAGAAAATCTAAACTCTATAAAGTCCCCCCATCTGATAATGATCTTCTTTTATAGCCTTGAATATCTCCTTCCATCATCCCCTTTCTTATGCAATTATACTCTACCCTTAACTCACAGGGGACAAACAGATGGTGCTTTCAATGCCTTGGATGTATCTTGGTCTTATCAGGAAGGGCCATGCTGGAACGAGGTGGCTGCTCTAAATGCGGCATGGTGATTCATGACTAGTACCTCCTTTCATGCCTAAATTTTCTCATTCAATCACCTGCTTAGCCGCTCGACTGTCCATTCTACCTCCACTTACAGGGGACAAATAGATGGCCCTTTTAATGTTTTTAGGCTCCAAAAATCTACTCGGTGAACTGTTCCATCTACCAGAAATAACTCTCATTGAGTTTCCCTCCATCTCACCTTACTATAATAAATACACATAGCACTTTTTTCTATTAAAATGAAATAGGGCACTTAGTCAATTTCCTAAAATTCTCCTTATTACTTAGAAGGCACCAGAGAATGATACTTGGCACTTTTTGCCTAATTTATTAAAGACACATAGCATTTTTTTGCTTCCTCTATATCCTACTCAGGAACGTTATGCCTTTGACACTTATCACAATCTACTTCGATACTTAGCAATTTAACCAAAATAAACTCACCACATTCCTTGCCTGAGCAACTAAAAGAATGGATTGCCCATGGTCATCTTTGCATGTTGACAATTGGCGCTTCCATAGACCTTTGAAATAACACCTAGGACCCACCACAATCTTTATTTGGCAATGAAGCTTTGAAGATGATCTCTTGGAAGTTGACACGTGGCAGCCTCCACTATTCTTAGGAAGATACATGGCATCTCCGGCTTCTTCTACTAGGGGTATGTGGCAGCTTCTGCTTCACTTGGGAATGGAGTAGAAGGGGGCTCAAAAAGTGACACGTCATGGCCTCTACTGCTCTTTCGCACTTAAACAAAATGAAATGAATGCCCTACTACCTTCCAAAAGGTAATAGCCCCTTTGGATTTTTGGGACACTCCTTTGAACTACCCGATGAACCAAAATGGTTCAATGGTTCAATGGTTCAACACTGCATGCCATTTACACCTTAATCAAGGTATTGAATCAAAAACATTGAACCATGGCATTGAACCCAGGTGTTGAACTGATTGTCCCTCAGATGTTGACATGTGGTGACCTTTGCCTTCCTTCAAAAAGTAGTCCAGGGCCTTCTATGACTGCCACCTAGCACCTTTCGCATGATCTTGCTACTTAGCTTATTGAAACCCTTTCACTGAAAAATAGATGAAATGCGGGTGCTAATGTGAGACACAAATGCTGACACGTAGTGGGTTCCACTTAGTTGCTATTGGATACATGGCACATTCCACAACCCTTTTAAAAGTTGTGAAAATTGTCTCAGACAACACCAGCTAGTCAGCTCCGTGTTTCAAAAAGTGATACTTGGCAGCTTCCACTCGATTTCAACATTTAGGAAAAATGAAACAAAGGAAAAAAAATCAGAGAAAGAGGACCCACACTTGGACATTGACACTTGGCAGCTTTTACTGCGCTTCAACACTTAGAAAAGAAACCTGCGCTCTGCTCCAAAACTCTACCACCCCGATCAAGGTATGTGGGAACCAAAATTGCAGTGCTCCACTGAAAATTTAAATACAACGTAGAGTAAAAAATTACTCTATAGTTATTGGTGACCCCCAAGACTTTTGAGCCTATTCAAAAAGAAACCGACTCCCGCTCTGTCAAAATTTCAAAATTTTATAGCTTCAAAAGTGCTATCTGGTAGATGGACCATTCATGGTCAGATAACCCTTGCTTGTTCTATAATTCAACAAAAGCTAGATCAAGGTTAATGATATCCTTGTGCAAAAAAGTTTGTAGAATCTAGACTGTAGCTTTTAGTTTGAATTCTAGCTGGGAAACAGGAACCAGAATAGCTTTGACTTTTGAGATTGAGGAATCATCTTGTAGGTCCTAGAAAACTATTTGATCCCTCTATTTGGCCAATAGAAATGGTTCAATTTGATCAACCATCAGCACCATGTTGGTGTCTAGAAATAGAGAAGGAAGGCCTAGTTGCACTAGATCTTCAATATGTTATCTCATCTTACCGATGCCTTCTTTCATGACTTCTAGAAGCTCTTTGAAACTATTGGCCACAACATTGCAATTGAGCACCTCATTGACTCATCTCACAGTGACCATTCTGTCAGTGATTCCTACAGCTGCCAATGTCATATCCATTGCATTGTAGAGATTTTGCAACAAGATTTGGGAGTCTGTGACTCTGTTGGAGACTATAGCCAGAGTGTTCTCCACTGAATCTTCTACCTTCTCACACAATTATTGTGTGTTAAGCAAGAAGGTGAGAGATGGCCTAAGTTGAATAATCTCCAAGGAGATTCTTTTCCACATTGACTCATAAAGCTCCTTTACCATTTTTATCACTCTAACACCTTTTGGCCTATTAGCTAATTCTAGCATTAGTTGCACTGCTTTCTATTGCTCTGCTTGGAACTAGGCTTGAAAAGTCACAATATTGTTTTGTTCATCTAGTAGCTTCTACTACAATTGAGTAACTTGCAACTGATGTCCTTCGAGTCTTCTCTGCAATAATGCTTTCTCCCACCTAAGGGTTGTTATTGCATCCTTTACATGTGTGAGCTCTACTTTTAATGAATCATTCTAGGCCTAGACTGCCTGGTGAGTCTGAAGGGAAATAGTATCTTGCAACTATTTATTCAAGCTTGTTATTTCATTATCTTTCTTATTTATTTCTTTGGCCAAATTGCTATAGTTTGCCTTTTCTTTGGCCAAATCAGCCTCCATCTTCTGTAGTCTTCTTGATGTTTTCAAATAATCTTTTATGACTATAGAAGTGGATTCTGTCAACAGCTCAACTTTGTCTTAGGGTCTGAATAGGGACATCCATGGCCACTGCATTCATTGTATAATCCTCTGGCTGCATTTGCTTGCTCGGCTTGACAACGTTGGGTGACAAATGGGTCATCGTCAACTACTACTGAATAGGGTCAAATTGTGATCGTAAGTGTGGGATAGCCAATGCTTTATTCTATTTAGTTTTCTTTTTCTCTAATCAGGCTTCTCTTGCCTTCTTAGCAGCATCAACCTATGTCTAGAAGGTGGAAGGGGATGCAATGTATCCTCCCACAAAAGGATATCCCTATGGCATGCCATATTGAAGAGGTAGTGGTTGGCTAGGGGTGAACTGAAGGGGCATATTTTTAGGAATAGAGGGGGAGAAATGTGGTAACATTAGGGTTTGAGGCATGAAAGATGGGGTGAATTTTTAAATGGGGATGGAAGAGGTGATAGGAGGTGTCATTTGGCTAGGTGGAGGCATCACACTGACTGAGGAAGGAACAGTCTGAGAGGGAGGAGGAGGAGTAATACTTACTTGAGGGGAAATTACAGTGCTTTTTACTTGGCACTGTGAAGGTTCTTCTTCCTCCTCTGAAACAAAATGGAACTACACCCTCTTTCTCTTCCTGGGTGTCTCTAATTCTGACTGCATCTGCTTCCCTTCCACATCTTCTATTGTCAATGGTACATGTGGAAAACTAAGGAATTTAATCACTTCCGATGATAGGGAAGATTTTGGTGGTAAAGACACCACACTCCTTTGTTGTTCCATAGCACTAAGAGGCTGGGGCCAAGTTGATGTAGTGACTGCAGCTATAGCTTGCTCTGAGGCCTGTGGTTGCTGGCTTGGTCCCGCTCTAGCTTCCAGCCCTGTACCGAGTGTTGGCAATTGGCTTGTTTCTGGGCTAGATGCAAGGGAGGGATGACACTCATCCCAGAGTTCCTCCCACCTTTCATCTGAATCCATGCTTCTGAAAGTGTGGGTGGTTTGAGAAATTTCCTACCTATATTTCCAATAGGCTTCAATTTTCCCTACATCCCAATCTTTGTTCTTCAATGTCCTTCTCAAACTAGAAGCCATCCTAAATTTGGGATCATAATTCCTCTACTTATCATATAAGGTTTCCCATGGCCTATTCTATGGCTGGGGCAAATCTGTCAATTCAACATAAAGACTAGGAGTATCTTTTGTAGGGTTTTTTTTGGTCTCCCAAAAAGGGTGGCCTTCATGTGCAATCCTGACCCCAATCCTATTGGTCCTTACCCAAGAAGCTATGAAATCACTTGGGTCATAAACCCATTTGTCTTCGACTAGTAAGAAACCTAGGAAGGCCAACTTTCTCAGCAACACAGTCTCAACATCTCTAGCTTCTAAACTCATGTTGCTTACCATCCATGAGATATTGTACATTTTTCTCTTCTTCTTCTCGGAGCCATACTCATTGTCAACTACTGACACCTACCTGGTGAATTCTAGGAATGCCAACCTAGGAGTTAAAGTCTTCGACAGTAACACTGGTTCCCCACAAAACCCATGAACCCTTATGATCATGTGGTGGGAGCCAAAATAAAAGTCACATGAGATTGGACAACTAACTAGGAGGTTTGAAACACTTGGAAATAACCTATTTATGATAGGTTTAGGGCTAAGGCAACAAAAAATGGGGGTAATGAACAGTTCCCAAAAATCATACAGGTCGCTAGTTTTTGATAAAATGTGTGTCCATGCAGACACAAGAATGGTCCTTTGGGGGTCAAAACTAGGGTCATATATGTTCAGATCCATATGTTGGGTGAAAAGGTTGGGATTTTGATATAGTATGAGATGGAACAAATAAGAGGAATACCTGAACATCACTTTTGATCTGAACTAGGTCAGCTATTCCACTATTAAAAAGGTGATGTGCTTTGAGAAGTCAAGTTGATACTCATGCGTCTTGTCGACTATCTTTAGCCTGAAAAGGATGGCCATTTATTTTGCATATATTGCCATGTCATCTTTCATGCCAAAGATGAGAGCCATCATTGATAGCACATCTTGGCTAGCTGGTGCAAATTGAGCTCTTGGTGTAGGGATCATGGGTACCGTAGTATCACCATCGGCCATTTATAACTCAGACCTCAAAAACCTTGTCTGAGTGTTGATGTTTGCCCATGTTCTCTGCATCCTATCAATAGTGGGGAATGTAGCAATATTATCATAATGTAGGGATAACATGTCCTTGATAGCTTGTGGTGTGATCTGTACCATGAAGGGACCCTGTTGAATGGTGCAAGATGGTGCATGGAGCAAGTTTGTGCATAATTCAATTAAAATAGGGCATGGATGCACAACTGGGACAATGAATTGAGCCAGTTGTGAGGTCCATATCCTCATCTCAAACATCTCGTATTGCCCTACTCTGGCTCTTTGAAGGTACCTTTGGTGTGCCCCTTCTCTAAGACTCTTGCTACTAGCTTTTTACAAGATTGGGTCCATGATTTCATCTGCATAATCCTTTACCTTTGAGGGGTCACTGGCTTGACCAACTCCCAGGATTCTGGTTCTCAGATAGATTCTCAATGGTTGCATAGGAGCTGAAGCATATGATTTACTAGCAAGCAACCTATCAAGAGATTTAGACGTCCCAGCTCTTCGTTGTGAAGATGATGCTCCCGCCATCTCTATATCTTTGATGTAATACATAGTATGAACCTTGTGCAAGACAAAAACACTCTTGCTAAAGAAAATTTTACTAGGCACTAACAAATCACAAAGAGCAAGATATTTTCATAGGTGTAAGAATGCTTGAGAATTTGTAAACTTTAAATCTTGCTAAGGGATATTTATGGGCCTATCAAGTCTCAAATAACATTAAATTTAGATGGCCATTAGCAGATCCTACTCAATCTTCATGAAACAATGAGGTGGACATGCTATGCAAGTTATGGTGTAAGGTACCTTAGATATTTTGAAATATTTGGGAAGCATTTAATGTGTCAAAATTTAAAGAATTAAAAAAAAACTTTCTAAGCCACCAACTCTGTGTTTAAAACACTTATTTAAAAGGAAAGTGGGAAAACAATAATGGAAAACAAAAATAATGTGGGAATGGGAAACTACCTAACTACATTAATTAAGCATCTTTATTTTCCTCTAAGATCAAAAACAAAATTTCTAACGTCTCCTTCATGATGAGCCAGCTTTAGTTGCCATACAAGTGATTGAAACAGGTATATCTTTGGTGAAATGTCCTCTACATAGGCCACACGAATTTGCCTACATTTGAACGAGTCTGAGTCAAACATGCTTTCGACATCCATAAGCTCTTCTTGTTCTTGAAATCCCATCAAATACCGGTCCTTTATGCTATCGTGTCTCATCAAGAAATCAATGGCTATTGGATCTCCACTCTGTGTCTTTTGATATCCATCATCTTTTGGCTTATCTCCTTCTGCCTCATTTTTGGGTTCTATTGCATCATCATGCCCCTTGATGACTTCAACCTCTTAAATGGATAAATCTGAAAGCTGGCATCCCCTCTACATACTTAGCTGAGTCTCGATGTTGTCTTCTCCACATCTGGCCAGTTCATGGCCTCCTTGAAGGTTAGTGTAACCTGTCCCAATGACTTGATCAAGGAAGTGTCCATGCTCCTCCATATCTTCTTACAAAGTGAGAAAAAAGTCAGAAATGATCTCTTCCTCATCAGAGGTTAAGGCAAAAGCTTGTGGCTTGTCTTCTTATTCATCAAAGGGGGTACCTATGGTGATTTCCTCCTCATCTGTCATGAAATCTTCTTGACTAGCCATGAACCGAGTATACTCTTCTTCAAAGTTTTCAGCTGATTTATGATCTTCCTTCTTCCAACTTGGAATCTTATCATCATGCTGAAGGACCTGAGGATCGGTATAAGAGGTATCTTTTAGTGTAGGCTTCTCTTTAAGGCCTGAAAGCTCTATCTCTCTCTCTCTCTCTCTCTCTCTCTCTCTCTCTCTAAGCAATCTCATCTTTGCCTCTAATTTCTCAACTTGCTTAGCTAGATTTTATTGAAAAAGTCTTTCTTGGAGCTCATAGGAATCATCATAGAGGTGGGGAGTGTATGAAGGCTGAGATGAAAAGCTAGTAACTTCTAGAGGAAGGGTGGGAGGGACTTGAAGGGGAAGTGAGGGTGTAAATTCCACTTCCCTTGCTGCCAATATAGACTCGACATTATTGGGGAAATGACCTTGACAGGTTTGACTTAGTTCATGAGCAGGGGCTACATATGTCTGATATAAAACTTGTGGTAGTGGATATGTAGTTTGATAGACTTGGTAAGGTTATCTCTCATGAATACTTAGTTTCTCTTCTAGAAATGCAATCAAGCCACACACATCTAACATCTCATATGTAAGCCTTCACCAATTTGCTCTTTCAATGGGATCCCATTCACTTTTGATCAGATCTACTACATCCCCTACTTGATGGATGATATGATTAGGAATTTCTTGGCCACATCCCCTTCTGTTGTCAAGCTCCAATACATATTTTTTATATCCCAGTAATGCTTTTTTAAAGTTGGAAATGATATTAGGTTAAGCATGGGATGTGACATATTGGGGAGGCTAGGCATAAGACTGGTATAACTCATGATAGGGTTGAGGCTAGTCATATCGGACCTGTGAAGGGTGAAACTCATGACCATATGCATCCTTATTGCTTGACATGATTCCATGAGAAAATTGATCTTAATTAAAAATGTATGAAGGAGCATAAGACTCATAGCTATGAGTAACAGAATTATACATACCAAATGGTGATTTCTTGATGATATTGGACTACTTAACCAACTAATTTGACTCAGAGTCACCATTGGTGTTGATAAAATAAAAACCTCCAAAGGCTAGTTGGCCAAAGAACACACTAAAATTCTTCAACTCCTTGAAAGATTGGTCCCACCAAGCATGCCAAAAACTGTTGATGGCTAAAATTTGCACTTGATTCTAATCAATCAACAATGGAAAGTTTCAAGCTATGGGATATTGCAACTTGAAACAACCTCCAAATTTTAGAGAAGCTGGTCTTTTCTTTTATATCAAGTGTTGGGGGGAAAGGGATAGGAATTTAAATAGAAATGCAAATGCAGGAAATGAAACCTAACTATGGTGATGCACCTAAGTGTAATCCTGATCCTAACTTGAGCATAGTGAGACTATATATAGGATTCAATTACATTTAAGAGCAAACAATTGCATGATCAATGTAAAAGATTGAAATAATAGAAACATAGGCTCATAACAGAGGCTTCTTTTGCTTAGATATAGAAATGTCAACCAAGGCATAGGGTTTGATCTTCTTAAGAATCTTCTAATCACATAAGAGGCACAAAAACACGTACAATTATGTAGAACTTTAGATTCAAGAAAACGAGATGAAAGTAAATGACATTCCGAATCACAAATCTATAAAATCTATAGTATAGATTACTTTTGCAAATGACACAGATAATATCAACCAAGGCATAGAGTTCAATCTTATTAATTCATTCAGCCACATAAAAGGCATAGAAAAATGCACAATTACATCAAATTTACAACTCAAGAAAATGAGACAAAAGCAAATGATACTACTTGGTCACCAACTCTAGAAAATATAAAATCTAGAAAGTCCCCCCTATCTAATAATGATCTTCTTCTTTTATAGCCTTGAATATCTCCTTCCATCATCCCCTTTCCTGCATAATTATACTCCACCCTTAACTCACAGGAGACAAATAGACGGTGCTTTCAATGCCTTGGATGTATCCTGGTCTTATCAGAAAGGGCCATGCTAGAACAGGGCGGCTGCTTTGACTACGACATGGTGATTCATGACTAGTACCTCCTTTCATGCCTGAATTTCCTCATTTAATCACCTTCTTAGCCACTCAACTGTCCATTCTGCCTCTGCTTATAAGGGATAAATAGACGGCCCTTTTAATGTTTACAGGCTCCACAAATCTACCCGATGAACTGTTCCATCTACCAAAAATAACTCCCACCGAGTTTCCCTCCATCTCACCTTACTGTAATAGATACACAGAGCACTCTATTCTATTAAAATGGAATAGGACACTTAGTCAATTTCCTAAAATTCTCCTTATTACTTAAAAGGCACTGGAGAATGACACTTGGTGCTTTCTACCTGATTTATCAAAGACACGCAACATTTTCCACTTCCTCTATATCCTGCTTAGGAACGCTCTGCCTTTGACACCTGTCAGAATCCACTTCTTTGATGCTTAGCAATTTTAACAAAATAAACTCACTGCATTCCTTTCCTAAGCAACTAAAAGAATGGATTGCCCATGGTCATCTCTGCATGTTGACACTTGGCACTTCCACAGACCTTTGAAATAACACCTGGGACCCACCACAATCTTTATTTGGAAATGACACTTTGAAGATGATCTCTCAAAATTTGACATGTGGTGGCCTCTGCTATTCTTAGGAAGATACGTGGCATCTCCCACTTCTTCTACTAGGGGTATGTGGTGGCTTCCGCTTCACTTGGAAATGGAGTAGAAGGGGGCTCATAAAGTGACACCTAGTGGTCTCCGCTGATATTCAACACTTAAACAAAATGAAATTAATTCCATACTACCTTCCAAAAGGTACTGGTCCCTTTGGATTTTTGGGACACTCCCTTAAACTGCCCGATGAACCAAAATAATTCAATGGTTCAACGTTTCAACACTGTGTGCCATTTACACCTTAACTGAGGTATTGAACCAAAAATGTTGAGCCATGGAATTAAACCTAGGCATTGAACTGAATATCCCTCAGATGCTAACACATGGTCACTTTTTCCTTCCTTCAAAAAGTAGTTTAGTGCCTTTCGTGACTACCACCTGGTACCTTCCACATGATCCTACTACTTAGCTTATTGAAACCCTTTCGCCAAAAAATAGATGAAATATGAGTGCCGATGTGAGACACAAATGCCGACATGCAGTGCATTTCACTTAGCTACTATTGGATACGTGGCACATTCCATGGCCCTTTTGAAATTTGTGAAAATTGTCTCAGATGACGCTAGCTAGTTGGCTCCGTGTTTCGAAAAGTGACACTTGGCAGCTTCTGCTCGATTTCAAAACTTAGGCAAAATGAAACAAAGGAAACAAAAAGGGAGAAAGAGGACCCGTGCTTAGAAATTGACACTTGGTAGCTTCCACTACACTTTGACACTTAGACGGAAAAGAAACTTGTGTTCTGCTCTAAAACTCTACCGCCCTAACCAAGGTATGCAAGAACTAAAACTGCAGTGCTCGACTAAAAATTTAAATACAACGTAGAGTAAAAAATTACTCTACAATCACCTTTGGGTACCTTATGATCACTTTCAATTTTTTTTAAAGGTGGTACACTCTAAAATTTCTATTGGTCACTTTGGAAAGTAGGAAATAGTATATCAATTACATTGTTTCATCTACTAGCCTCAAATATGGATATATGTTCTTATCATTTTAAGTTAGTATGCAATATATGACTACACTAAACCTGCAAATTGAGAGTTTCACTTGGGTGTTTCTATACCTATTATTTTTCTAGACCCACATGAAGCATGTTTATCTCTGACCAATCCACTCCTCGATGATCCATTATTCATTTAAGGACTATTTTGTTTTTCAACTGATTTTACCACATGAGTTTTCTTTATCCCTTTATTTTACTAGAACCAAAAACATTCAAGAAGAGAAGATGAGGTTTATTCCTTCATCTAAACTTTTCAAGCTCTCTACTTTAGATTTGTTTTTATCCTTTTGTTGACTATTCTAGTTACCTTGATCTCTTGGCACATGATGTACACTAGATAGAGCATTTTTCTATCAAAATAAATTGAGTATAGTCTTTAAATCACCTTCAAGATGGCTATGTTAGCCTAAGAATAGGAATTTTAAAGTCATTTAGGTTCCTTGAACAGTTTTTCTGCACCATGGGAGACATAAAAATCATTTGTCAAGGTCACGGGTTACCATTAGTCCTATAGTGTTCCTATTGGAGAGATTTTAAATATGAATTTATGCCAAAAGTATTTTATAAGTCTTGATAATCTTTTTAAATCCCATTTTCATGTCTAAAATCACCTAAACTACCCCTCAATGCAAAATCTTACTAAAATGTCTAATAAGCATTCTTAAGTCCTAGGGTCACATTAGCCTAAAGAAAGATTAATTGATAATTAGAGACATTAAATGCTTTTTAAGGGTAAAATTCATCAAAGGAGTATTAAATAAATTTATTAGTGTCTTGTTAGCCTTGTGAACATAATCTTTAATTAATTTTCAATGTGAGATAGAGTAAATTTCTTAAAAGGCACCCTTGAGGTCATAGTAAGGTTAAAGGTTCTTATGTCACTCATTAGAGTCATATTAGAGGGTATGAGACATTCTATAAAGTTTCATCAAGGTTATTTGAAAATTTTAGATTCTTCATAAGTCCTCCAATCCATACACATTGACTAGGAGTGCATTTGACTTAGCTATTTCCCTCTACTCCTATTTTTTGGGTGTAATTTTTCTATTATCTCAATATGGGAAGAGTGTGTAAAGTCCATGATCAAACTATTACCTCTTTCTCAACTCTTATTCATGTCATTCATAGTGTTTCAAATCTTAATGCAAATCAATATGAGTTTGTAGGGTTCCAAAACATTCCAAATATGATTTCCAACATGTTTCTAAGCTACTAATGGAGGTTGCAAGTAGGAAATGTAGGATTTTATAACCATGTGAGGTTACGTATATAACTCTCCATAAAAGAGAATAGATTGAATGTCTTCAAGAAGTTTCAAGACATTTTTTGAAGTAAGGAACATATATTATGAACTTTTATTAAAGATCTAACTCATATTATAGATAGCCTTAAAGTTTTAAATGAGGAGATGTTGTTCTATAAGCTAAAATTACCTAGTTGTAGGTTTTGGTGATAAATCCATTATATTAAAGGTTGTAGGATCCAAACATCTTCAAACCAAACCTAAAAATTGGTTCTAAGACATTTTTATGATTGTATTAGTATTTCATATTGCCTTCATGCTCCAAATATCCTTTATGCAAGCCATTAATATAGGACAAAGAGAGTTTTTATACTTTTTAGTGGGTGTTGAAGGTTTTTAAAGATTTTGCATGGTATTTTAAAATATTTCAAGCATAACAAGGTTTTGTGATGGAAATAACAGCATCCACAACCAAGTGTAAAACCCCCAAGATAGAATCTCAAGCTTAAATTATAGAACATGTCTAATGAGAACATTTGTAGGATCTTGTAAAGGATCTGAAACTTAAAATGAAGGTCCACGTGATCCAAATAAATCATTCATGAGTGATTAAAAGCCTTAAAGAGGCATAAAACATTTTTTTAGCTTTAAAATTAAGATAAAACCATGTTTGTAGGGTGAGACAATCACATTCTATCTTCATCCTATAGGTTCATGACTTGAAACAGGTCCTAGGGGTAATTCAAGGTTTTGAGAAGATTATATTAGTAATGTTCAGATTAATCAAGGAGGGAATAATCATGTCATTTTCCCAAGAATATGATAGATAGGTCTAAAACCGTAGCTTGATGAAATACAACTTTTAAGCATTTTTGAATTATAAAAGCATAAAAATGGATATGCACACCTCTTCAACACCTTTATAAGGATCTTATGAGGTTTATATGCTGGTATGAAAAGTGTTCATGGTATTCAAGTCATCAGTAAATAAACTACGCAGGCCTAAATCTATCACCAAGGGTTTTTATGTTAGAGAACTCAAACAAATCTACCTACAACACCTGTATATGAACCAAGATAACCTTCATGACTATCCTAGGAGCCCTTTAGACTATATTAACCCTATGAGAAAGTTTTAAGACCTTTATAAGAGCTCTTAATCCTTATAATGTGCCTATGGACATGTGGAGGCAAAACATGAAAATTTTCATGTAGGTTTTGGGAAATTATCACTATATTGCATGGATGAGAAGGTTTGGGAGAGGTTGCAAGTTTTCAACCAAAATAATGAGGGTATGAAAGCATCCATTAATTATTAAAAAATTTAAAGGGATATGAAAAAAATCATGAGATTCTCAATATGTTTCCAAGGCCATCCAATAAAAATGACAAGGTTTTCAAATTTTAAGACTCTTATAGGTTTACAAGTGTTTATAAATTTTTGATGAATATCCTATTAGCCTTCATGAAGATAAGGATCAATAACATGAGCTAAAGATCCACCAATAGGCCTAAAACATGTATGGTCTAATGACTCCCTTTAAAGGCTGCAAGATAGAGTTTCATGAAGATTTAATCCTTTAATGGAGGTGAGATTGGCTTACAATCATGATACAATGGTTTTCAACATGTTTCCAAGGGGTTTTTGTGTTTACAAGGGTAATTATGCAGATTTATGAGAACATTTAAATGTGATAATGATGATGAGGGTCTATTACATACCCTCATAACTTATCAAACCTCATACAAGGTCATAAGATGGTCATCTAAGAATAATATCATGATTGTTGCATGTAGGATTTAGGGTTTTCAGATCTTCATTAGTAGCTATAGGTTTTCTCATGAGAATGGTGAAGTTTCAAGCATGTTCACGGGTAAAACTTGACTACATAACTATGAGGATAGGATCTACCTCAATTTACCAAGGTGAGAAAGTTCAAATCTCTTAATAAACTTACCACAAAGTTTTGAGGGACTTATTAATGTGTATGAGAGGAACCAAGCCATTTACGAGAATCTAACATTTAATAAAGGATGTTTAATAGCTTTGTAGGCATAGTTTTAAAGGATTACCAAAGGTTTCAACCTTCAAACACTTACATGATTAAAATAATGGGGAGAAAGGTTTTCAAGTTTAGCAAGGTATCCATAGCCAAGGTTTGAGATCTCCAAAATGTTGTGACTTCTTCAAGGAGAAAGGGAAGGTTCTATAACCCTCAAGTATCGACCTACATCTCTATAGTATGCTTCTAGTAAAATTATGTACCTCCAAGGGTTATTAAGCAAGATGAAACCAATTTTTAGGTCTTTGGATAGAGCCTCAAGGTTTATCAAGAGTTTGAACCTTTAAGGCATGTTGCAGGTCTTGGTTTGAAAATTAAAGCATCCAAAATATTTTCAAACATGGGTATCACTCATCATTTAAGCCTCTATGATCCTACTTAGGTTTTAACAAGCACCAAAATATCTTAAGGTCTACCTAGGGAAGGATTTAAAGGTCTTAAAGAGGGTATCCATATCATGTTAAGTGGATTGCAATGTTTCCAAGCTTGATATTATGAGAAAAAAAGGTTTAATTAATGAGGTTATGATATTGCAATAAAGAAACACATTTTCAAGTTTAACAAAGTTTCCAATCATGACAAGGAAATATTGGACGAGGTTCTAATGATCATGAAACATCATGTTTCAATATTTTGAAGTGATTTTTTTCAAGTGAGAGACATACACCTACAATTTTGTAGGTAGGCTTGCAGTCTCTAAGTTCTTATTTAATCAAAATGGAAGCATGATTATCAAAGCTTCCAAAAGGACCTAAAATTCAAGATTTTAGGTTTTCAATCATTGTAAATAAGGTCATAATCCTATAAGATGTTTATAAATCCTTATAAGACTCTTCAAGTAGTTGTAAATAAATATTATAGGATTTCAAGGTAAAAAATTCAAAGTCCCAAGCTTTTCCTAAGATCTTTAACTCAAAGAGAATAAATTACAACCATGAGCATCATCTAATACCTAAAATCAAGTTTTAGGATTGTTCAAGTGTAAATAATCATGGTTTGAAGCATGAAAAATACTTATCTACAAGCCTATAAGACATGTTTGAAGATGTCAAGGCTTGTTAAGAGCAATCTACATGGCTAATTATAGGGTTGCAGGGTAGAAGATGAGACAAGATAAGCATTCAATCATGGACATACATGTTATTTAAATTTTTAATGATATCTCATGGGAAAATATGAGAATTAAATAACTTATCAGCCTCTCCAAGATATCTTTACCTAAATTTGAAGACAAATTTTAGTCATTTCATACCTTTACAACATGTCTAGCACTACTATGGATGGAATAAATGGTCATGAAGAACATGAAGGAGTTATGAAAGAATTTAAAACTTACTCTTTATTTATGTAACTCCCTCCATAGAGTGATAATCATGTCAAGTTAACATAAGGCTCCAAATGGGTATATGAGGTCTACTTCCAAGTCAAACATTCATTAAACACTATAGTCATGGCAAGTCAACTTGAGCTATATTCTCTCTAGAATTCATGCATGAGGATATGGGTGAGTTAAGGAAGTTAAGGTAGGAGTTTCCCAAGGATATAATAGCATTGAAGGATCACATCCATCATCTAAAATCACTCCCAACAATAAAAATGGTGAATAATGAGGTCTCCTATCCCACTACTATGCCAACTCTCATTGAATATATTCATGGGAGAGGCCTAATATGTTGGAGAGAGATTAATGATCACATTTTACCTTGTCTTTTCTCTTGCATAGGATAGTTTAATGGAGTAAAAAAAACATTCATGAGTCTTCAAATTCTCTCTTCATCTCTCTCATCTCCATTTCTTATATATAGGACTAAAAATGACTTATTCATGATCCCTCCACTTAGGTATGACAAAACTTTACTATTTTTGAGTCTTGTAATGATATATTATGCCTTGAATATAATAAAGAATTAATATTTTCTTCTTATACCTTATCAATTTTTCTAAATATTATGTAATTTTGAACTATTAATCTTCATTTATGGATGTTTCAGTCCCTTTTATTATCGTGTTATCATCTTACACTCTCTTTAGTAGGTTGTATGTTGGGTAGATTCCTACCTTCATATGAAATATTAATGCAAAGGTTATAAAATTTTTAGGTTGTGTATAAGTTCTACAATTACTCATCAGTTATTAGGATTTATTGTGATGTTAGAGAGAGTGGAGGGGATATCTATATTTGGTGCATCACCTTTTCTAGTTTTAGTTTATTTTATTCCTTTTCTATGACTAAAACACATAATATTAGCTATAAATAGGTATTTTTTATCATTTTTATAGTCCTACAACTGATCTTAAATTAGGTGCACACTATTTAGGAAGGAATCCAACCTTATTCAAAATTTCATCCCAAGTAGCCAAGCTTCCACACCTTGGGGATGATCCTATTATTGTAATTGGATCAATTGATTGAATGAATGGGTGTAAGATCAAAGTGAAAACAATTTATGGCATGCTCAATAGGACCAAGGTATATAGGATTGAATAATTTAGCTAAGCAACTGGTGATGTTCCTTATTAAGTTGAAATTTTGAAGACACTTCATAGGCACCTAATGTCTCCACAAATTTATGATCTCAAATCAATCCTACACTTTCATGCCAAATAGAAAAAGATATTCTACAAGAGGTATTGGATTGAATTTTTTTGAATTGTCATTATCTCTAAGAAGAAATAAAACCAAATTATCAAGTACTCCTAAAAGAAGAGAAAGAGGTTCTAGACAACCTTCCCTAAGAGCTCAGTCAACACCTCCTTTTGATATATTTCCTAAACTAAAAGGGATGTTGAATATTATTAATCATATGACAACTTAAATAAATCAATTATTTGTTTATTTGAATGGATGTAACCCCTTGGCACTTAAATAACATGATTATATCCTAGTTACAACTCTTAAGATCATACCTTCCTTCACTGGTGAGAATGCTACCACTATAATAGAGCACATACAAGATATTACCAACATATGTTTGATCCATAATATCACATAAGATAATGTGGCCATGAGATTTATTTCTAACTCATTGAAATGAAAATATCTACAATGGTATATGGGGTTACAACCTAGTAAAATTCATAGCTAGGATGAGGTAGGAGAGTAACTTTTCCAATAATTTAAATATAAGAGTATTCATCTTTCTCTAATGGAATAGCTCACTACCATCAAGAGAGATACTCATGAATATATGGTGGAATTAAAATTTATGTTTAAAAAAACTTGGGAGAGAATCCCACCCTTAATGAAGCCTACTCTTAATATTGCATTCTTTAACTACTTGAGGTCCTTGAATAGTGACATTGTTGTCATGATACTGTCCATGCGAGGTACTGTGTTACCAACTACATATGACACTATTATAAGGGCTAAAAATATCATGATTCAAGTAGGATATACTTATATAGACCTAAAATTTCTTTATGTCATGAAACTCCACCCATTCTTCCTAATTTTGGCACTCATTCTTTTAGTAACTAACTAGCCAATTACATATGATTCCCCTCCTAATGAGATACATGAAGTTAAGACATTGTTATAGAGATTTAGGAATGAATTATTAGCCTTGAAAAGATAGTAATAAGCTCATAATGTTAGGATATACCAATATTTCAATCAACAATATCATCATTACAAATAACCATACCAACCTAATAGGCAACCTTATCAAGGTAATAGACAATCTCAAGGCTAAATCACACATGTTAAGCCCTTAAATATTCATAATCCTAATGTTGCCAACACTTAGAAATCCATTATACCTATGAAAACTAACCTAGTTTAAGATTATGAGTGGTGATATCTATGAAATCAACCTCATAATCAAAGCACATGTCTAAATATAGTGATCAACTAGGCTTTGATGGTCAAAGTGTGTCACTTTCTCAAGGGTAATCAAGTAAACCAACTTCAAAAGGACAAGAAGTTATTGAACAAACACAAATGCAAGGTGAGTCTACACTTTTGAATTATCAAGAAAGTGAATTTTGTTCCAAAAATTAGATTGAATCACGAAGAAAATGAATCACTCCAGTAGCCTACAACACAAGGTTGAATAAAAGAGACATAGAGGTAGAGTCATTTCCTTTATTTGGTCAAGTTACTACTTCCTAGGCTCCTCATGAGGCTACCAAGGAGAAATAATCTCTTTGGACACCTAAATAACAATCAAATAAAGTATTTCAAAATTAAACTCAACCTGAAATCAATCAACATCCAAGGGAAGAGACTTTTGTTCCAAAGTTATAGCAAAAAGGAGGACAAATTCCCTTCAACATTATTGAGCAAATGTAGATAAAAAACCTAAATGTAACTATGTGGGAGGATCTCTCCATTCTTTCTCAAAGATATTTATTAAAAGAGGGTTTAATCCATCTTGTTCATATAATAAAATAAAGTGCAATAGATGTTCTTACTCACTTATACCAAACAAAAGAAAGAAATGGTGGCAATATCAACAAACCACCTCCATTCTACATCTCCTCTATTATTGGTAAGCACCTTGTAAAAAAAAATATGATTGATTCCAGTGTAAGTAGTTTAATTATTCTTAAAATAATTACTGACCTACTAGGTTTAGAGTACACTCCAGTCATAAAAGGAACTATCTAGTTACATGGTATAACTGTCAAAACTATTGGAATCATTAAGAACTTGATTCTTACCTTACATGCTTACCCAAGTCTCTCCATTTACCAAGATGTTTTGGTCATATACCTAAGCCCTATTTTTATATATGTATTTTTAATGATTTAACTATAAACATGGGTGGGTATCTATCCTTAGATTAGTAACATGTGTTTCTAAGGACTAGGTATGCTACCAAATTAACTATCAAAGCTGAACCAATTTCTAGAGACCACATTAAGTCATATTCCCCTAGCCTAATCCCCATGAATTTCACTATAAATGATCAAGATGATAGTGATACCCTTCATGAGACTACCACACATTTAGAGGAGGTTCCATACATCTTACTTGATGAGTGGGAAAATGAGTGTTTTGGTTTTGACCCATATGATCATGTGGAGGATACATGATTGGGCATCTATTCCATCCTTGAGGAAGACTTAATTTTACCAAATATTGTGAGGTCAGAAGAGGATATTGGAAGTGGAAATTAGATATTTTTTGATGTATTAAGGAACATAAATGGTGCTGGTGTAGGTATTGTGTTGGTCTCCCATCAAAAGGAGAAGTAATTGTTTCATATAGACTATAGTTCAGTTGTACTAAAAATTTACTATAGGATGAGGCAATGATCCAAGGCCTCTAGTTGGCATATAAAAGAGGAATAATGATGCTTCAAGTGTTTGGTGATAGTGAACTAGTTTTAAATCAAGTTAGAGGTTGAAATCTAGTTAAGAACAACTTGTGGAAGACCTAAAAACATAGTATGGGATCTCATCGAAAGATTTGATGCCTTCAACATTCAAGTTTTACCAAGAACACAAAATGATAATGCTGACATGATTGTCACTATGGGATTGAAATACAACCTTACCCATGATGTTATGAAATGTTGAGAATAAATTTTCAATCTGCTATTTAGACCCATAGTTCCTGATAACAATGTTAGTTGGCAATTATTTGAGAATGATGAAAAAATCATTAACTTTATGCAATAGGAATCAAAATTATCAAAAAAAAAATAACATAATAATCAAGATAAATATGATTATCATATTATTCATATAAAAGGTAAAAATTTTCCTAAGGGTTTGGTTACTTTATAAAGCATGTTTAATTCAAATGATCAACTCAAAGGTGAGAAAAACAATATGATAATCAATGATGAGAACTATGAACGAATTGCTATATCTAATGGTAAACTTTTTAAGGATGGTAAGGTATGTAATAACTATTAAAACCAATATTTTATTGGTATTTCTAAGAGATATCATGATATATTTATTTAGAGGTATCAAGACCTTAGAGGTTTTGATCTAAACTTGGCCCATCACATCATTGAGCTAGACCCCAACGCAAAATTGATTAGGAAAAATCATACACTAATGAAATCCAATCTTGAACCTATGATGAGAAAAGAGCTAAATAAACTCATATAATCCAACATTATATTTCCCATTAAGCATTACTCTTGGGTGGCCAACCTAATCCTAGTTAGAAATAAAAATGGGGATATTAGGCTATGTGTGGACTCTAGGGACTTGAATAAAGCATCCCTTAAATATCATTACCCCATTAAAACTATGGAGCAAATACTTAAAGATATATTAGGGGATGAAAGGTTTTCACTCCTAGATGGATATTCAAGGTATAACTAAATACGTGTGTAAGAATGTGATCAATTCAAAACAACTTTTACCACTAAATGGGGTATCTTTACTTAAAATAAGATGCCTTTTGGGTTGACCAATGCTAGTGTAAAATTTAAAGGGACATGGACATGAAATTTAGGGGTCTCATAAATGATATGATCTTGGTATATTTAGATGATATAACTATTTTCTCCAAGAATGCAGATGATGACTTGGATCAATTGAGGAAAGTCTTTGATAGGTATAAAGAGTTTATGGTATCCTTCAACCCAAATAAATGTGTGTTTTCTTTCTATGAAGGTAAGCTATTGAGGCATGTTTTTTTCAAATAAGGCCTTGAAATTGATCTATAAAATGTGGAATAAATATTGCTTCTTTCAATTATAAGTCACAATAATAATCTCCAAAGCTTCTTGGGTAAGATTAAATCTATAATAAGTTTCATCCCAAACTTTTCTACTTTAGTCAAACCTCTCACTTCTATGCTCAAGAAGAATGTTACCTTTAACTAGTCAAGATAAGGTAAGGACAACTTTGAATCAACTAAAAGATTAATTTCTCAATCCCCTACACTCATGAACCCATGCTATGACAAACATTTTATTATTTATGATTTTGGAGGAAATGAGAGAATATCAACCATATTAATATAGAAAAATAGTGATCTAATCGAACAACCCATTGCATTTTTTATTTAAACACTTAAATATTATGAGATGAGGTATGGTTTTGTGAAATAACAAGTCCTTGATGTCATAAGATCCATTAAAAACTTTAGAAACATGCTCTCAAATAACAAAATAAAACTGATGGTTTCACACTCAAGCATGAAAGAGTTCCTATTTGAAAAATTATATAGGTGAAAAGAGAGTTGGTTAGATAACTAAGGTCATGGAGTATGACATTAACATCAAGGTTACCAAGATTATGAGAAGAAAATGGATATTCAATAAGATGTAAATAGACCTATAAGCTAATAATAGGGTAGTTATTATGCTATAATAAGGACAACAAGCAGATCATGAGGTTCCCAATAGTTTGACTAGAGACATGGTTACCTTCTTGTAAAGTAGTGACTATCCACATGGCCTCAACAAAGCTCAAAGAAGGTATTTCAATCTTCAAAAAATTCCATATGTAATTATTTATGTTATATTATTTATAAAGGACATCAATGGAGTACTTTTGAGATGCATGGAATATAACCAAGTGGCTAAGGTGCTATAACATTTTCGTTATGGCCCATTAGGAGGCCATTTATCTCCTAAGACCACTAATATTAAAGTAATGAGAGATGGCTAATATTAGTTGAGTCTATTTAGAGATGCACATGAATGGGTTATAATTTGTAAGAAGTGTTTTGATCTAGGAATTTGACTCAAGAGAGGATGGTTAATATGGTGTTAGTTCCAAAATGAAAACAAAATGGAATAAACACACTAATAACATAACATCTCTAGGGCTAGACACTAAGGAGAGCTTAGTTAACAAAAACATTTGAAAATTACAACTAAAAAGGAAGAAATAAAATACTGAAATTCATTTATCTTCATTAGATGATCCAAATGCCTTTGTACTAATGGCTTGCTCAGTTTTGTGCTCATGAAGTCCTTGGCAATAGAAGCTTGGCTACCTCCATCTCTCCTTGGCACCTTTGGCTTAAGGCATAGCTTGGCTTAGAATTAATTTGGCATGGTAACACTAGTTTCTTAAATCTTTTAGAACAATTTGAGCATTATAACTTTACATTATCAAGACTTAGAAATGATGTTCATGGCCTTTCTATTTATAGATTTTTACAAATGTCTAAAATCAACCTAAATCATCCATCCTGAGATTGAGATGTGTGGTTGAGGATTGATTCAATTTTTAGAATTAAGTTTTTAATTATCTTCATCATTAAATTAGAATAAGGGAAATTAAGAGTCATGAAGGGCATCATGGAAGGCATTGATGAGGTATGGAGGGCATGAATCCTGACATTTATGTTATTTATGGCCTAGGGATGTCTTCCCAAGAAATGAGGTCACTTAATGATGCAAATATTCAATATTCATTTCTAAAAAAAAGTATTCAAGAAGTTTATATGTAATTTTTTATTACGCTTTGATTTGGGTTAATTAGCTCTTAAGCATGATTAAGCTCTTTGCGCACAAATTACTCAAACTCATCAGAATGCCTTGTTATTGGTCAAAAATTTGACTGGATTGTAATTAAAAGGTAATGTTAGATGCATTAGAACCATATTCCCATTTATAATGTTATCAATATAAAATAACAAAGGCACACATCTTGTGTAAAATATTTGATAAAAAAGAGCAATCTAGAGCACCCAGGTGCGAAATTGATATTTTGACTCAAAATGAACTAATCAAAGCTAACTAGCCCATAAATTGCATTTCCCCATTTAGGGATACCCTAGTCAAAATTAAAACTTGAATATGTTAGGTTCAAATATTTTAGCATTTTTAGCATTTTTAGACCAAATTATGCATTTTGGGTGAAAATTGGTCAAAAGCCTGATTAGAGGTTATCGATGGCCAATTTTAGGTGTCTATAATTTTCCCCTATTTGAGAAGGTATTAAAAACTATAACCATAGTATCATATTTTCAAATAATTAAATGGTCTTGTATGCATGCAACTACAATGATGATAAACTAATTGTATAATACCCCCTCGAGGGAACGGTTGGTGTAAGTAGGTTGACAAACGGTCCCTTGAAAAGAAAGAAGTGAAATGACGGACCAAAGAAATGAAAGATGATGGGGTGAAAACACAATTATACTAAATAAGTAGTCACAATCATTGAGAATGCAAGTGGGATGATGTACAATGGTTTGTCTAAAGGTGGTTATAAGCATTGTACCTTGATAGTGGCAACATGATATGACAACATAATGATTTGCTCAAAGGTGATTATAATCATTAAGAAGATGGATTTTCCCTAGTTAGGATAGACAAACAAGATAATAATATGCCCCTATATGGGAAAAAAAGTAGAGTGGTGACAACATAATGATTTGCTTAAAGGTGGTTATAATCATTGAAAAATGTAGGTGGGATGGTGTGCAATGATTTGCTCATAGGTGGTTATAATCATTGGACATTTATTATAGTAAATATTATAAACTTGGTCAAGGATAATGATAACTTAACATAGATGGTAATGATGAATTGTAACAATCTATTAGTAGGGAGATGTTCACCCAAACTAATAAATATTAAAATTATTTCATGTATAATTACTCTATTTGGGATATGATTAGGATGGAATCAAGATGCTGATGTTGAAGAGATGTTGATGCCACCATCTTTTAATAGACTTCTTGAAGCCAAGGTTTGTTGTAGCACGTGTCGGTAGGAATCATGGTATAATATAATGAGGACTTGGCCAAAATATGCATAAGGATTGACTCTCAAAATCCAATACTCAAAAGAAAATAATTCACCAATGATAAAAACCATGATGACAATGTAAACATATGAATACGGATGGATTTGAGTATAAGTGTGGGTAAGGAATCACCTAATGAACACACATAAAATAAATCAAAGTAACAGTGCTGAAAGCAAATAAACAAGTAGACAAATAAACAAAATAAGCAGAAACAAACAAACAAACAAACTACGCCATAGAAAACCTATGAACATTGCCCCTAGAATATAGGTGACAACTTAACAAATGAAAAAAATGGGGGAATAGAAGAAAATTAAGGGGGTGATCAAGTTGTCTCCATATGCACTAGGCAAGTGGATGTTGCCAACATAGTTCTATGGATGTAATATCCAATAAAAAAATTCAGGCTAAATATAGTTCTCCCAGGGAATGGGAAGAATGTGATAACTGAGAAAAACAAATAAAATGGATGTGATAGAAGAAGAGAAAAGGTATTAAATAATAGCAACTATGTGAGAGAAAATGCAAAAAAAGATGAGGAAACTAAATGATAAGTGATTTAGTTGTAACTTAGTGAGGGTTCTCAGAATCCTTAAGAAGTGGTCAAATGTTTTTGGTTTTTTCTAACAATTTTACAAATGTTTTTGAAAATGTTTTAGAGTTTCTCAACTCAATCAAGAATGATGAGACACTAAATGGTTCAAGATCACAAAATGGAGAGAGCTTTTAAATGAAATTTGCTGACAAAATGGCAAGATTGTTCAAATTTAGGTTGCTCACAAAATGGTGAGAGTATGGCTTAAGTTGCTCAAAAAATAGTGAGAGCATGGCTTAATTTGCTCATAAAATAGTGAGAACGTGGTGGAAAGGGGTGACTAAGCTGACCTTAACAAGTATTTAGCATTTCCTACATATTCATAGAGGAGGACCTTAAGTCACTATAGTTCTATCTTTAAAATAGAGGAATTTGACTAGTGTAGCAGCCAATTCAAACAAAATAGGCATAGTTGGTAAAAAGGTACAACATGGCATGGGAAGTGGCAAGTTGTTATGTCAAAGATTAATGTTTCCCCTAGTTTTCCTATAGGTGGTTATAACTAGGACATAACGGCATAGATCGATGATACTAATTTTCCTAAAGGTGGTTATAATTATTATCAAGATCTATGGTAAGAAAAGAATAACAAAGGAAGGATGTAACTACCAAAACTTCTATCACACTGTTCCAAAATATGATCTCCATCTAAATTACTTAAACCAACTGATAAAATTGATCAGACACCTCAATCCTAAAATTGTGTAATGAATGGTAAAAAACCAAGGTCAAACAAGCTAGGATTTAGAACACACTAGATCGATAGGTCAGAAGTAGAAAGTGGATATGGTGAAGAGGATGAATAAGGATGGTACTTATACAAAGAGGAATAGTTATAAAATGGCACAACTAAAATGGTCCTTATAGATAATACACCTTAGCACTGAAGCATAGTATCACTTGAGATGAATAATATATATCAACTCTAAAAGTTCATCACCATCTGGTGTGGTGAGCTTGTATGCTCCTGATCCATAATCTATAGTGATGATGAAAGGCCCTATCTAGTTTGGTTTGAATTTTCCTTTATGATTTTTCTCAGCCATGGTATTCTTTTTGTTTTCTTTAAGAACAAGATCACCAAGTTCAAATGTTATATACTTGACATGTCAATTATAGTGGCCTTTGAGTTGGTTTTGACATGCTTGAAAATTGTTGAGTAAAACCATGCATTTCTCATCAAGTAGGTCTAGCTCTTGCAGGGGAGCTACTTGATAGTCATGATCATCCATGACATGCTTGAAAGAGATATATAGTGAAGGAAATTTGACCTCAATGGGAAGGATGGCTTCAGTACCATAAATAAATGAGTATGGAGTGGCTTTGATGGGGGTATGATGATTAGTAGAGTATGCCCAAAGGGTAGGGAATACTTGAAGGTACCAATCAAGATTAGAATCATTGACAATATTTTTTAGAATATTGACAATGGTTTTGTTGGATGCCTCAACTTAGCCATTACCTTGAGGGTAATATGTTGTATAAAAATGTTGTGTGATGTTATATTCAGTACATAACTGGTCTACATATTTGTTCTTGAATGATCCTCCATTATCAACTATAATGTCAGAGGAGATACCATAGTGACAAATGAGATGGTTGAAAATGAATTTAGAAATGTGCTTTTTAGTCATGTGAGGGGTCTAGCTGCAACCCACTTAGTGAAATATTCAATGGCAATAAGAATATGTTTATGTCTTTTAGATGAAGTGGGGTTGATCTTCCCATTGAGGTAAAGTCCCCATATATAAAATGGCCATGGTGTCAACATTGGTTTTAGATTTTTTGCTTGGGCATGAATCATATTAATATGCCATTAATATTTGTCACACTTTTATACATATGCAGTGGCATCTACATCCATTATAGGTTAATAATAACTAGTATGCCAGAGCTTTTTGGATAGGACTACCTCATTATAATGAGTGCCATATACTCCTTTGTGAACTTCTCTTAACACTAGTGTAGACTCTATCAAAGTTAAATAACGAAGTAGAGTTCCAAACTATGATGGTAAAAGGTGGATCCAAGTAGAGTATAATGAGTGAAATGATGAATGAAGGCTTTGGTTTGTTTTCAAGATATGTTAGGTGATATAACTTGGTCATCAAGGTAGTTGTAAAGCTTCAAAAATCAAATAGAATTAGGACTAACAATGTCACAAATCATGGCAATAGTTAAAGGTTCATGAGTTGGTACTAACAAATTCTTGATGAGGAACTGATGCTCTCTAGCTTTATCTATTTTTCAAATCAGAGAGCCAATAAAATCTATGGCATCTATAGTTCTATTAATATCCCTTGGTATGTGCTCAAATTGAATATTGGTAATTTGTTTCTTAAGGGTGTCGACCATGGATTTATATGGAGCCAACTTGTCATCTTTGGTCTAAAAATGATTTATGACCTGATTGATGATTAATTGAGAATCTCCATAAAATTGAAGATGAGATATATTACAATAAACTTCTTATTGAAGTCCTACAATAAGTGCTTCATACTCAACCATGTTGTTTGTACAAGAAAAGTTGATTCTGAATGATTTAGGAATTAGATCCCTTATGGTGTAATAAATGATAGGCCTACCCCTAATCTATGTGCAATAAATGAACCATCAAAATATAAATTCTAAGACTGCTCCTTAAGGGGTGTGTCAATGACGGTCATTATGGATCATCAAGACAGTAAATGTGAGTGGTTTTGTGTCTTTGAGAGGTGCTTCATCAAGTTGATCTGCAAGAATTTGTCCTTTGATTGCCTTCTGATTGACATAATTTATATCAAAATCATTGAGAAGCATGATCCATTTAGCCATTCTACCTTGAAAATATATTTTAGATAGTAGATACTTGAGCGGATCTACTTTTTAAATGACCATGGTTTTATTATTCAACATGTAATAGCATAATTTTGGAGCTGGAAAAACCATGGCTAGACAAGCTTTTTCAATAGATGCATAGTTATGTTCATATGTAACCAAGGTATGACTTAGGTAGTATATAGCATTCTCCTTTTTATTATCATCATGTTGAGCCAAGAGTGCCCTCAGAGCATGGTCAATAGCTAATAGGTATAACAAGAATGGCTTTCCTAGCATATGAGGTGATAAAACAAGTGGATTAACAAGATAGTCTTTGAGTTGTTGAAAAGCTATTTGGTAGTGATCATCCTAGTGAAATTCAACTCCCTTCTTCAAAAGGTGTGTAAATGGATGGAACCTATCTACTAATTGAGAGATAAAGCATCTAATTGATTAGATTTTACCCTAAAAACTATGGAGTTGCTTCAAATTAGTTGGTGGTAGCATCTTAGTTATATCATGGACTTTAGTCAGATCAACTTCAATACCTCTATGAGACATGATGAATCCAAATATTTTACCTAAAGTTACATCGAACACACATTTCTTTAGATTGAGTCTAACTTTGTACTCCTATAATCTTTCAAATATCTTACACAACATTACTGGATGGTCGACCCTAGTTTTAGATTTTCCTAATATGTCATCGACATAGTATTCAACTATATCATGCATCATATTATGGACTATGATAGTCATGGCCCTTGGATACGTAGCTCTACCATTCTTAAGGCCAAATGGCATTACTTGATAACAAAATATTCCCCATTAAGTGGTGAATGTTGTTTTATGTTGGCATTTTAGTGTTATTCTAATATGTTTGTATCCTAAAAAGCTATCTATGAGTGAAATCATTTCATAATCTATCGTAGAGTCAATGATCATGTCAATATTAGGCAAGATAAAATCATCTTTAGAAGAAGCTTTGTTGATGTCTCAAAAATCAATATAAATTTTGATCCCTTTAAGCTTTTTACTAATGGTACCACATTAGAGATCCATTCTGAGTAGTCAATGGATTAGATACATCTTGTGTCTAAGAGTTTTTCCAACTCTATTATTACCAATATAGAAATGCAAATATGCATATTACATAGCTTTTGTTTTACCATTTTTGCATCAGGATTAACCATAAGGTGGTGCAAAACCAAGGTGGGGTCTAAACTTGGAATGTCAAAATAGGCTCATACAAAGATATCTACAAATTCTCTCAATAGAATTGTAAAGATGTCATGTTCCTCCTTAGTGAGGGATGCTCCTAATTTTATCCATTTTAGGTTTGATGGAGTTCTGATATTGACTTCTATTATAGCTTCAACTAGAAGGGTCGAACCATCTTCTAGGATAGTAGGAAATGACTTGAACTATTGAATTATGTTAAGGTCCTCTGTTAGGAATTGCTCTTCAATTTCTCCTAGGCATGATGAATCTGAGTCCTCTAATAGGAGATCTAGTCATGTAACAAAAATAGTTAAAATTCTTGAAAAAATTAATTTAATACTTGTTGCTCAAAGCTAAACTTAGATCCACAAGCAAGTTCATCATTGGTGGTTTCCTGGTCTAAATTCAAATAATGAACACCCCTATCTAATGGCACTGGAAATAGGTTTTTGCCCTAGACTAGCCTTTATCTTTACTTTTTCCCTGGTCAAAAAACACCTTAAAGAGGTTTTCACTTTAGGACCTTAATGTTTTACTTATTTATTTTTGGCTAAGTTTATTCGCTTGCTCTCTAAAATAGGTTAAAGGATCCAATGTGATTGAGAATCTTGATTTGTGATCTCTCAATGGAACATTGTCTCTAAGGCCTAAGAAATAATAGAATGCCTCATCATTCTAGAACTCATCAATCTAAAGACTAGATTCTTGTTGGTCCCAATCTATCAATTGGGGATAATATAAGGGTGAAGCTATGATTAGACCTTGCTTCACTATTAACATCATCATCACTAGTCACTGGCGATGGAGTTTGAATAAGATATGTGGGGTCACCCTTAGGCAATTTAAATCTAAGCCCATAAGGTCTTTCATACTTAGTCATAGAAATGGGCTTGATAGTTCCTTGTTAATTCGGTCCAAGGCCTCTTCCTTCATAATTTTGACACTCCATGATCCTATTGGGAATAAGATACTTTGAATTTTTATAACACTCATCTTTGTTGTCATTATATAACCATGATTCATCCCCTTCAAGAGGGTCACATCCTAAGCCAAATATGGTATAAATGTGATAGGTCCCTTATCTTTGTTCTTTTGTTGCCAATGCATATGTGGGATAAATTTAAATCACCCAAAGGTTTTTGGATTTTGAGGAAGAATGGTAATATGAAATGTATCATGGGTCACATACTCTCTCAATCCATTATCTAAAATGGTGAAATTATTAGAAGCTTTAGTAGGTGGCATGTGGGAAAGAGAATCAAACGTATTAATATCTATGTAATTATCTGATGAAGGATCAATAAGTATGGCCTTTCTTTTTTCCTAATTTGAACTTGGATTCAAGCCATACGAATAATTATAAATTATAAATTTGGACTTAAGATGCTTTCAGTGTTCATATGGATGTAAATCTCTTAAAATATTCACTTCCATCCTTGAGTGGGAAAACTTGATACATTGGTACAACGTTGACGGGACTACACGAATCTCATATAACCAAGGCCTGCCTGAAAGATATTGTATGATAACTCAAGATCAAGTACATGATAAAGTGTATCATAAGTCAAAGGCCCAATGATAACTGGCAAACTAATGGTACCTTGTGATTCTCTTTCTTGATTATCATAAGCTTTGATAGTTATTATTTCTGGTTGGAGATCTGCCATTGTGTACCAAAAAGCTTGATGAGCTTTAGAGACACTATGTTAAGGCTTGATCCATTATCTATAAAGACACATTTCAATTTATGTCATCTTATATAAACTTCTATGTATAATTAATTATTATGGAGTGGCCCAAAGGAAGACATATCACTTTGGTTGAATGTGACTTGTTGGATTGGAGCTAGGTGTCCAACCAAAGCTTGAAATTTATCAGGGGATATGTCACTAGAAATAGTGGATTGGGTCAAAAACTCATTCAAGATATTCTTGTGGATTATTGATGTTTGTAATAAATATAAAATATAAATATGTGCTGGTTTTTTTTACAATTGTTTCATAATATCAAACTTCTTGTCTTAGTCAATAGTGAAAGGTTTATTTTGAGATTGAACAATTACTTGGATGATAGGCAAAGTGGTGGATGGTTGTGGTTCTAGGATATTAATATTTGACCTCTAAGTTATGATTACATAATCAATATTAAATATTGGACCATTATTACTAACTGATGTTGGAAATGGTGTGGGACCAAATAGGACAAGTCTCAGTTGTCGATATACTTGCATATGGTCACGTGGCAAGAATGAGTTGTCGATATAAGGTCCAAAAGGGGAAGTCCTAATTTGTTGGTTTGTCTATATGCATTCCTAGGTAAAATAAGGATTATCCATGTAATTTAGCTAAATATTATTGTTTATCAATGGTCTAGGTTGATTAGTGGTTGGTTTAGGATCAATGGAGATGCTATTAATGCTACTCCCTACAATATAACCTAACACCCTATTGTAATCATGTGAAACTACATGGTATATTTTTTGGTTGTTACCATTTTTACCTTGGTTTTGTCCATTGTTCTATTGTTGTGGGTTATACTACTAATTTTTTTGATTCTACTGGTTCAACCTTTGATTTGATTTTTCTATTACACTGGCTATTGTTGTTGTTATTGCTGATTATTTTACTACTACTAATTGTTATGTTAGGGAAAGGGGTTTTGATAGATCCCAATATTTTTATTATAAGTAGAATCACCATTATCCAATTTTATCTCCCCATTCTCCAACATATTCTCAATTAAATCTTTGATTTAGACACATCTTCATAGATTATGCCCGTTGATCTGATGATAGTTACAAAATTCATTTTCACGGTACCAATTAGGATAACGAATTCCTTGTAGATAATGCTTTGGTATAGGATAACTAATAATATTAGTGGTAGGAATATTACAAAATATAGACTTAATAGGTTCTCATAGGTCACTAAAGACACAACATGCAGGCATGGTTCTCTTAGGAGAAGGGGTTTACAATGATAAGCGATGTTGTATGTGTTGTGTAGGTCTTGGTTATTATTCTTAAAGTATTGGTTGGAGAGGTTTTTGGGTAGGATTAATTTAAAAATTTGGTGAAAATTATGTTTTCACCATTTAGACATGATGGGATTTAGTTACTCTATTTCTCACAACATTCCTATTATGGTTGAATTGATTCGATCTTTCTTGGTTATTGGCCTATGTCGGTTGTGATGCTGGCACTTGAATGGGATGTTGATGTTGGTCATTTCCCTAATTGGTACTTTGATTTTGATTTATTTAATTAATCTTGATGACTCCTTTATTGATGAGTACTCAATAAATCAACAAGACTTTATCAATTATTTCCTTGAAAGTATTGTTGACCATTTTTTGCCTAACAGGCCAAAAATCGGCCCCCCTTCTTTTTATGTTGTTCTGAGCCAGTACTTTTGATTTTGCATGAGTCTTGCAATTTCTATGGACTCTATAGAATTTCTAAAGACTCTATAGGTTTAGTATTTTAGCAGATGAAGAACCAGTCAAAGAGTACAAGGTTTTACAAAGCTTCTTCAGACTCTTGTCTGAAGAAATTCATAAGGAAAGTGAGCTTAAAATGGTTCAACGACATGATCTTTCAAAAGAGTTAACAACTCTGAACCATTGAACCATTAAACTAGTTTAACACCTTGGTTCATCGCTTTGGTTCAATGCCAAGTTTAATGCCTTAGTTCAATGCCTTGGTTTATTAGTAAAGTTCATCATTAAAGTTCATCGGCAAGTTCATCACTTTGGTTCAATCAAATGGTTCATCGGCTTGGTTCAACACATTGGTTTAATGCCTTGGTTCAATGTTTTGATTCAATTGCATGGTTCAATCACTCGGTTCACTCAGTCGGTTCATCAGCTTGGTTTAATGCATTAGTTCAACATTTTTGGTTCAATATTAAAGTTCATCGGCAAAGTTCAATGCAAAGTTCATCGGCAAGTTCAATCAAATGGTTGATGCCTTGTTTAACAAATATTTGAACCATTAAACTGGTTCAATGGATTGGTTCAACAGTTGGTTTAAAGGAGTAGTTCAATGTGAAAGGTTCAAGACTCCCAAAGGGCAAGTGCCCTTGTGGAGGGCAGTTCTGAGTTTAAAAGCCCTTGCAGAGGGTAGGGAGCACTTCGAAGGCAGCCGAAGGTTTTCATAAAATGCGTAAAAAGTCTTAAGGCTTTGAATTCTTTTGAACTCTTTGTCCAAAGGAATTCCTTTAGATAAAAAGTTTGAAGGAATTTAGAGGAAGGCTACGAGCTCAAAAGGACCCAGGGAAATCAAAGCGGCCAATTCTCACAGACTTTTTGTCCACAGGAAAAAAGCCCACAGAAAAGGCCAAAGAGACAAAGGCCCCTAAAGGGTAGGTACCCTTGCGGGGGGCTCTCAGCTAGCCAAATGAAGGGCATCTCTCTAGAGTTGAAGGGACACTTCCCCTTTGGGAGGGTATGAAACAAAGGACAAGTCAAAGGAAAAAGCTTGAAGGATTTTGCCAAGGATGGTGACATCCCAGAAGTCATCAACTTTAAGAAGATAGATTAGCTATTGTTTTTAATATGATGACAGGTGCACAGACATCAAATTTAAGATGGTGAAATAGCTGTTTGCCTTTAAATTGCCTGAGTACCAACCAGAAGGATATCATTTAACAAGAAGTGACAAGATCAACCATATTGTGAAAAATATGGTAAACAATGAATGTTTAAGGACTATTCAACTTCTTATTAATTACAAGATAGCCCAAGGAATGTAGCAACCCACCAGAAGATAGCCTCAAGGGCTGAAGGAGCTAGAAAGAGATAAAGTAGGAAGAAGACAAGGTGTAGAAAGAGACAAAGTAGTCCAAGTGGCAAAGAGGAGACGAGTTATTGCTAGATGGTCACCAAACGGTGTAAACAGTAAGCGGTGCAACTTTTTTTCTCCAATTTACATTCATAAGTAGACAAGCCATGTAAATGTCTTAAAGGGAGCATTATGTTCACAAAAAAGAGGCATGGCCATGTTTTCACATTAATGTTGGGGTGCCAAAGTCAAAGTAGGAAAAAACAATCAAAAGGCTCCCTCTTCCCAAGGCTCAGAGCGCACATGGGCCAGCTTGTAAAAAGAGTGCCAAAGTCTTTCCCAGAAAGTGCCAAGTTCTCTTCGTCTTTCTATATATTGTAAATTTCTCATTTTAGAAGGGGGACTCTCTTAGCCTTAAGGTAAAAATCTACCCAAAAATATCTTGGGCTTGTAAGGTAGAGCTCTGCCAGTTTTTACCTTGAATCAAGACTTAGCATTTTTACCTCTATCTAGACTTGCACTTTAAAGTATATGTCTGTGTTCTTCTTTTGTGTTAAGTCATTGTCTTTCATGCTTCTCATAGATCGATTACATCATGTCTAGTGCATTGTGAAGTCTCTTTTCTACAGGTCTACCAGAAGTGTTCCTAGGGGAATGTAGGTGCCTGTGAATAGGCTACCATAAGTGTGTCTGAGGATGCCTCTGTTAGTTTCTTCCTCCTTGTATTCCCATGGACCCATAGCTGACTATTGTAGAAGAGTTTCCCACTTCAGATGAAGTGTATGGGCACTTCTTTTTTGTGAAAAGTGTATATTCGGGCTAGGTGGGTCAACTTTTTTGGTGTATCACCTTTTCATTTTTTAGGCTTAGGTTCTATTTTTAGCATCTCTCTCTCCCTTTTCATCCCCCCTTTTTTCCATTTATTTGTTAGCAGTAGGAGAAACCAGGGCCTAAAAGATACATCAGAGGGAGAGAGCCCTTATCTAGAGACTCTCCCCTCTAGCTTTGCTGGTCCCACAGGCAAGAGGGGAGTTTCCATTTTAACGTGTTGAAGGCAGGAGCTTGGCCTCCTGCCCTGGGTGCAATCCACTGCATCAACAATTTTTGGCACGCCCAGTGGGATCAACTAGGACAAGTTATGTCCATAGAGTTGAAGAATTTTTGGTGTTTTCTTCAACCAGCCAGCCTTTGGAGGATTTTGCATCAACACCAATGGTGACTCCAAGCTAAATCAACTGGTTAAGCAGTTTCTAATGCCATCAAAAAATAGTATTCTGGTATGTATATTTCCATCATTCAGAGCCATGGACCCTATTTTCCTTAGCCAGTCTAACTATGATCCTTACCAGCCTTATGTTGATCCTTATTAGTTTCAATGTGACCAGTCTCAACCTTGTCATAAGCTATATCAGCCTTATGCCAAATCTTCTCAATGTGTCACTTCTCCTACTCAACCTAGTCTCTTTGCCAATCAACCCGTTTCCACCTTCAAATGAGCACTGCTAGGATATGAAAAGTATGTAATAGATCTTGACACGAGAAGGGGATGTGGCCAAGAAATTCTTGATCATATCATCCATCAAGTGAGAAATGCACTGGATTAGGTTAAGAGTGAATGGGCTCTTATTGAAAGAGCCAATTGGCAAAGGCTTACAAGTGAGATGTTGGATGTGAGTGGTTTGATTGCATCTTTGGAAGAGAAGCTGAGTATTCATGAGAGGTAGCCTTACCAAGTCTATCAACCTACATACTCACTGCCATAGGTATCATATCAGTCATATAAAGCCCCTGTTTATGATCCAAGTCAAGTCTATCAAAGTCCTTTCCCCAATCATGTTGAGGAGAGTTCCAAAACAGTAAATCTTGTGTTTCAGGCTAATCTTGATAGACAAATCGAATTGGCAAATCTTCAAATGTAGTAGTCTATTTTGGTAGCAAGGGAAGTGGAATCTAAACCCTCACTACCCTCTCACATTATGGCCCCATCACCCCAAAAAGAGATGCCTAGTCTGAATATCTTGAGCTGGAATAAAGTGGTTGAGTCATGGAATAGCAAGGAGGAGAAAGACATTGTGTAAGAGTGTGAGGTACAAAATGAGGTTAGTCCTTTTCAAGTCCCTACCACCCTTCCTCAGGAAGCTTCCTGCATTTCATGGTGACCTTCATGTACTCCCCATCTCTATAATGATTCCTATGAACTCCAAGAGGTACAAAATGAGGATAATCTGGCTAATAGGATTGAGGAATTAGAGGCTAAGATGAGACTATTTAGAGAAAGAGAGATGGAGTTTTTAGACCTTATAGGGGAGACTGTGCCAAAAGATACCCCTTCTAGCAATCCTCAAGCTGATTTCAATATTGATGAAGTATTGGTAAAGTGGACAGATGAAAATCAAGTGATTTTGGCCCAAGGTCTACCCCCTTTTTCTCATGAGGTTTTAAAAGGATCCCCTATTTCCTTTTCCCAACCTGATTTTGACGAGCCTTGTGTGCCCCCTCCTATTCTAGAGAAAACTCCCTCTTATGTGCCAAATCCTTTCTATCAGATGGCACTTTCTCATTCTGACTCATCTGATGCATCAATCAATCCTACCTTTAATCTTGTATGCCTAGCTTTTCAGCACACCTCTTTTCAGATAGCTCTTCCTGTACATGACCAGACCCTCCCAAATCTTCCCCAACCTCCTCAAGTCTTTCAACATGATCTCTAATTCCAAGCTGGAAGAAGGAACATCATGAACTAGCTCAGGACCTTGAAGAAGATAAAGTTACTCCTTGTTCACAAGGGGAAAATTCCAATCCCAAGGTCATGAGTTGTAAGCAAATAGTTGAATCTTGGGGCAGAAAGGAAGAGGAGGAGAAAGGTTTTACTCAAAACCTTGAAGAAGATGAGGATGATCCTACTCTTGATGATGATTGTGACCTATATGAAAGGCTCTTCCAAGAAGATATAGATAGGTGGATTGTAGAGTTGGAGTCTAGAGCAAGTTTCCTCTACGAACGTGTGATGGATGTTTCAGACCAAATAGCAGATTCCATGTCTAAACACACTCCATCCACACACCTCAAAGAAAGCTATCAATCCATGCCTAATATAGATGAAGTACTGACCAAATGGAAAGAGGAAAATCATTCAATTCCAGCTCAAGGACTACCTCCTCTTCCACATGAGTTCATCCGTCAGCTGTCCATTTCCCCCATTCTCGAGGAGGAGCTTGTCTTGAAGGAAGCAAGTGAAGAGGAGTATGCTTAGTTCATGACTGATCAAGGAGACTTCATGAGTATGGATGAGGAGGAGATCACCATAAATGTCATGGGAGCATGGATAATCTCTTGTTCATGTTTTGAATGATTCATTTGAAGTCATTGGGGTAGGCTGCATTATTATTCAAGGAGGCTATGAGCTGGATAAGAGTGGAGAAGGAAGCATTGGGACTCAAATAAGTATGCAAAGGGGCTACAAGCTTTTAGATTTATCCTTTTAAGAGATTAGTGAATTTGAAGATACTTTCTTTAAAATCATCAAGGAGGATGGTCATACCATGGAACCTGAGCATGACGCATAAGAGAACAAGCCAATCAATGATGCATATCAAGGGGCTTATGGTGATGAGCCAGCAATGATTGATTTCTTGATGAGATACACCAGCATGAAGAACTAATAGAAGGTGAGCTTCTAAGAAAAAATAGAGTGCGTATATGTTGGAAGCATGTTTGAATCTGATCCACTTAGATACAAGCCAACCAAGGTGGTAGCAAGAGGAGTAGGTCACCAACTCTCCATTTCATTCAACCACTTGTCTAGCACCATAAGTTTCCTTGCTAGAAAGGAGACTTAAGAAGTTTTCCCTTTGATTTAGGAGGGAAGCAAATGTACCTAGTTAGTTGTATATAGTAGTTGTTTTTAGTTTCTTTTCCTACTTTCCCTAAGTGCAGTTTACACAAGTAGTGTTTTTAGTCTTGTGTGTGCTTTCCCTTATGTCTAGGGTAAAAAGCTTCATGTTCTATTCTTGGATCTTTGGGGTGTTGCTAACCTTTCTTCAAAGCTGCATTCTGACTATGTGCCTAATGGACTACAAGGCAACTGGTCTCTAAGCATAGCAGGCATGCTTCCCCTAGGAGTCACCAATTTGTTGACCATTTTTTGCCCAACAGGTCAAAAATTGGTCCCCCTTCTTTTTATGTTTTTCTGAGCCAGTACTTTTGATTTTGCATGAGTCTTGTAATTTCTATGAACTCTGCAAAATTTTTATGGACTCTACAGGTGGTCTTTTGGCAGATGAAGAACCAGTCAAAGAGTGTAAGGTTTTACAAAGCTTCTTTGGACTCTTATCTGAAGAAATTTGTAAGGAAAGTGAGTTTAAAATGGTTCAACAACACGATCTTTCAAAAGAGTTGACAGCTTTGAACTGTTAAACCATTGAACCAGTTCAACACCTTGGTTCATCACTTTGGTTCAATGCCTTGGTTTAATGCCTTGGTTCAATGGCAGGTTCAATGCCTTGGTTCAATGCCAAGTTCAATGCCTTGGTTCATTGGCAAAGTTCATCATTAAAGTTCATTGGCAAGTTTATCACTTTGGTTCAATCAAATGGTTCATCAGCTTGGTTTAACGTGTTGGTTCAACACCTTGGTTCAATGTTTCAATTCAATCAAATGGTTCAATCACTCAATTCACTTAGTCAGTTCATCAAATTGGTTTAATGCATTTGTTCAACATTTTTGGTTCAATATTAAAGTTCATCGGCAAAGTTCATCAGCAGGTTCAATCAAACGGTTCGATGCCTTGTTTTAACAAATGTTTGAACCGTTGAACTGGTTCAATGGATTGGTTTAATGGTTGGTTTAAAGGAGTGGTTCTATGTGAAAGGTTCAAGCCTCTTGAAGGGCAGGTGCCCTTATGGAGGGTAGTTTTGAGTTTAAAAGCCCTTACGGAGGGTAGGGAGCACTTCGAAGGTAGCCGAAGGTTTTCAAAAAATGCATAGAAAGTCTTAAGGCTTTGAATTCTTTCAAACTTTTTGTCTAAAGGAATTCCTTCAGAAAAAAAGTCTGAAGGAATTTAGAAGAAGGCTGAGAGCTCAAAAGGACCCAGGGAAATCAAAGTGGCCAATTCTCATAGACTTTTTGTTTGCAGGAAAAAAGCCCATAGAAAAGGCCAAAGAGACAAAGGCTGCCGAAGGGCAGGTGCCCTTGTTGGGGGCTCTCAGCTAGCTAAATGAAGGTGTAGACACCAGAATCGTGTCTACTCCCTTGGTTGTCCTCCCCTTCTCTCCCCCTTGGTCCTCTTAACCACTCCTAACCTATGTCTTATTAATTTGAAATAATTATCTTATTTTAAGTTAATAATTCTCTCTCCCTTACCACCTCATCACCCTAGGATGCCCTTCTTTGGATTCCCTTCATCCCCCCATGACCCATTTATGACCTATTCCTCATCTTCGCACCCATTTAACCCCTCTCGACCATTTCTTACCCCACCATTTAAACTCGGTAGTTGGGAAAATGGACAAAAGGCTATTTTTAGCCTTTTTCCTGCCTTCCAGCCGCCGATGTCGATCGACGTTGGCGGTATTACCGGCGTTAGTTTCCTTCATAACAATTTTCTACGTCCATTATCCCCCTTCGCCCCTACTCTTCATCTGACTTTGGAATCTTACAATCAGATCAATCAATCGGCCAATATTTCTGCCAACCTTCAGACCTCTCTCTCTCTCTCACAGGGCTTCTACACCAGCTACAGCAACAGCAGGGACTCTGCATCAGTCTTATACAACAAGAACAGGACTTCCACACTAGTAGCTTCAACAACAAGCACAACTAGTGTGCAACATCCCTTCTCCAGCAGGTATGAGGTAAGTATTTGCTACTATTTTCATTTCAGCATCTTCTTTTTAATCTATCTGTTATTCAGCCAAGACCAGACCCAAATCCTTATCTCCCTGTTGGCCTCCTCTATCCATTTTTGACATTCTATCCATTGCCCTAGACCTCTACACAGACTCTCAGACCATTCAACCAGACCCATAGCCCTTCTTAGACCCATCCACAGACCATAAACCCGTCCAGACCTGACCAAAGCTCATCCAAAGACTACTGCCCTGACCAACGTCGGCTGTAGAGACCACTGCCCCCACTGACGTCGGCATACTAACTGACATTGGTAGACCTTGACCAACCGACACCGGTAGGACCACTGACACCGGTGACTATGTAAGGCAGATTGCTGCATATCAGGTATGCATTTGCTTTCTATTTCCTTTTTAGTCTTTAATCATTTCAGTCTTTTATCATTCTGCCTTTTATTAGACATTATTTTTATCAGTCAGTGGGTTGACATCCCTCAAGGAAGTCTTCATACTTTTGGGATCAAGCTTTCGCTTGGCAGCCCACCATCTCCTCATCTAATGCCTTCTTTGTCCATGTCTCTTTCTTTTTCAGGTGTCATCCTCCACAACCAAAGAGGAGTTCTCACAATGTCTAGATTACGGTGCGCACGACTTCATCCAGGTACATACAAGCCTTAGACCATTTCTTTTTAGTTTCTTATTCTCTCTTTGAATGTGAAAGCAGGAATTGTATAGAAACATTCTGGCATGCCCACTGGGACACTAGGGTCTTCCTTGGGTTCTTTTCTTTTTGTTCATATAGGTGCATTAGGTTTCTCCCTTTTCACTTCTTTCTTCTCTTCCAAAAGACATCATAAGAAGGATTAAAAAGAACTCTTCTTTCTTTTCTTGCATCATAGAATAGTCAAAAATCATACTCTTCACCCCTTTCTCCATTTGTCTTCATACAAATTAACATTTTGACTTGGGCTTAAAACACACTGCATTTCATTTCTGCTTGCTTGCATTTCTTAGTCCACATCTAGTAATTAGACCGCATCATGAATTAATCACACTTATGTTACACAACCTAATCACTTGCACAAATCAGACATCTAACTTACTTGAGACAAGGCCCGATTGGGATTTCATCCCTGAGCAGATACCTTACCCCTCCCTAGCAATCTCACTTGGATTTCACCACCAAGGGGAAAGCCCACTCCGTTCTCTGGCGGAGGATAATCTCTAGGGAAGGTATATTTTGGCTAAGAGAGACCAGCTTATCACTGGGCTCGTGAAGTGAGGGGAGCTTGCTCCTTAGCACTAGGCCATGTACCGAACCTAACCCAGACTCTTGAGCACCTAAACAAACCTGAAACCATCCATAGACTACCTCTTCTAAGACCCGTCTCAATAGCCAACCTTCCCAAACATCTCTTTAAAGCATAAGCCACAAGATTCTAAAAGTTGATTCTTTTTAATGCTTAGGGTCTACCTGTCTCCATCTCTATTTTTTTGTTCGTATCTGCTTGTTTGAGCTAGTGAGGATGTTCTTCTTCCTTTCTCCAAAAACTCTTAAATCTTTTGGGTTTCTAGAAAACACAGTCACCAGCATTGGTTTTATCACCGATGTCGACAACCCTTCCTCACTGGCATCAGTTATCTGACCGACATCGGCCATATTTTCTCATTGACATTAGTTTTTTAACTAACGTCAGTCACTATCATAGTCCCTTTTTTCAAACAGCAGCCTAAAACCTGACCCCTTTTCTGCCAAAAACCACATTCTGAGTTTTTGAAATTGAAAAAACACAGTTTTTGAAACCTGACCCTATTTGCCTTGAATGGTTTTGACACGCAGTCAAACCAAGGCTCTTCTTGAACATGCGAGACATCATCCACTTCCATCTTCCCCATCCATAACCAGTCTTATAATGGAGTTCCACTCGGAGACTGAAATAACTCCTACTCGACCAACCCCAACTCAAACCCCCATTATTCCTAAAGGGGACCAAGATTTCGAAAGATTCTTTGACCTCAATGTCAAATCCCTCCAAAACTCTCACAAGAAACCAAATGCAGGACCTTTTAGGTGCAGCGGCAATGACATCGATGTCATCTGCTACCCAACCCATCATGACTCAGCCTATTGTCTCGACTAGTCACTCGACCATGGCCAATACGCAAAGTTTGGCCTCCTCATCTATTTTCAAACTTGCCTCCATCGGGGTGTCATTACCCCCTCAATCACACATAATTCAACCGAGTTCTACACCATACCAAAACTTAGTTGTCTCGACCTCACCCACTCTTGCACCTATACACATAGGAGTGACAACCTATCCTTTTACCAGTGCCGCCACTCAACCACCTCTGGCAGTATCTAGTCAACTTGTGTCCTCCAACTTCATGGCACAAGCCTCTTTGACCATGACATCTATCCCTATGACACACTACCCTTATGTTGCATCTACACAAGTGCAACCAAGTACATCATACGCCTCTTCGACCACCTTTAAAGTACCCTACAACCTAGGGGCCGCTCCACCCACCAATCTGCTAGCAGACATAATCAAAATGCTGATGGACAAAATGACTAGTCTTGAGACCTCTATCTCTGGTTCAAGCAATGCCCTGTCATATGAGCAAATTTGCAACGAACCCATCCATCCCTCTGTCCCTATCCGACCATACCCCAACCAGTGGGAGCTTCCTAAATTTACTCACTTTTAGAGTAAGGAGGACCCACAATAGCACCTACAAGCATTCAGACATGCTTGTTATCTCATAGCCCATGACGATGCGTTACTTCTATGCACATTCCCCATGTCACTTTCTGGCCCCGCCCTTGACTGGTATAGCTCTCTTACCAAACATTCTATCTTTTCATTCACTCAACTCACCCAATTATTTCTTGACCATTTTTCTATCAACATCACCAAACAAGTCTCAATCACATACCTCTATTCCATCAGGCAATGTGATGACGAATCAATAGTCGATTTTATCGCCCGTTGGAGAGGCCTGATCAACCAGCTCTCCTTCTCCTTGCCTCAACCTGAGCTCATCAAGCTCTTTTCTCAAGCATGTGCTAGGCACATCTCTTCTACCTTGAGGATCCAGACATTCCACTCCTTTGATGAAGCTTTTACCATGGCAAGAAAGCTTGAACTCTGTGCCATCGACAAAAATAAGGTCAAATTGCATAATAATGATGCAAAATCTAATGACCCTTCTTCATCCAAACCTTCTTCTACTCACTCTCAGTCTAAGGGGTCGGCAAACACTGTCATATTTAGACCATCATCTTCAACAACAACCTACTAACCTCAATTTTCAACATCAGACTACATCAATAAACACTTCCAACATCGATCCATACAATGTCAATTCACTCCAATTAGAGAGTCATATGCCTCTGTCTTGGATAAACTTGTCAAGCAGGGGGTCCTCAATCTCCCTTCAATCCGACCACTTCAATTTGACCCCTCAACACCTATCCCTGCATGGTACAGGGAGAACGACTTTTGCAACTATCACCGTGTCAAAGGCCATGACACGGACAACTGTCAAACCATCAAAAATATCATCCAAGACATGCTAGACAGGGGTGATCTCATCTTGGACAACCCGAATGCCCCACCCAACCAAAACCTTGACATCTTCAAGCAACCATTTCCCAATCACTTGCCTAATCAAAATAATGTCCAGACCATGACCAATGACCCTCAAGACCATGATATACACATAGTCGACACTGTCTTTTCTCTTGTCCCTGACCAACCTCCTTCACAGGTGGAAGACCCTTCTTCTCCTATTCCTCCTCCATAGGATGAAGAACTTTCTTCTCCTATTAGTCCTCCATCGACCTCTCTCATATTGGAGGATGCTTTGATAGCACCCACACTAGCTGCCTCACCCTCATCCTTTTTTTTATCAATGGGGGATCATACATTCCCCATGCCTAAACCACACATTGAGACCATGACCATTCCTACGCTCTATCCAACTACAGAGCCACACTCTCCTATTTCTTCTCCACCAAGAGAAGAACCAGTCTCTTCACCCATTTTGATCGAGGAAGACCCAGTCATAGTTTCCTCTTGTCTTTTGCCTGAGATTGCTACATCTCACTCGCCTCCGTCCACATCCGAACCCAAACCCGTATCTAACCTCACCTCGTACAATAGTGGCCCTCACCCCAAACCAACGAAGGCCATTAAACCACATCAGAGGACTCCTCCCCCACCTTCATCATTACCTTTAATTTTGGGCCCGCATTCATCCACTTTAATAGGGGTGCTTCCTACTCCCATACCTCACAGAGGCAAGTCGCCTCCATTACTCTCTCAACCCATCAGACATATATTTCCTCCAAAACATCCAACACCTATCACCACCAAAGTGCCATCTTCGCGTGTGGTTACACCACCCACGAAAATGATGGTACGACCAATGCCTCTTACACCTCTCAAACCAAAGTCATCAACCTTCACTGCAACAAAACATCCAGACCCATTAACAAGTTCTTATGCCCTGCTATTACGACACTTGTTACAGTCTTCTCGCATCAATCTCCTACCTCTTAAACCATATCAATCCCTCAAACCAAAACTGCCCTGGTTTGATGACACTCAGATTTGTGCATATCATCACACACCTAGGCATGACACTGAGCATTGTTGTGCCTTCAAGGTTGTCATTTGCCAATGCTTGGAGAAAGACACCCTTCTTCTTGACCACATTGTCAACAAACCTTCAACCTCCTCATCGCCCCACTCATCAACTCTCAGATCAAGACCATCTTGGTTCGACAACTCTAAATTTTGCCATTATCATCACACTCTAGGACATGACACTGAGCGTTGTTGCGCTCTTAAAGCTGTCATTCGTCAACACCAAAAAAAGGATTCCCTTCTCATCAAGGATCCTCTTGACCATCCCTTCGATAAATCATCAACACCGACCCATACTTCTCGAACCTCATCACCTAAATCGGGATCTCCACGTCAGATTATGGTCCCTTTGCCACCTTTAACCTCCTTATTCAACATCAACAGAGTCAATTTGGTCACCAAGCCTCAACCGACCTTGACCAATCTACCAAACATTCTCTCTAGCCGCTGGGGGAATTCAACTTTCATCCAAGCCTCGACCAACCTTTCAACCCAGTCTTGACCAAATATCAATCACTCTTTTAATCCTAAACCTTGACTAAGCCTCAACCAAGCATCGACCCGACCTCGACCAAACATTCAACCTGACCTCAACCAGACTGTCGACCCGACCTCGACCAAACATTCAACCTATCTTCGACCAAATGTTCAAACCGACCTCAATCAAACCTTGATCAAATATCAACCAACTTCTTCAGCATCGACCCCAAACTTTGACCAAACATTAACCAACTCCTTCAACATCAATCAACATGTGACTAATTTGGAATGAAGAAAATGGGGCAAGTTTGCTCCCAATTGACTCGGACCTTACATCATAACACAATCATGGGTCAGGACTTTGTCAGAACTTGAGCCCCTTTATGCCTTGCATCTTTGACCAGTCCACTGTTAGTCAAGTGATTATTCACTTGATGTTTAACTTGAGCTCAATCCCTTGAGCAATCCCCATCATCGTCATTCCTATCTCCTTCAACCCTCAATCCTAACCCTTTTGTCAAGCATGAACGCTTTGTCCTAATAAAAGGGAAACCCTCTAAACCTCTATAGTCAAGTCCATGACCAAAAGTCTAGTCAACAAAACTATAAAAGTGGGATGCATATTCCAAGGTCATAAAACTATAAATGTAGATTGCTCCCTCGAAGGACAGCTACATCATCATTGTTGTATTTACTAGACTGCTCCCTTGAAGGATAGCTAGGCCAAAGTCATATCAAAAACATAAAAAGCAAAATATAGACCACTCCCTCGAAGGATGGCTATGCCTAAATTTTGATACATACACAACACTATCTCTGAAGCTTCCCGCATCGATCAGCTTCACGACATGACCACAAAGCAAGACAACATCCCCTCGTAGGCTTCCTGCATCGATCAGTCTGCACCCAAAAAAAAAATTGACTGACAACCTTTAAAGTCATGGACTTGTCTGTAGTCATTCTCGGGGTCACCTATAAAAGGGGCAAAGTTGTTCCTGCCACAAAGGGTTCCCTCTTCCTTACATATCATAATCAATCCTATTACCCCAACATACTCAAGGGATTTCGAGCTCACTTAATGTCAAGTGATTTGATTGCTTCTCTAACACAACCACTGGTCAATGATGCAATGCATAAATGGGTCTTTTGTTTCTAAACAACCCCTTACCTATGCCATCATTCTGGTCCTTGTCAATGAAAGAGAAATTCACCTTTCACTTTTGACACATCTTGGTCACGCATCCAACCAAAACATTTTCAGACCAACGACATGACCTAGTCCTTTTCACATAGTTTCTATGGACACCAATACACATGGAAACTATCGACCCAACACAATTTATGTTAAGCATAAACCATTACTTGCTGAAGCATAAATAGACTCAATTCATTTTTAGCATACATCCATCACGAATATGGAAAATTGCTAGGGATGAAAGACCCCTCGACCAATGTTGCAGGATACACCATCACACAATATGGAAAAGGCTGCAACATCATGTTCTCCTCATCATTTCAACACATGACCAAGACCAATCATCACCCATTTTGTCTCTCTATCTGAACTACATTGGTCTGAAGCCCTAAGACCGGGGATATGTAGGCAACACTCAGATGACATGACATCCTCTGGGGTTAGCTCGACCACCCTCATTTGTTCATCTCCTTGATGGACAAACCATTCTTTCCTTTGACCTCCTTTGACCATGACCTTGACCTCGACCAAGACCATCGACCACTTTGACCCTTCCTCCCTTTTGGGGAGAACTACATTGGCCTGAGGCCCTAACCACAGGGGCTATGTGGGCAGCACTCAGTGTTCTGAGGTTAGCTCGGCCACTTTCTTTCATCCATCCATCCACCTCGACCAACCACTTTGGAGATCATGCCTATCTCCTCCGACCCTGACCACTTCCAAGACGACTTCACCTTGGTTGTTTTTGCATGCATGCTACCCCACGAATGGTTAGCAAAATTGTGCGCAGACTATTTTTGACCTTCACAAGTATAGGATCGCAAGTCGGTTGATCCCCACTACTTGTGACATTTTCATGTTTCTAGGAGCACTTCCTGAGCTCGAGATACCTGGAACATGATGACCATTAGAGCTTTAGCTTAGATTGAATATCCCGATCAGCTATGACTAAATGCTGGGGCCCAGTTACTTCAATTTTGGCACTCCTCGACCTTTGACCTGTGACACTTTGACCTGACCATCTTGTGTAGTTGTATGCACGTAATCATAACTATTACAATGTTCACACTCACCATTTTTCATCCACTTTCTATCAAATTAGCACCCAATTTTAGGTTCCCTTCCCTTGACTCTTGCTTTGAGGGGGAATACCTCATCCATAATCGGGGCAACCAACCCTCTTATTTTTTGTCTTGCAGTTCATTTGAACAACCAACAAGACAAAATCAACCTTATCCCATACCTAGGGCAATCAACTCCTATTTTTGTCTTACAGTTCGTCCAAAACAACCAACAAGACAAAAAGGGGCAAATGTAGACACCAAAATCGTGTCTACTCCCTTGGTCATCCTCCCCTTCTCTCCCCCTTGGTCCTCTTAACCACTCCTAACCTATGTCTTATTAATTTGAAATAATTATCTTATTTTAAGTTAATAATTCTCTCTCCCTTGCCACCTCATCACCTTAAGATGCCCTTCTTTGGATTCCCTTCATCCCCCCATGACCCATTTATGACCTATTACTCATCCTCGCACCCATTTAACCCCTCTCGACCGTTTCTTACCCTGCCATTTAAACCCAGCAGTTGGGAAAAGGGATGAAAGGCTATTTTTAGCCTTTTTCCTACCTTCTAGCCACCGACGTCGGTCAACTATTGACTGACATCGGTGGTATTGCCGGCATTGGTTTCCTTCATAATGGTTTTTTGCGTCCATTATCCCCCTTCGCCCTTGCTCTTCATCTGACTCTGGAATCTTATAATCAGATCAATCAATCGACCAATATTTCTACCAACCTTCAGACCTCTCTCTCTCTCTCTCACAGGGCTTTTACACCATCTACAGCAATAGCAGGGACTCTGCATCAGTCTTCTACAACAAGAACAAGACTTCCACACCAGCAACTTCAGCAACAAGCACAACCAATGTGCAACATCCCTTTTCTAGCAAGTATGAGGTAAGTATTTACTACTGTTTTCATTTCAGCATCTTCTTTTTAATCTATCTGTTATTCAACCAAGACCAGACTCGAATCCTTATCTCCTTATTGGCCTCCTCTATCCCTTTTTGACATTTTGTCCATTGCCCCAGACCTCTGCACAGACTCTCAGACCATTCAACCGGACCCATAGCCCTTCTCAGACTCGTCCACAGACCATAAACCCATCCAGACCTGACCAAAGCTCATCCAAAGACTACTGCCCCCACCGACGCCAGCCACAGAGACCACTGCCCCCACCAACGTCGGCATACTAACTGACATCGGCAAACGTTGACCAACTGACGCCGGTAGGACCACCAACACCAGCAATTATGCAAGGTAGATTGCTGCATATCAGGTATGCATTTGCTTTTTATTTCCTTTTCAGTCTTTAATCATTTCAGTCTTTTATCATTCTACCTTTTATCAGACATTATTTTTATCAATCAGTGGGTTGACATCCCTCAAGGAAGTCTTCATACTTCTGGGATCAAGCTTTCGCTTGGTAGCCCACCATCTCCTCATCTAACGCCTTCTTTGTCTAAGTCTCTTTCTTTTTTAGGTGTCATCCTCCACAACCAAAGAGGAGTTCTCACAACATCTGGATTACGATGTGCACGACTTCATCCAGGTACATATAAGCCTTAGACCATTTCTTTTTAGTTTCTTATTCTCTCTTTGAATGTGAAAGCGGAAATCGTATAGAAACAAAAGGGCATCTCTCTAGAGCTGAAGGGACACTTCCCCTTCAGGAGCATCCAAAATAAAGGATGAGTCAAAAGAAAAAGCCTAAAGGATTTTGCCAAGTATAGTGACGTCCTGAAAGCTATCAACTTTAATAAGATACATTAGTTGTTGTTTTTCAAATGATGACAAGTGCACGGATGTCAAATTTAAGATGGTGAAATAGTTGTTTGCCTTTAAATTGCCTGAGCGCCAACCAGAAAAGAGCCCAAGGAACATATCGACCCACTAGAAGATAGCCCTGAGGGCTGAAGGAGCCAAAAGAAGACAAAGTAGGAAGAAGACAAGGTGTAGAAAGAGACAAAGTAGTCCAAGTGGCAAAGAGGAGGTGAGTTATTCCCAGATGGTCACCAAATGGTGCAAATAGTAAGCAGTGCAACTTGTTTTCTCTAGTTTGCATTCATAAGTAGACAAGCCATGTAAATGCCTTAAAGGGAGTAATTTATTCATAGAAAAGAGGCGTAGCCATGTTTTCACATTAATGTTGGGGTGCCAAAGTCAAAGCAGGAATTGAAAATCAAACGGCTCCCTCTTCCCATGGCTCAGAGCGCACATGGGCCAACTTGAAAAAAGAGCACCAAAGTCTTTCCCAAAAAGTGCCAAGTTCTCTTCCTCTTTCTATATATTGTAAATTTCTCATTTTAGAAGGGGGACTCTCTTAGCCTTAAGGTAAAACTCTACCCAAAAATATCTTGGGCTTGTAAGGCAGAGCTTTGCCAGTTTTTCCCTTGAATCAAGACTTAGCATTTTTACCTCTATCTAGACTTGCAATTTAAAGTATATGTCTTTGTTCTTCTTTTGTGTTAAGTCATTATCTTTCATGCTTCTCACAAATTGATTACAACATGTCTAGTGTATTATGAAGTCTCTTTTCTGTAGGTCTACCAGAAGTGTTCCTAGGGGAATGTAGGTGCCTGTGAATAGGCTGCCATAAGTGTGTCTGAGGATGCCTCTGGTAGTTTCTTCCTCCCTGTATTTCCATGGACCCCTAGCTGACTATTGCAAAAGAGCTTCCCACTTCAGATGAAGTGTATGGGCACTTCTTTTTGGTGAAAAGTGTATATTCAGGCTGGGTGGGTCAACTTTTTTGGTGTATCACCTTTTCATTTTTTAGGCTTAGGTTCTATTTTCAGCATCTCTCTCTCCCTTTTCATCCCCCCTTTTTTTCCATTTATTTGTTAGCAGTAGGAGAAATTAGGGCCTAAAAGATACATCAGAGGGAGCTAGCCCTTATCTAGAGACTCTCCCCTCTAGTTTCGCCAGTCCCACAAGTGAGAGGGGAGTTTCCATTTTGACATGTGAAAGGCAAGAGCTCAGCCTCCTACCCCAGGTGCAATCCACTTCATCAACAAGTATGCCACATTGTAGTTCTAAATAATAAGTTATCTCACTATGTAAATTTTTGGTAAACACGATGGATAATTGTTTATCTAATAAATTTTTGGTGAAATGGCTTGAAAGGGCTTTCCCTAACTATAAATAACTTACAAAACTCTCACCATCTTTTTTATTTACTTATGTTAAGTCCACTAATGAAATCTCATGCTCGAGATTATATAGGAAAAGTACTACACAAACTAATCATAAAGATCATCAAAATATGTTATTGAATTTTTGAGCAACTTCAAGAACCACTCCAAGGCTTGTCTTGCCAAGCTCCTTAGAAATAATAGTAAAAGGTATATGTCACTATATGCTACTAGTTGACATGCAATAAATAATTTAGTCAAATTAGCCTAAAGGTCACATTTTCCTTTATATTTGTCAAAATTTAGTGGTGTGTATCCTAGAGGAAATGGTATCTATAAATAATCCATGTTGAATGGATAGGAGCATACATCATCCAATTTAAAGTTTTTAGTGTGTTTACCCACTTGAATGGTAGCAATTGCATCCTTCATCTATTATAATTCTATGGATAGGAAACTAGAAGGAATATTGGGTTTGGATAGATGGTTGGGAGGTCACATGTATGACACTTTGACTAGGGTATGATGGAGATACCTATTAGGGTACATTGGTTTGGTTGGAGAATGGACCAAGAATACGCATATGTCGATTAGGATGTACTTGAAATTGCACACTTAGTTGTGTGATATTCTAGTTTGGGTTACTGATAAAGGTTTATCTTGGAGGATTTTATGGTTAGGACAGAGGGATATGACTATAATATGCCTATCATGGTTGAAAATTGACATGCTACCAACTAATCAAATCATGCTATTGAGTGGGAACTTGTGGACCACGATCCTATCTCTCGATTTGTGGTACATTTTAAACCAATGGTTGTTTAGTAGGTACTTGAGAAACATGGGGACCTCCTTATTTCATGAATCCCTATGAGAAAGTGAAAGCATGTTGTAGATTTGGCATCTATCATTAACCCACATTTACACATTGTTGATTAGTTATTTCTTAGTTTTGGATTGGCATTTTAGTTTGTGATTGAAGAGGTATGCTTGTCATTACTTGGTGAGGTGGAACATTTGTTGCCCTTGATTGAGGTGGCAATGTATTTTTCCTTTGTTGCATTGATACACTAGATTATGCCTATTATTATGGAATACTACTTGTTACCTATTAAGGAGGGGTAGGGTTTATCACATTTTGTTGTTGAGGTGTGACATTGGTCATTATTTGATTACCTAATCCCATAAGTTGTACACTTGAGGAAGCAGTTGGTTGAGGTTGGGGTGTAGAAACTCCCACTCTCTAGTATGATGACCTATTCATAGGATTAACTATAGGAGCATGTTGTTGGCTAATTATTTGTATGTTATTACCATTTTAATCAAGACTGGATGTTTTTTTTTTTTGATATTGTCTACCATGTTTGGCTCATTATTCTGTATATAGGCTAAAGACACTTCTTCAATAATGGGCATATGTATCAAGCTATCTATCAAAGTAGTTTATATGAATGGGTCAGAATTCGGATTCTCTTGTCTAGTTAACTCTATCAACACTCTTATTGAAAGAACTAGGTCAATGAGAGGCTTACTTACCATGTTCATCTAATTAAAATCAAGTGCTAGATTTAGGTATGTTTGATATGTTGTCTACATTTGGTTAAAGTGATCTTCCATGATGTTTTTGCCTTGATCAAATATCTTAAGATCTTGGTACATTGTTAGGACTAGAGCCATAGGATTTCTAGAAGAAGCCTGTTGATCGTAAATGATATTATGGGGAGCTCTTACTAGACTTGGTAAATTATCATGGGGGAAGTCTACCGGAAACTTAGCCCCTGCTTCTATGGCTCTAACCAAAATCTCATCTTTATTCTCTAACAAATATTGCTCAAATAAAAATGGATCATACATGGAAGTTGTATTAATAGAATATGACTGTTGAAGAACTGGATCATCCACTATGAGTATTATAGCTAGGTATTGTGTGGTTTGATCTTGGTCTTGTTATGAATATGGTGGTGTGTTAACCAGATAGTTAGCCAATGGATCTTGGCTTTGGGCCCCTAATTGAGTATTATATGAGGGATAAGAATCCATCTCATAAGCAATATTGTCCACATAGGGGTCTTACACCATTTGTGAAACCACATTAATAATCCCTAGATTATACATGAGTCCACTATGAATGTAGGAATACATGTTGGGATCCATAGTTAATAAATTTGCAATAAAAGGTCAAAGAGTTCTACAAAATCTAAAAAAAGGGCAATGTCTAAAATAGATGATGTTTTAACTTGGTTTAGAATTTTCAAAAGGATCAAAAGGTTTATGCAAATTTTTATGAGGAAACAAGTTAGTGTGAAGTATCTAACATTTCACTCTTCACACAAAGATAAGAAAATAAATGGACCTAAAATCAAAATGCCAAATTCTAAGGTCAAAGTGTTTCAAATTAATCTAATCTAGGAATTTATAATTTTCTAGGTCTTTTGGCTAAATGCAACATCAAAATCTAGGCTCAAACAAGGCATGCTCTAGGACTCTTGGCCAAATGATGTCAAAATCTAGACTTTGAAATAGGTGAAAGTTATAATCTAACAAATTTGAAACACTTCTAACAAATACTAGGCATTTGATTCTTAGACATGAACTTGATCAACTAGGTATAAGGTATGAAACAAAAGGCACTCTATAAATAGTTTATTTTCCTACATAAAATAATATAAAACTTGGTTATTTTGACAAAATAGCTAGACAAAATTGAACAATATAACTATTTTAGACAAAAGATCACAAAATTATACCTAGATTAGTCTAAAAATGTAGGAATAAATTTGGACTCTATGTAAGAGGGTCTATGAAATGATATTTGAAATGTTTTGGGTAGTGTAAAGACACTATACTACCCAAAAGGTATGACAAAAAAGGTTTATTTCAAAAACTCTCTAAGGCAAAGATGTTTTCCCATCATTTTGATAGCATAACACTACTTTTCTTGATTCAAAATATTATGGTGCATAGATTTAAAGTGTAAGTTTTTAGCAAAAAATGGCTTAAGTCTATCAAGTGATGATAATGATTATGAGTCTTAAATAACCTTCAACCCAAATTGGAAATTAAACCTAAGTTCTCTCAATTTTAGTACAAATGGTAAACCCACTTAACACATCAACCTTATGAACTTGTAAAGGTGAAATTCCAAATTTTAGATTATAAGTGAAGGACTTAAACAACTTTGGTAAAGGTCTAGACTCAATTGGGTAGCATAACTATGCCAAAGTGGATGATATGACCCTAAAGCTTTTGATGAACTTTGAACAAGGAAAATTGATGATCTCATACGGATAACATAATTCCTCTTTATTCAAAGAAAAATTAGACTATGTGTTTGGTTTGGATTATTTTTTTACACCAAGTTTTGACTCCAAATAAAACTTTAATCTAGGACAAGACCAACTAATTAATCATTCTTAGATCCTAAACTGACATGGTTGCTAGGTATTGTTGGAATCCATCAATATACATCATTTGAGAGGATTTTAAGTGTTCATCCAAAAGTCAATACACATTATATAGTAGGGTTTTTATACCTCTATTCTCTCAAATGATAGTACTACGACATGGACCTTGAGGTGCACCTTGCACCAAAAATACTTTCATGACAAGTGGGGATTTGTCTAAGATCTAACAAGGTTCTGAATGATCTAGGAGAATCAATTGCATAATGACTTTCATGCCAAATAATGCAAAAGAAAATCACAAATTTTGGGTCTATATCACTTGGCTTGTTGCAAAAAGGTTTATTCCTTTTTTCAACCACTATATCATGTTGTTCACTTAGTGTAGTGTGATGTCCAAAGTGCCACTACATCCTATGTGAAACTTTAAAGGAGCCAAATGAAGTCCATGCTGAGAGATGAAACATCAGGTCAAAGCTTCCTTAAAGAACTTGTGAGAGGTGATGAAGTCCCCATCGCAAGCCAATATTGCATAAAATAAATAAATCATGAAATAAAAATACTTTAATATCATTTTCAAGATCACCCAAAATTTGACAAGTTTTTAGAGAGTGTTTTAGACAACTTTTTTTTCTAAGCCTTGGACTAGAATTTTTGTAATAAGAATGGCACTTTTGATTCCAAGGGTTCCTTATAGGGAATTAATAGAAAAGCATACATGCAACATCACTCTTTTTTCTAAACAAAAAATTGATTAAATAACTATTGCAAACAAGAATTGACAAGTGTGTTCAATTTTAAGCCCAAAATGAAAGATTTGGTGGTGCTCATTTAAACCCTTGATCTTAGTTGCAAACTTTTAAAACATTCACCAAAAAAATCTAAATTTTGTGTTAAACACCCAAAATAAGGTTCTTAATTGATTTTTAAGCATGCAAAGGTGATTTAGACATGTTTTTGTCAAATTTCAAGCTTGGTCTTATAGCAAAAATGTTAGCATGTCCTTTAGCTTTGAAGCTCTTTTTGTTTTGAAATACTGAACTTTGAAAAATAGCTCTCGGGTCTATGTTTTTAGAAAAACATAATGACCGACATTGGTTATTACAACTGATGATAGTTAATTTTGCTAACCGATGTCAATTACACAACCAACATTGATTAAGATATGTAACTAATGTTAGTATTACCTACCGATGTCGGTTACTATGTAAAATTAGGCAAATAAAAATGGCAAAATAAAGTTAGAAAATCAATTTGCAAGAGTTTTAAAGGTCCAAATAAATATTTTAGAGTTTAAAATGATCTTTTTAAGGTGTGAAATGCATCTAGTCCCACCAGGAATGCCATAATATGATCTAAAATTTTGACTCAAGAGAGGATGCTTAGTATGGTGTTAGTTCCAAAATGAAAACAAAATGGAATAAATATACTAATAACATAGCATCTCTAGGCCTAGATACTAGGGAGAGCTTAGTTAACAAAAACAAATGATAAATACAACTAAAAGGAAGGAATAAAATACCAAAATTCCTTCACCTTCTTTAGATTCTCTAAATTCCTTTATAGTAGTAGATTTTTCGATTTTGTGCTCATGAAGTCCTTAGCAATGGAAGCTTGGCTACCTCCATCTCTCCTTAACACCTTTGAATTATGGCTTGGCTTAGATTGGAGTCAATTTGGCATCGTAACACTATTTTATTAAAGTTTTTAGAACCATTTGAGCATTATAACCTTGCACTATCAAGACTTAGAAATAACGTTCATGGCCTCTTTATTTATAGATTTTTAAAAATGTCTAAAAACAACCTAAACCATCCATCCTGAGATTAAGCTATGTGATTGAAGATTAATTCAATTTTTAGAATTAGGTTTCTAATTATCTTCATTATGACATTGGAATAAGGGGTAATTAAGAGGCATGGAAGGCATGAATCTTGATATTTGTGTCATTTATGGCCTAGGGATGTCTTCCCAAAAAATAAGGTCACCTAATGATGTAGATGTTCAATATTCATTTTTAAAAATAAGTATTCAATAAGTTTTTATGGAATTTTTGATTATTCCTTGATTTGGGTTAATTAGCTCATAAGAATGATTAAGCACTTTGTGCACAAATTACTCAGATTGATCAAAATGCCTTGTTATTGGTCTAAAATTTGACTGAATTGGAATTAGAAGGAAATGTCATATGTGTTAGAACTATATTCCCATTTAGGATGTTACCAATATAAAATAACAAAGGCATGCATCTTGTGTATAATATTTGATAAGAAAGATTAATTTAGAGCACCTAAGTGCAAAATTAGCATTTTAACTCAAAATAAACTGATCAAAATTAGCTAGCCCATAAATTGCATTGCCCCATTTAGGGATAACTTGGCCAAAATTGGCACTTTAATATGTTAGGTTCAAAGCTTTTAGCATGTCTTAGCATTTTTAGGCCAAATTGTGCATTTTGAGTGAAAATTGGTCAAAACCCTAATTGGAGGTTATCGATGGCTATTTTTAAGTGTCTAAAAGTGTGACTTATTCATTGGTAATTAAAAACCAACAACTCTCCCTCTTCATCCCATCTAGGTAGAGCAACCTTTCATGCAATAGGGTTTAGGATGCATTAGTATTATTATCCCACCTTTAAGTATTGGTCACAAGTGGGTATTAACTATCATAGATTAATTCATAAGGTGTATAGAAGCAGTGAAACTTAGAGATGTAAATGAGGCCCCCATGTTGGACTTTTGTGAAGGAGTTATTACTATATTTGGTGTTACAACTACTATAATACTATGGCTTTTGTTGGAACCAAAATTAATGAATGGGCAGTCAAGTATGGCATTTATTTGAGTATCTCGCTCTTCCAAATATTTCCCCCAAGGTAATGGATTGAAATAATACACCAATAAGAACCTAATAAGGATCATTAAGAGGACCATGAAGGAGAACTAAATAAATTGGTACACCAAGTTAAAGACAAAATTATGGGTTAATAGGATAACACCTAAGAGGGCTATTGGTAAATCCCATTTTATGATAGTTTATAGAAGAGAAGAAAGGTTTCATTTATCACTTAAATTACCAACTCTAAAGCTCTCTCAACAACTAAATTGATAGAAAATGATTCCATGGTAGTGAGATTAGTAGATTTGATGGAGTTGGATGAGACTAGGAACCATGTAATGCATAACATGGAAATTCATCAAGCTCAAGTGAAAAGGAGATTTGATAGGAAAGCTATTGATATATGTTTCAAAGGAGACGTAGTGTTGAAATGAAATGAAGATAGAGATAAGTCTAGGAAATAGACAAAGTTTGATGCCATATGGATTGGTCCCTACATCATAACTAGACATAAGTGAGACAATGCTTTTAGCTCTCAAAACTAAATGAAGATGAGGTTCTTATCCCACTTAATGGGATACATCTCAAGCATTATTATTAAAGTCATTTTAAGACCTTTTTACATAGTATGTTAGATATTTTTATCCCTATAAGTGTTTTTTGAACAATGTTTTCTAAGTATTTTAGTGGTTTCCTATTCCTCTAAGTGTTGTTGCATAGTTGTTGTTTCTCTTTGCTTCTTACATGTGTGTGTTGGAGGAAATTTTCAATTCACTCAATGGTTAGTCCAACATTTTAAAGCCATATTTACACTTTAATAATGAGTTGTAGTGAATATTATGTGACTTATATGCCTAATGGATACCTAAGGCTATTGGATCCCTACTTAATAGGCAAGTAGCCCACATAAGTCACCAAAATGTTGACTATTCTAGTCACCTTGATAGCTTGACACATGATGTCCCTAGGACATAGCATTTTTATACCAAAATCAGTTGAGTTTAGTCTTTAAATCACCTTAAAGATGTCTATGTTAGCCTAATAATAGGAATGTTAAATCCATTGAGATTCCTTAAACATTTTTTCTCGACCATGGGAGATCTAACAATCATTTGTTGAGGTCATGGATTTGCATTAGTATCATAGGGTTCTTATTAGAGTTATTTTTAATATGAATGTGTGAAAAGTTTTCTATAAGGTCTTTTTTATCTTATCTATTCACATTTTCATGTATAAAAGCACCCAAAATACCCCTCAATGTTAAATATTACCAAAAGGCCTAATAAGAATTCTTAAGTATTAGGGTCATATTAGCCTAATGAAAGCCTATTTGATAATTAGAGACATTAAATGATTTTCAAGTGTAAAAATCATCAAAAGAGTCAAGGTAGACCCATGATAATTTCTCACCTTACTAAATTTAGGTAGACTCTATCCTCATAATCTTGTAATCAAGTTTTACCCATGAACATGCTTGAAACTTCACCATTCTCATGGGAAGACTTGTAGATATTAATGAAGATATGAAAACCTTTAATCCCACTTTCAAAAATCATGATATTATTTTTGGATGACCATCTTAGGACTTGAGCTATATTTTCTCTAGCATGCATGCATAAGGATATGGGTGAGTTAAGATAAGAGTTTCCAAAGGATATAATAGCATTAAAGGATCACATCCATCATCAACAAGCCTTCCTAAGGAAAAAATAGTGAAGAATGAGGTCTCCTCTCCCACTAATATGCCAAATTTCATTTAATATCTTCATAGGAGAGGCCTAATGCATTGGAGAGAGATTAATGACCCCATTTCACCTTGTCTCTTCTCTTGCATAGGCTAAATTAATGTAGTAATAATAGCATTAATGAGTTCTTCTAGCACTTTATTCTTCTCTCTCATCTCCATTTATTTTATATAGGACAAAAAATGACTTATTCATAATCCCTCCTCTTGGGTATGAAAAAACACTACTCTTTTTGAGTCTTGTAATATTAGCTTATGAATTAAATTTTATAAATAATTTATGTTTACTTCTTATACCTTGTCAATTTTCCTAAGTATTGTGTAATTTTGAACTGTTGATCTTCATTTTTGTATGTTTAAGTCCCTTTTATTTTTTTACTATCATCTTACTCTCTCCTTGGCAGGTTGTATGTTGTGTAGGTTCCTACCTTCATATGAAATATTAATGTAAAGTTTAGAAAAAATTAGAAGTTGTGTAGAAGTTATGAAATTATTCATCGATTATTAGGATTTATTATGCTATTAGAGTGAGTGGAGGAGATATCTAGACTTGGTGCATGACCTATTTTAGTTTTAATTTATTCTCTTCCCTTTTCCATGACCAAAACATAATCTTAGCTATAAGTAAGTATTTTTATCATTATTCTAGACCTGAAATTGATCTTAAATCATTGTAATTAGTTTAGGAAGTAATCTATCCTTCTCTAGATGTTCATCCCAAGAATTAAAGGTCCCACACCTTAGGGAAGATCCCATTGTTACAATTGGATTAGCTGATTGAATGAATGTTTGCAAGATCCAAGTGAAAACAACTTTAGAATATTCAAGTAAAGTATAACTGATAGCTTGATTTTCGATATTTATTTTATATTTTACATGTGTTACACCCCTTAGGCACTTTATAACTAGGCATGGAAATTAGAGTTTGAGGCATCTCCCTTGTTAGGGGTTTGGTTGTGGAAGCCCCGAATATTATTTTTTTAGAACAAATTCACATTTTGGTGATCCCATAGGTGTTTTTACACATAATATTTCTATGGGTCATATTTTTATGGGGAATTGTAATGTGTTGTATTATTGGCTCATGGTTTTGGTACCCATGGTATTTTAAGACTACTTAGATATTTAAGTATTGATGTGCCTATTTATACTCATCCATGTAGTGGGGGTAGAGTAGAACTAAGAAGTACATTATTGTATTATAATACAATTTTAAATGAGGTTATTGTGATAGATTTTTCCTTGTAAGGGTTTCCTTGGTGAAATATTTTTTAATGTGTAATATTTTGTGTATGTAATTTCTATAGTCCAATTCTAGCATAAATATTCTATTAGTATTACTTCTCTTATATTGGTATGTTGGTCATTTTCTTGGTTTCCAATGACATTATTCCAGATTAATTTTTATTTCATATGCCCATTAGGTATTCAAGATGAAGAGTTACTAGACCCATCACAAATGAATTATTGCATACCTTGTGGACATACAAGGTCTAGTTCCACACCAAGATAGATGGTTTTCATAACACCAAAATTTATTTCATTTTTAAAAGCACTGAAATCCAATGATTCTATGAGTGGGAGAAATGATGAGGAAGCATAAGATTTAATTTTAGTGTATAGTGTTATTTCACTAAATTAACACTTTAATAAGTGTGAAGTAATTATTTTTAACTCTCACTAACCATTTTAATAGACTCTTTCCTAGTTGGGTTGGAGGAGAAAGGTAATTTATTATTTCAAGGGATGTAGTTTATTTTATTAGTTAGGATTATTATTTCTTATGTATATGCATCCTATTAGGAATCACATCCTAGTTATTAGGAATATAAGTAAGGATTAGTTGATAGTTTCCTAGATTATAGGACATATGAAGTCCTATAAGAAGTCTTGTAAATTTTTTTTCCAATTAATGAAAATTTAGAGTGAGAAATATAACAGGATTTGTCACACCTCAGTTGTATAAACCCTCATACTGCTTCCTCATTTCATTTATTTAATTGACCCCCAACATGGTTATACATTAATTACATTTCAAACTCAAATCCTTATCCCAAAAAAAAGCGTTCTCTACACACTTAGCTACATCTTTCTATCTTCTTAATCTAGAATTATTTTTAAATTTAATTAATAAATGAAAAGGGGAATTTTGTAGACACTAACATATGGTATTTTACTCTTCATAATGTCAATCTTGACATACGAGCACCTTACATAAATTTTACAGACACATATGGCTCTTTCACACCCTTATTTCCTATTTACATGCTTTCTATGGATCTAATCTTCCTCATTTACTACTAGTCACTAGCAATAATTCCCTAGTATATGCCTAACATATTCAAAATCATACCCATACTCTCTCCAAATTATCAAATTAGTATTCCTACCTTTTATATGAGTCATGAAAATCAAATGACTATATAATTTATGTGTCCAACTCTGAGAGTCCTATCCCCATGCCAAATAATGATCATGTTTTAAATTAAAAACATCTTCATGGATTGGCCATTATATTTCACATATTAGTGGCATGAGAAAGTACCCAAATAGTCCCATATAAAATATAAAATATGTTTAATCATACTGGATCATCTATCATTGTCAATCAAGCCTATTCTAATAATTACACATTCAAAGAGACCACCATACACTTCTAAATTTAGAAATACCTCACTAGGATCATGTTCTAGCCAAGTCTGAAGTACCTAAGCCAAGAAAGGTTTACAAAATTTCAATTGTTCAAAGTTAGATTAATGGTTTCATTCATCAAAGGATCACTATTTCACACATAAAACTAATATGGAGAACTAGATGTGGTTTGACTTCCCTCTTCGAAGTATTGGATACATAGGTAGTGCTTAGCCACTCATTGGGGAATGGTTAAGGTTAGATTAACCCACCTTAGTTTCAAAAGTGGATTTAGGGTTTTAAATATAAGTATATATGTTTATATATAATGTGTACAAAGAAAGTCCCTGATATTACACATAGAGACGAATTGCATGTAGGCACAACATGATGTGTTAGAATAGAGAGACACAATCCACATGAAAAAATATGATAGATGATAGACACTATCATGTTGTAATGACATCTATAGAATGAATAATTTGTCTAGATTGTTATAGATGCCTAGTTCATCATTTGAGAAGCTCATGGTCTACTTTAATCCCTTATATTACCTGTCTTTAGTCTCCAAACCTACATATGATAGTGACATGCCAAACACATAAATCCATTAGGTCATTTATATTTATATTAAGTTCAATTATTTATACATATTTTGTTTTAGCATTAAAATCATTTTTTTATGATAATATATCATATAATTTAAATCAATTCAAAGTTTTACACTTATTAGGGTTCATTAATCCAAAATAAGGTAAAACATTTGGCATCTTAAATAAAAATAAATATTGATGAATTGATTAGAAATAAGTTTTTTAATTGGAAAATTTATCTCGTATTAATAAAATACATTATTTAATTTATGGATTTGTCACTTATTAATTAAAAGGTGAAGTATTGTACATGTGATATATACCTGGTAGATATGAATAATATTTATCACAACTGTTTAAGTAATGTTTTCTTTTTTGACCCTTGAAAACCTTTTTATGGATAAAGGTATAATGGATTGTATAATAGGTGGTAATTATTGCATAATTTATTTTTAAACCTTGAATGAATTAGTATATTTATATTTAATTCTAATTATTGTTTCATTTTTTAATAATACCAAATTGTTGTTTCTTTAAAATGACAAAGTGAGATTATATTTTTTGAATTACAATTAACTTGTGATGAAGTCAATGCATTATGATATATTTGTTTTGAAACATAAAATAATATATAACATACAATTTTGCTCTAAGATAACATACTCTTTTGAATATTTAGTAATATCATAAAATGAAAAACATGATTTTTTAAAGTTAAAATTTAAAATATTCCTTTATTTCTTGATGTTATTTTCTATGGATTAAATATTCTTTTATTTCTTGATGTTATTTTCTATGGATTTTTTTTTTGCTCATAGTGTTTGAGTTAGGAGTATTGATATCAACATGATAAGTATTGATATTGGCATGATGGTTATGCCTTTAATTGAAAATTACATTTCTTATTTATTTAAAAGAGACATTAAAACAATTTTTTTTTGTAAATATTAAAGATATGTCATATCTTCTCAATTTTAAGTAGAGATATATGCCATTGTTTCTATGGTCAATAGTTTACATTTTAAAATAGACCTTTTGGAAAAAAAATTCAATGATCTTATTGCATGTAATGAGTTTCAAGAAGGATCTATTGTGTAGCTTATTAAGTTCTAATGTTGAACAATTGAAGATTAAATGTAATTTATTTCTTGTTTTCTATTTAACCCTTTTTGTGTTAAGGGCAAGGAGAATAACCTAATCAATAATGGAATAAGCTATTCTAAAGTAGGCCAGTTAAATAATTCATATTTATAATATTATGATAGATATAATTAATTTGAGATTATGATAAATATAGAAAAGTATAATGCCATATAATATATTTAAATTAGCAATGCAAAAGATAAATAGCATCTAGCTTATAAAATGATGTAAATATAGATATGATGATTTTTCTCAATTTGTCAAATTCTAGAAATTAGTTTTTTGTCATTTAAGACACTATAATTTGGTTTTAGACACTAAAATTAATGATTTTATCTTGATTTAAACACCTATATCCATCTTATAATAAAAATCCTTTTCTAAAATAGTCAGTTATGTTTGTTAGGGTGCACTGTCACCTTACAGGGTATTAGTTCAGATGCACAGATACGTTCTCTAAATTAGTCTATCTCAAAACCCTAAGTATTATAATTAGGGTATGACACCATGAAAAATATGGGTTACTGGGCTTAATTTAATTTTACATGACCTCAAATACTCCTCTATCAATGAACACTACCGACATAGACATATACTTTGAAGAGGGCCTCATATCGATGTAGTTTTCCCACTTATGTGGGATTATATGTAAACAATTGTGAAATATGTTAAATGCAAGTGAATCTCATGATGTATCTTATAACTTGACAAATATTGATCATGTGCTACTCTTTTAATTCTTTATCCATATAAAAATACTTTCCATATGATAGATTTAGAAATAGGGAGGAATATAGTAGTATAGTTTAGTTATGAAAATGATGTTCAGTAGTGTAATGTGAGCTTAAGAGGTGTTTTATAGATAGATAATGAATGTATTTTGATTTATATTTATACCAAACATTTTGAAATAATATCATATGATAATTAAATAAAATAATTAGGCTAACTTGTACATAATAGAAGATTTAAAATTTGATTGTTTGGAAGGTAGGGATACTAGCATCATATTTTGGCACTAGCATCAATGCTAATGTCTTAATTTAGATTTTAGTGTCCTATAGAGTGAAAATGTGTTGAGGATATATAACTATCAGTGTAGGATAGAAATCAAGTTTTATGTATACTTTAGGATACAGTGTCATCAAAATTCTATGGTTAAACTACATGATAAGCAATTAGGCATATTGAGATGGTGAACATGAGCCTTTTGGCATAGGGAAGGTCATAAACTAAAGGGTTGATCTATGATTAGTATTTTTCAAGTGTACAAGACTAGTATGTCGTATAAAATTAGATTTTAGTATCTATATTTTCCACTAATTTCATCTAGTAATGCATAAATATGAAATTATTAGGTTAAAAGAAATAAATGCATACCTTTGTGTGTAAAACACACCTTATCTTTGTTTGAGACCCATTTTAGTTTGTTGTTTATTCATTAACTACAACCAAAATCATGGATAGTGTAATTTGTGCATATAATCTGAAAATGAACAATTTAAATACTTGAAATTAAATAGAGTAAGGAATGAATAAACCCATGTGTCAATGCAACCATGTTTCCCTTTGGTAATTTTCTTTGGTGATGATGCTTCATTGTTGAAGCATTGGAGAGAGGGTTTTATAACTGAACCTTGGATATGTGAATAAGGGAATTAAAAGGTGATCACGTCTATAATTTGGTGCAAGGGAATGCTATGCAAATTCCATTGAGAAAACTAAATATCAATCTCAAAACTCAATTATAAACATAATCTATCCAATCTAGCCATGGTCAAATGGTCTAACCATCTCAATCTAAAAGGGGGAGTAGTGTAGAGGATATAAAAGACACTGATTCTTGACCACACTACTCAAGGGAGCCAACTAATATACATAGATAAAGTCTCAATTGGTGCATCTTGGAAAAGTTGGTGAACCAATTTGTGGTGAGAAAGTAATGAACCTTGTCCATACCCCCTCATCAGATATATTATAAGTGATATATAATCTAAATATGTATATATGATTTGGTGTATTTTTAATGCATATACACCTCTAATGTGTCTCAAACTTAATTAGCTATCAAAATGTATCCTTTGCTCTGTAAAGTTGTATATAATATATATCTCAAATATGAAAAAAAATCTATCCAAAATTTATGAAAATCAATGCCAAATGCATAAGATTCTATCCCAAGTGTATAACTTAATCATGCAAAATTTATAAAATTATTCTAATTATCCCACCTGTGTATAGATTCATGTCTCTATGACATGCCCCCACTGATATACCCCCCATTTTATGATGACTTGAATGTAATATAGTAGTCAACTTATTTCAAAAGGAGAAGATAAATATGTCATATATGTGTCAATCATGTAACAATCAAGTATATAATGGTATCATGTCTAAATAGATATATCAATTAAGATCACAACATCTAATCGTAATAATACCAAAATTACATGATATGGATCATGGCAATGTCTAGGACCAACAAACACAAGTTTAGAAAATAATGAAGCATACACACACGATCACTCAATATCACACATTAGGGGTTTAAGGATATCATAAATAAGGGGCATGTTCAAATAGCATGCACTCAAGGGGAGGTCATGTTAAAATTTCTGCACATCAAAGAGAAAACACTCAATGTCACTCTAGTTAATAAACAATGAACATGTTCAAGTGTTCCACAATCAAAATAGGGTAAGAAACAAGAAATACACTCAAGTCATCCATGTGATAAGATGAATACGTGAAATATAGGAACCAACATATGAATATAATACTATTCCATACATACATGTGTGATAAAAATGACCTGTAGCATAACATATATATATATGTGTAAGATGTAAGAATTAGTATAGACATGTCTAAGCATTAGTATATAATGGAAACATGATAATGTAAAGTGATCATAAAATAGTTTAACCTATATCAATCATTATCAATGAATTATATTCCCCAAATATAGTGTCACATAGGTGGAGGAAAAGGTCAAGCATCTGTAATCTCATGTATCATGTATCTAGTTTATGCATATATTACACTCAAGTACTCATGAAACATATGTGTGTATAGAAGAGAAATTATATCTCATCTATTAACATAAATTAAAACACCTATATAAAAAATCTATTAAAAATATAAATGATAAATATTTTTATATTTTCTTGATTATTTGATTTTTTTTTTGTAATTTTTCATATTTTAGGGAAGAAAGGCATAGTCGATGATTCCATCTAAGGGATTATCATAAGTTTATATAGACTCAGTATAGCATAAAAAAATCGGTAATATTAGCAAGGATCATGTATATGTGCCAAATATCAAAGTATATAATATATGATACTCTATGTGTGTCTCACAATACTATGTGGTCATGAAGTAGTAATAGAATTTATAGTGGTTTGTGGATCCATTGTGTTGTGACCTATTACTTATTAAGTGTAACTTTAATTATGGGTCTTTTTACCCTTTATAAAACATGTTGATATTATCTTAGCAACTGGTTGGACCATGTAGGTGTAGATGAGGGCTTCATGGAGTCCACTAGTATATTTGATGTAATGGCCTCTCAAGTATCGGTTGGCTAGGAAACAGGATAAGATTTTTATTACCCTTTCAATCATGATTAACCTTAATAGGTTGTACAATTAGATGTATTAGAATAAATTTATCTTTTTTTAATGTATGTTAAATAAATCCCTAAAACTATGATTACCTTGTTGGCATGAATATAATTGAGACATCTATGTATTATGGATGGTACTATATGGAGCTCATTAATCTAAGGTAATCCTAGTAACATATCAAAGACTCCAAATTTGGTATAACTTAAATATTTGTAGTCACATTTGTTGGACCGACCGATAAATTTGAATCAATCTCACCAATAGCTTATTGTGCTTTCCCCTCAAATGCTTTGAACATCTTAGTTTAAGGGTATAAATCATCATGTGTGTATCCCAAATGTCTAAGTAATTACATGGTATATACATTATCACTATAAAAATTACCAAACATAATAATGCATATAGGATGATGGTTAATATGTTATCTAATAAATAATAAGTGAAGATTTGAGTCATCATCCACAATTTTTCTATCATCACATGTTATAAAAGGACTCTAAACCATATTAGGTTCTGTATATATAAGTGTGCCAATAATACTATCTAATGGGTGTCCATAATGTGGTTGAGGAGGATGTGCATGTAGATACCCATATTTTGTAAAAACTTCTTTTATAATGTATTTTTATTTATTTTTAGATGTATATCCCTTTTGTCAAAATATTAAGTAGTTAGTGTCATAGTCTTTCATGGGTGCCTTAGACTCCATGGCCTTTTATTACTTTATCTAGTATTTTTTCTCTTTGCTCACTATATTGTAATTGGCCACTTTATGGTGGGGATCACTAAGTTTCTAATTTTTCTCATGTGTTCTGAGTTCTTAGACACTACCATTCACCTCAAGACACAAGTGTCAAAGGGTGAATGAAATTACCCTAGCCTTTACTTTTCTCTATTTCCATACTTTTCTCCTTGTGACCATTTGTGTGAGTTAATATTGTTTTTTTATATTTTAGATTTTACATGTCACTAGGTCTTAATTAGAATTTAAAAGGTTCCCTATACATACAAAGCAATGGCATAATATTAAATCAACAAGAAAGTATCTAAATTATCATATACAATGCTCATTCAAAAGCTATTAATTACACCTTATATTAAATTACATATTTTTGAATTATAAATTATTACGAAAGGTCGAATTACACTTGGATTACTTGTACCAAGGGTTGAAATAAGAGAAGGAGCATATAGTTTTAAGATCACCATTACACACACACACATTAGAAGGAGAACTACATGCAAGATTAAGGCCATCCTTTAGATTATATGGCTATGTAGGCAACACTTATAAATAAAAATATTGATAGGGTTATCTTGAATCATGTGTTAACCCCTTTTTATTGAGTCATAGGTGGTCAAAGGAAAATAAGCTAGGGTTTTAATTATTTAAAGTATTCTATGTGTGATTTGATCATTATCTAGAAGTAAAATAGTAACATAGGTCTAAGAGCATATTTAGGAATAGACATAGTCAGTTATAGTACATATTCAAATATCAACGTCTATGTTGAGATAAACCCATGTCAATGAAGTTGTCCTAAGGCTAACACAAGTGTCTGAGCATGAAAAATAGTTAAAAATTAGAACAAAAAAAACATAGAATTATGTTGCAACACTAAAATTAACTTGAATCATCCTAATAATCCATAAAAATACTATAAATAAGATATGCTCTTTCTAACCCTTGGTTGCATAGTTTTCATTGTATTTATTACACATTTTTGGATAGGTTAGATTCTAGTAAAATGTTATTTTTTACCTAGATATGAATATTACATTGTTGCATTCAAATGTTTTTTTTGAAGTTTTTTCAAATAAAATACCCATTTATAATATAAAAAAATTCTAGTGAAATCATTCACTGAGTTTAATTGAACCAAACCTTAATGTTATTTAGGTTTCCCTCCTAATTTTTTTTTCAAATTCTAATTTCCTTGCATGGGTGTAGTGTAAGTGATGCTTGTTTTGTTTTTTTCCCTAAGCCTTATATTTTTTCTCTTAGGTGTGTTTAGTTTTAAAAATATTAAAATGCATACTCATGATGAAATCCCAAATAAGCCTCATCTTTTAGATCGTTTATTTAATCTTCTTGATGATCAATGCATTGCTTATGAGGATCTTATGGCTAGTAAAAAATTTAATACCTAGTATTCCTTTGTATCAACTATTTACAATCAAAATAATGAAAATACTAATAATTAAAATTAAAATATTGATGAATATGGTGAAACTAATATCATTATTTTTTATTCACTTTGTGATTATGATTATTATTCCACATATTTCAAATAGGAATGTGAATATCCTATTTATCCTACATTATGTATCTTTGAATATAATGATGAGGTGTTTGAGGAAACATCAATTGTACCATTAGTTAGTGCATTACATAACATTGAAGGTTATTAAATGAACATTAATTCTAATATTATTCCAAATGTTGAAAATAAAAATCTTTCAGGCATAGAGCATTCTAAAGATGAACAAAAACTAAATGTAAATCTTCTCTATTCAATGATGATATTATTACAAAGAATAAATGTTTACTTTCTTCAAAAAAATTTGAAAATATTACTCAAATTGAAGCTTATATTCCATATTTATTTCATGCAAATACAAATAGTGAAAATACTTATCTATCTCTAGTTATCTATGATACAATTGTATGCATTACTTATATCACTATCTTTTTAGGTTGGAAAGATGAAAATCATGATACTATTCAAAATAGTGTAGATCCATGTTCTTATACCATTCTTCCAATTCAAGATAAACAAAAAAAACATATTTTCAAAAGGTTTCCTAATGAAATAATTCCCTAAGCCAAGTACAATAATGCTCCTTAAGATTAAATTTCTAGTTATGCTAACATTATTTTCTCATATGGTCATGATGTATCTACATTATAAATTCATATTACATCTTCTATCCCTTCCTCTTTTGAATTTAAAAATGAACATGAAAATTGCATTTTTCCTTCCTATGATGATGTTTAAGGAAATATAGAGAATATTCCTCTTTATCCCTATTTTACATTTTTTCTCAAAAGCATTTCCAAAACAAGATGAAAATAATTAAAGTACATCTTGTATCCCCCTTACATGTCATGAAAATACAAGTAGTTAATATATTTCAAATGATATCTGTATCAACCTTTGTGACATCTAAAATGATATAATAACCTATCTTGAATCATCATGTAAAATGGATGCTCCTTTACCCAATAATATTCAAACATATCATAATCCTATATTAGAATGCAATAATAATTATGAAGAGGACATCATTCATATGTTTCATATGGATGGTAAATTACAACCTATGAGTACTATTTTTACCTTTTAAGACATTAATGAATGTAAATCCTATGTTGATAAATGGATAACTATAATAAATAAGGGTAAAAATATGCAATAAATGCCGCCAATGATTTATTATAGAGTTAAGTGTTAGAGGTACAATCACTGAGAGGGGAGGGGGTGAATTAGTGAGCCTAGAAAATCTAATTTCAATTTCAAATATCTTAAACTCTTAATCAATACATACATACATTCATAAAGAATACACATCATTCATAAGAGAGACAATGCAAGATCAAGCACATAACACATAGTATATGTGGAAAACCCTCTTAGGGGAGAAAACCCACTGGAACCTACAATTAGATTATTATCCTATAATAACAAGAACCAATTTAGACAAAATGTAATTGATTAAGGAAATACCATTCCTAATTTTAGTGAGACTATAATCCCATAAAGATCTACTACACCTATTTATCTCAGCTGCCACAAAAACTAAACCTTTATCAAATTTCACCTTGTAAAGAGGCTACAACCCACTTAGATAATGAGATGTCACAATAACACCTATGAACAACTCCACCTTTAAAATAATGTCTTCAACACATGACGATGTAACTCTAATTATCACACTCTTAATATATCCAAAGCCACCTTTGGATCACTCTACACTTTTCTCTTTCATTCAACACTCCCTATTTGGCCAAAGCACATTACACACATGAACCAACACACAAAGATCAATTAGGACACATTACATATCCCAACTAGCCCCACTCTTCAACTCTTCACTCACATTCAATATTCAAACCTATAAGATCACTACTATGACATCATAAATATGACCTATAGGTCATACACATCATCATCAAATTACTTTTCCCTTCAACCCATCCACTAGGTACTCACAACCTTCACATTGTATTCACTCACCATACACACTCTCTTAAATAGTCTCTTGAGCATACTCACTCATTCTACGTCTTCTAGGCTTATTGGTTCCAATGACCTATGTGATCACATTCATCACCTTCATCAAAAAATCACGTCTAATTCTCTTTTCTCTCTATTAGTCCTCACTAACTTGTACCTTCTCTTTCAAAGGTTCTCCCCTTCACTTGACTCTGCACACACAATCCTCTCAAAAAGATCTTCTATTAGTATAGAAACCAATACATTTGGTTTCACCATTTATAGATCAATCATAAATTAACAAGATCACAATATTTCATTATCAACCACATTACATGCCTTTATCCTTAAAGCATCTCACATGGGTCACACTTAAGCACAATCCACTTTCGAATAGGCCAAAGTCACTTTTTGGTTCTACAGAAACCCATTCATCTTTTTGACACTTATCCAAGCATATTAATAATATTAGAATTATTTTAAAATGCATGGACCCATTCCACATCATATATATGTCCTCCTTAAGTTCCAACCACCAACATAGTACCCTTTTGCTTAAGCACAATTTGCTCAAACAACATTTTATGCACATAGTCATCATGAATGAATACATATTCAACTTCTAAACCTTTGTCCATATTTAATATGATTGGTAAAAACTTAATAATACACATAGATCATCTTAATGGAGTCTAAAACACTCCCAAATAAGTAATTCAACATGAGACATCGAAATACCAATAGAACGAGCTCAAATATCCTTCTCGGGTCACTTGCAAAATAAACATGAACACATAGCCAACTTTAAACCTTCATAACTATGTTTATACTCACTTTCAAATATTAAAATCTATATTTCCATGTGAACCTTATATTCCTTTAAAAATTCTTTTTTAAAACATGATAAAATTTTCCCTGGATTGAAGGATATGGCCAAAATACAAAGCACTAGTTTTTCCTTTACAAATTCAAATATTCAAAAGCAAACGGTCATAGTTAAACCTTGAAAACTATGCTTTCATATCATGTCCTTGATGATTATATAAATAATGAAACATCAATATTATTTTACATTTAATGCATAGTGTGCCATATCCTAAATGTTAAACATCGAATGGTTAACCTCATCTCATGCAATCTAGTAACTTTGACCTCATACACTCTATTGATCTCTTCGAGACTATCCTCACTTTAGTCATGCTAGATATCTATCACTTTGACCTCTTGCATTAATGCACACCATTGATATTAAATAATATGAACAAATACTCACCATTTATCCTATAATAATCTTGATCTTTATCTATTCTAGACATTAAACTTTGAACACTTTGATGTCTTTGACTTGTTGTGTACATTAGATCTAGATGTACAAACTCCCATGCACCATTGATTTTTATGGATCAACCAGGTCTTTATCATTTATTACACACATTTATATAAATCTATAAAATCACCCATGAGCTATAGGATCTCTATTTGGTCTTGGTCTTTATCCTTGCTAAAAAATGACTATGGGGACAATTGTTTATCTACTTGGAAGGCCAACTTTGCACCTCCATATCTTTTGATTCGCTCATGTGCATGTTCTAAAATTTGGATCATATGATCTACTCACATAGGATAACCCAAACATGTGTCTATAATCTATTTAAAACCTTAAATGTGTGACATATAACAATATTAAAATGCCTCATCATATTTATCTATCATAGAGCCAACAATGTCAAGAATTGCCAAGGAGCCCAACTTTGAACTTGCATATCTTTTATCACTCTTAGTTACATGACATAAGATTTAGCACATAAGATCTAATAAAAGTAATTAGCAAACCCATGTGACCATTTACTCTTAAAAACTTCATGTGTTTTAATGCTAACATCATCATCATGCTTACTCGACTCTATTTGAACATAGAAAACACTATGAAAATCCCTGAGAGTCTAGCTTTTCAACAACATATCTTTGACTACACTTAGGTGCATGACTTGATACTTAGACCATAACAACTTGGGAATAATTTTATCACAACCATATGACTAAGTCCCCCTGACTCATCCACACGTGGCAATGGTGATGTCAACAATCTACCTACTTAGATTTCGTGCTACTAGACCCAAAAAGTCTAGATGAAAACAATGATCAACTAGATGAAATAAACTCATACACACAAGTACTCAAATCATTCTTGATTTTTTATATGACCCATTTCACATGATCAAATCAGCATACTCATCCCTAAACATCTCAAACCATGCCAAAACTGAATATCAACCAAGCATTGTTTAAACACACTAGGACAAGCACATTGCACACTTTGTCATTATCACTTAGGCTATCAAAACACTTAATTCACTCATCAGGACATCTCCATTACATCACCATGACATAATGAAAAAATCTCCAACAATCTCACCCTTTTTCATTGATGTCAACACACATCATATATCAATATACAACTCACCTTCCTTTTTCTCTCTTGAAGCACTCCTATAATAGGGACTTTCTCCCCCTTTGACACAATGACAAAGTGGGCACCAACTGATCCTAAGTAGCTAAAAAGACTAAAAATATGATTAGACCATCTTAAAAATATATTACAAACTCCCCTTACCTTGAGCTTACCTCTTCTTGCCTAGATAACTTCCTCTTACACCATGCCAACACACTCTTCAACCAAACACTACAACTAATGAAGAAAGAAAACACAAAAGTACAAAAATCTGATGGAACTCACCAAGAAACATATGAGATGGAATCACCCTAATAATTTTGAGCCATTTCACATCTTGAGCAGCTTCAAATCTCCATACACCATGAATAATCAATAAATAGGTTTATTAGCCTTCTATCTCAAGCTACCACAAGGACCACCTGAAGAACGTCATGCCACTCAAAAAATAGGAATGATGATCTAAACTGGATTGATATATTTCCTTGAAACACACATAACTTTCTCTTTTGGAGAAACTAAAAAAAAGACACTCTTCTTATCACTACATTTTTAGTATCCTTGTAGCCCTACCTAGAAGTTGTAGAGCCCACAATTTTTAGTAGACACATCTTCAGGACCTAAAACCTCATATCTAGAGCATTATCATATGTCCCCTCAATCACACTAAATTTCATCACTTAGCTCATCTTCTGCAACATACTTTATTTACAAACCAATTTGCCAAATAGGCCTCCATCTTGACAAAAACATGAATAACTTAAAATTCATAAATATTTAGATATATGTGAATCTTGATTTGAAAACTCATTTATCCCATTCAATATATTAAGAAGCCTTATAACTCAACTCATAAGGTAACCCACTTTTCTAGCATAGCTCAAAACCCTATAATCTCAAAACAAGCAGAGTAAACAAACCTCCTTCTGGTCAGCATCTACCTCTAAAACTTCTTGCATGCTTGGAGATAACCATCACACACTTCTAGACCAAAATTTGAGCCTCCATACCTTTGGGAACATAGATTTCCTATAACCTATTTTTAGGCATGCTTGACCTTAATCCAAAAACTAATAAAACTAAGAGCACTCAAAAAAATTTAACTCGACTTCAACATACCTTCAAACCACAAAAATACTTGGAGCACATCATAAATAAGTGTATAGACCTTTCTGAGCACTAAACTCTTCTTGACTTTTCATCAATCTTAAATTGAATTTCTCTAATCCTTGGACTTGACCAATTACAAAGTTCTCCCTAATTCTATGCTTTACCTGGATCATGACATCTTCAACAAGTCTTTAAATACTATTCAAACATAGTCAATACTCATATAGAGACACCTAATCTTTATAAAACTATCAACTTCCATGCCATACACAACTATTCAACAAGCCTTTAATAGGCTTAATAAGATCTAGGGTAAAAGCCTAAAATAGAGGCCTTCAACTTATAGGCTCACTTGGTATCTACCACAAACTGATATGCAAATAAATATTTGAAACTTACCTTTATATCAGAGCATCTAAACCATGATCAACAAGATAAATCCTTCTCAAGATATGACCACTGATATTCTTCACAAGTTTCTTTTCTCCAATAAATAGATATATAAAAAATGCACAAATATACCTTGTTTTCATACCTTCTTATCAAATAATATCTGATAGCCACCAAGCTTTCTCTAACTAACAAGTGTCTCCTTGAAGCTTAGATAGAAATACCCCTTTGTCATAGAAATACTAAATGTCCCAAAACTCTAGAGATTCCCATATCTCCATACCCTGTTCTGACTTTCAGTCTTACTTGAATTTGAATGAATCCTTGACTTCATTCTTTTCTTCATATTTGTCAACAAATGTTGTCAACAGAAGCTCTTGACTTTCTTTCATGTGTAGGTTTCCATCTTTGGTCTTAGTTTGAACTTTTATAATAGGCTTAGGTTTCCATACCCATTTTTGACCCATTCCTTACACACTAGGAGCTCCATATACCTTATTTTGTTTTGGGAACACATTTAACCTATTCTTGAAATATCTATCAATGTGAAGGACTCTATAACAACTAAAATAAATAAGATCATTCATTCCTTTTTCTTGATGATGATTGTGATCTTCTTTTTCTATCTGGATAGAAGATAGATTCTCTTAGCAGTCCTGTATCTTCTTCATATATGATTCCTTATTTTCTCTTGACAAATTTGAGTTATGATTTATCCATGACCAAATACTCTTTCCTTCAAGGATCCATGAATATCCATACTTGACTGACTTCCTTATACAGTCCTTAACTCTATGACCATACCTATTACATGTATAACAATGACCATGGAATAAGATAGCATACCTTGATTCATTTGGTTTTCTAATAAACCTTCTTGTATTACTTTCAAATCATGTATTGTCCCTGACATACTCAAGCTTCTCATGATTCTCTTATAGCTTAGCCAATTTGACTATAAAAATATCATGCTCACTTTTTAATGACTTCATTTCAATCTTCAATTGATTGCACTTATCTACTTTTGCTTTTAGATTTGCATTTGTAATCCTTAAATGATTCTCAATAATACTGATCTTCTCTTCATCCTCTTTGGCCTTGTTGGCCATGTCTTTAAATATATATCCTTGCACTTCAATAGACTTGATATTTTCTTGATACTTATTATATTCTTTCTTGGACATGCCTAATAAACTTCATTCAAGATAACTAACTTGTGATTTAAGACCTTTGATAATATACCTCATTTTATGATTCCTCTTTTTCTACTATTTTAATTTACTAAGTGTACTCATGAGCTTAGCTTCTAGATCAAGAACTTCTTCCTTGATGTCATCTTATCTACTATTATGGCTTCTTTATCAAACATGATGTCCTTTTATTTTTAACACAAACTTATCTTGGCATTTACTAGCTAAACCTTGAGATCATTGATAACATTATCATCCTCTTTGGCATCTTTCTTCAAAGTACATATATGCTCTTCAAGTGCCTTGATCATAGCCTTCCAATGTTGGTTCTCTTTCTTCAACTACTTAGCCATCTTTATACTTACTTAGTATCTCCTTCAAGCTATTAGGCTTCCTCCAAAGGACCAGCTTAGATACCAATTGTTAGAGGTATAATCACTAAGAGGGGAGGGCCGAATCAGTGAGCTCAGATAATCCAAATTTAATTTCAAATCTCTTAAAATCTTAATCAATACATACATACATTCATGAAGCATACACATCATTCATAAGAGAGAAAATTCAAGATCAAACACATAACACATGACATACATAGGAAACCCCCTTAGGGGGAGAAAACCCACTGGAACCTATAATTAGAATACTATCCTATAATAAAAAGAACTAATTTAGACCAGCTAAAATTGATCAAATAACAACCATTCCTAATTTTAGTGAGCCTATAATCCCACAAAGAGATACTACACCTGTCTAGCTAAGCTATCACAAAAACTAGACCTTTAGAAAGTTTCACCTTGCAAGGAGGCTATAACCCCCTTCATTTTTGAGCTACCACAACAACATCTATGAAAAATTTTACATTTGAATTGATGTCTTCAACACTTGATGATGGAACTCTTATTATCACACTTTTAATGTATCCAAATCCACCTTTTGGATCAAACTACACTTCTCTCTTTCATCCAACACTCCCTGTTTGGCCAAAGCACATTACATACTTGAACCAACACATAAAGATCAATTAAAACACATTACATATCCCAACTAACCCCACCCTTCAACTCTTCATTCAAAATCAATCTTCAAACCTAAAATAACACTATTATGACATCAAAAATATAATTTTACAGGTCATACACACCATCATCAACCTACTCGACCCTTCAACCTATCCATTGGGCACTCATAGCCTTCACCTTGCCTTCACTCACCATACAACTCTCTTAAATAGCCTCTTGAGCATACTCACTCATTCTACCTCTTCTAAACTTATTAGGTCTAATGACCTATGTGATCACCTTCATCACCTTGATTAGACAAGCATGTTTTAATCTCTTTATTCTTTGCCAGTCCTCACTAACTTGTACCTTCTCTTTCAAAGGTTCTCCCCTTCATTTGACTCCCCACACACAAGCCTCTTATAAAATTCTTCTACCAGTCTAGAAACTAATACATTTAGTCTCACCATTTATAGAGAAATTATGAATTGAAAAGATCACAATCTTTCCTTTTCAGCCACAATACATGCCTTCATCCTTAATGCATCTCACATGGGTAACATTTGAAGCACAATCCACTTTCAAATAGGCCTAAGTCACTTTTAGGTCCTATGGAGACCCATTCAACTTTTTGACACTTCTTCAAGAAAATTAGAAACATAATAACACTTTTCAAATGCATGTAACCATTCCACATGGTCTATAGGTCCCCCTTAAGTTCCAACCACCAACATAGTACCCTTTTGCTTAAGAACAATTTTCTCAAATAACATTTTATGTACATAGTCATTATGAATGAACACATAGTCAACTTCTAAAACTTTGTTCATATTGCATATGATTAGGAAAACCTTAATAATGCACACAAATCATCCAAATGGAGTCTAAAACACTCCCCAATAACCAATTCAACATGAGACATTGAAATACCAATAGAATGAGCTCAAATATCCTTCTTGTGTCACTTGTAAAATACACATGAACACATAGTTAAATTTAAACCTTCATAACTATGTCAATACTCACTTTAAATTTTTAAAATCTATATTTCCATGTGAACCTTGGATTACTTTACAAGTTTTATTTTCACACCATGAGCATATTTTCCCTGGATCAAAAGATATTGCCAAAATACAGAGCACTAGTTTTTCCTCTGCAAATTCAAATATTCAAAAACATATGGTCACAATTAAACTTCAAACACTATGCTCACATATTTTTTCCTCATTTCTTAGATAAATCATGCACCATAGATCTTATTCTAAATTTAATGTATAGTGTTCAAAATCCCAAATGTTAAACATCAAGAAGTTGACCTCATCTCATGTAATCTGGTAACTTTGACCTCATACACTCTGTTGATCTCTTCAAGATTGTCCTCGATCTAGTCATGATAGACAACTATCACTTTGACATTTTGGATTTAATGCAAATAATTTATCTCAATTATTAAAAAACACTCACTCACCATTGATCTTAGAGTAATCTCAATATTTATCTTTGCTAGATGTTAAACTTTGAACACTTTAACATCATTGATTTATTGTGCACCTTAGATCTAGATGTATGAACTCCTACACATTATCAATCTCTATGGATCAACCAAGTATTTATCATGTAATGCACATTATTAGATAAAATTTTATGATCATCCATGAGTTTTAGGATCTCCATTTGGTGATGGTCTTTTTCCTTGCTCAAAAATGACTATGGGGACCATTGCTTATCTACTTGGAAGGCTAACTTTGTACCTCCATATATTTTGCTTGACTCAAGCACATGTTCTAAAATTTGGACCATAAAATATCCTCATATAGGAGAATCCAACCATGTGTTAATATACAAACCCTCATTCATTTGAGATATAATGAAATTAAAATGCCTCCTTAGATTTATCTATCATAGAGTCAACAATGTCAAGAATTACCTGGGAGTCCAAATTTGCACTTGCATATCATTTGTTGCTCTTAGCCTAATGGCCTAATATTTAGCATATAATATCTAGTCACAATACTAAATAGACCCATGTGACCACTTCCTCTTGACACCTTCATGCATGTGAATGCTAACATCATCATCATGGTTATTGAGCTTTATTTAAACATAGAAAACACTGTCAAAATGCCTAAGAGTCCAACTTTTCACACACATATCTTTGACTATGCTTATGTGCATGACTTGAGACATAGACCATAGTAAATTTAGAATAATTTAATCAAAACCATATGACCAAATCCCCCAAACTCATCCACATGTGGCAATGGTGATGTCATCAAATTTGCCTACTCATCTTTCTTGCTACAAGACCCAAAAAGTCTAGATGAAAACAATGATAAACCAGATGAAATCCAATCATGCACACAAGAACTAAAATTAGTATTGACTTCTAATAGGACTCATTTCACATGCTCATATCAGCATACTCATCCTTGAACATATCTAACCATGCCAAAACTAAATATTAACCAAGCATCGTTCAAGCATACTAGGACAAGCACATTACACACTTTGTCATTGTCACTTAGCCTATAAAATTACTTCATCCACTCATCAGGACACCTCCATGACATCACCATGACATAATTTATAACTCTTCAACATTAAGTAAATTTGACCTTTCTAAAAATATTAATAAATAATCAAATGATAACATGGTTGGAAAATGACTAAGATAGATGATTTGAAGGCTAAAAACTAAGGTAGAGGATGGTCTGAGTGTTAAAAATAGGATATAAGGGTCAAAAACTCTTCTATATAGTAGTTATCTAATATGTTAGTATCATTATGTGGTGTTAGTGTCCCTATTTTAGCGATAGTATCTTGTTAGTGCCTAAATTTACACTAGAGCAAATGGGTCCTTATCAGTTAAATTCCCATGTCCAAACTAGATGAGTGTCAATGTTTTAATCACTTTCCTCAGCCCATTAAAAGATCAAAATGAATATTCATGATTAGTCATTTACATGTATTTGCTTTTGCCAAATGGTAAGTGTTCTCTCACTCCTTTTCAAATTCTTGAGGGGTACTTTCTAAAGATGGAAGCTACTCTTGATAGCTCTGAAGGAATCATGAAATGTTGATTAAAAGTCCCATGGAAGGAGAATTCACGGTTATAAGACAACGGTATGACCAAGCTTTTCTTTGTGCTTTGATTAAATGCTTTATGCTCAAGAGAGAGGTTCTTGGGACTTCAGATGAAATTATTGATTTACACTTGATGTATTTTGATGATTAAGGTGTGAAATAGCTCGATGAATTGAATGAGAGGAATGTATTTATCTTAAAATAATTTTCATAAGTGTTGTCAAGGGTTAAGGAAGTCTTACACCTTTCCCTGAATAAGGAGAACTAGTGAAAAATGGTAAAAGTGGCCAAGAAGTCTAAACTCATGTCTAAATTAGACATGTGGTAGATTCTCAAGGATTTGGATGTTTCAGGCTTATTCTAAAATTTGCCCCTTTTACTGTGTTCAAGGCAAGGTTTTTAAATTCCCCAATGCTTGAATATCTAAACTTGTAAGATAATGTGATGCCATGTTGTAACTCCTCGGAAATATTTTAGTTTCAGCCACTTTTTAAAGATCACCCCACTTACTTGGTGGGAATAATCTAAGAAAAATTGAAGGCTTGAATGCCCAAATTTGTGAGATAAAATTATGACATGTGTTGTTCATGGTCCCATAGAGGGTTTGAAGCTTATTTCACTTTCTCACCTCTATAAAATAACAAGTGAAAAGGTGCAAACATCCTTGGAGGCCCAAAAAGATGTCATAAATTCATGTTCCACTAATGTCACTCTGCACCCTACAAAGAGGACCATTTGGTACTATAGGGGATCATTTATGTTTTCCCTCTCTTTTTTGAATAAGGCTTAAGAAATAATGAGAATTAGGTGGTGATTAGCCATTGGGATTTGGTAGATTAATGGTAGCCCTAATATTGAGATGTAAGGGACTATAACTTAGGTATTTGTCTTCATTCTAAAATTACACTTTGCATCCAGAGCTTGCATTTTTACTTTTGAGTTATGTGTGCTCAAGCTAAGTGTAGTTCAATGTCATTGCATCGAATTATTCATAGACTTTCAAATTCTAGTGTGTGTAACCATCTAGATTAAATAGTAAGTTTCCCATTTGCTTCTTGTGTTGTGTTCTTTAAAGAGCATTAAGAGGTAGCTAAGGGTTATTCAAGTGAAGAGTTTATCAGGTATATAAATGTTATATTTAATAATTGGAAAAATGGTAGCATCTTCTATTGCAATAAAAGGTAATGTTATTTCAATTTTAAATTCAATTAAGGATACTAATGTTATAGGGTTAGATTTTGGGGCCCTATTGAATGTTATAAAATAACTTGACCCCTCAAAGTAATTGACAATATCGGCACTAGTCACATTGCACCTATAATAGAATTTCCTTTGGCTACCCCATACCTAGAAATCATTATTGTGTGTGCTCGAGCATACTAACTAGACACAATGATTATTATTGATGGTGGTTATTCTATTATATTCTCTTTCACCCCTTCATCCCTTAGTGCCATGTTAGGAATGCCTCCCCAGCTAGAAGGCATTTCAATCTCCTTGGAAGAATTCCAAAAGTATGTAGAAAAGGACAAATAAATCTGGGATATTGTCAATTCTTGTTGGCTAGCCAAGAGGAGATAAAAAGTCTCCAGAATGTCCAAGATGTTGAAATTATCAAATTTTAATAAACTACCCCAATGCATTATAGCCATGGCCACCAAGATTTATGGGGCACCTGCCATAAAGAATTTTGATCCATAGATGTTCCTAATTATGATCTACGTGTTGGAGGGGAAAAAAAGTTAGACTGGGTTTCCATACTCAGTGACAAATTGCATGTAAAAATGATACAGCTCCAAGTTGAAATTATTTCTAAAGAATCAATTGTAGGTACCTTTTATATGTCTTCTTATTTGATGTATAACCTTGTTCATGATAGGAATTTCCAAGGGCTCATAAGGAATCTTTTAGGAATGAAAATATATGAGGTATATCCAGAGGTGACCCTTGAAGGACTTAAGAATTTTTTTTGTAAAATTTATAACTACTTTTTCAATATAATGATGAGTGTTTTCTTCTCATTAAGAAGTCTCAATAGAATTTCCACAATATCCAAGAAATTGATTGAGAAATATGGTGCCACTTACATAAATTTTAGAACATTCACATACATTAGGGTGAGTGCTTATTCTGGATGCCCACTCAAATTGGCTAGGTACTTGGGTGATAAGTTGGCAATGATGGTGCTAAGTCAACAAATGGTGCCACCACATGAAATGATTGTAGAAAAAAAGATCAACAATCCTTTCAAGTTTATTATGGTAATAGGGTTCTATTTGTGTCCATTTTTTTCTAAGGTAAAGGGGTTAGAATAGGAGATGGGATCATATGCACTTGATAAAATGCCACCCGACCCAATTTTGACATCAGGTGGTTGGTAAACATGGCCACTAATGTAGTGTTGCATAAGTATCACTATGAGGACATTTGGTTTGGCTGTACCATAGAGGAAGATGTTCAAAAATTAGAATTTATGAGGCTGACTGTGTAGGAAGTGATAGCCTACAACATTGCTCCCATCCCCAAAGACATGGTGGATTATAAATTAACATTGTATTCATTATATAATACCAATAATATTGAAGCCTAAACCATTACTCAACTAGATTTTAATACACAAGAGGATGATTCCATCCATGGGAAATCAGTGTGAATTATAAAGAGAACCTTCAAATAGCTTAAGGTGCGTGGGGTTGACCTCAGCACATATGGCACTCCTACTTTTCAAGAACCAAGGTAGGTTAAGGAGTTGAAGGCCTTTCTCCTAAGATATAGTGGTGACTTTTTAGTTCCATCATTAGCCATAACACGTAAGGGAAAACACAAGCTTTGGGATATCAAGTTCACTAAACCAATTAATGTGGAGAAGATAACAATGACACAATCTAAGTCTGGGTTATCCTTTTCAAAAATAACAAGATTGGTAGAGAACTGGGATAAGATTTTTATAGGGTAGATCATGTTGGCTAGCATTAACCCCATATCCATTTTAGGAAAGGGAGCCCTATCATTTCCAACCATTCTAATAGTTGTCCTTACAATTACCCCAACTATGACCTTACATGCTTTACCCACACAAAAAGTAGCAGTCCATCCTCCCTTGGTAAAATATGAAAGAAAAAGAGGAGGAGAGGACTACAAAGAACAACTAAGGCTGAAAAGAGTCAAGAAAGGTCTGCAATCTCCAATTAAATCACCTATAAAAAAGGAGGTTACATTTAAGGACCCTCTCTCCAAATAAATCCCTATGAAAAGAAGAAAGGACTAGGCCTCATTTGCCTAAAGAGAGAGAGAGAGAGAGTGATGAGTGAGGAGGAAGATTCAGATGAACATAGACCAATAGTTGAAGTAATGAAGAAACAACATGCCTTCACCCCTCCTTAAGTAAATATTGGGCAAATGACTCATAGGGAGAGGACACAAACCCTAGTAAAGGTCCCGACATGGGACCAATCCATATAATAAGAGGTCTTGGTGATAGAAATAAAAGCTAATGAGAAGGGTTCCTTAACCTCATAAAACCATTTGTCATTTGATGAAGTTGGACAAGTTAGAGCAGAGGCAACCACCCAGGTCCAATTCCATATTGAGAAAGAGGTAGCCTCCCCAGATATAGAGGCATTTATATAATATGTCATCTCCTAGTCACCTTGTTAGGACAAGGTTCACAAAGGCAAGGACAGTCAAGGACCTAATAAGGGAGTTGAGAAAGAGCCAAAACATGGTGACCAAGTCCCCACTAATAGTGTAGAGGTAAAGGGAGATGGGGGACCAAACCTGAAAAAGGGTACCCCCACCCTTTTAGAGTCAAATAAAGAGTTAGATCCATCAATTAAATATGTTGAGGATGATATCTTGATAAGTGCTACTTCCATTGAATTACCTTGAGGTCTCCTTCCTCTCATCAAAGTTCATGATCCAACCCAAAATAAAGGCCTCAAGGCCATGATCAATGAAGAGTTACCTCAATATAGCAAGGAGGTCACTATATCCTTTTCTAACTTGGGGGTTCAAACAAATAAAAAGGCAAGTTGGTTATCGAGCCTTCCAACCAGACCATAGAATAGGGGAACTCCATCGAGAAATTGTTCATGGAGTCCCACCAGCCAGGGTTAGATTTTGAATTTTTAGAGTAGGTAAAGCCAACATTAGAGGGAAAACATGGAATAAAAGGGGATGGAAAATAAAATGATAAAAATGATGGCATTGATAATTTCATGTTGAGCCCACCACCCAAGCCCATGGCACTCCATGCAGTTATGGCACCACCTCGCATTGAGTCAAGGCTTTCCACAATGTCTACAACCTTGATGGGTTTCCAAACTAAACCCCTTCTCTGGTTTTTAAAGCAAGTGAAAACAAAGGAATATGTCATGATAAAAATAGAGGACATTAATGTAACATATATCATTCAAAATCATAAGGCTAAGCCCCCTAAGAAGGCTAAAACTTACTCTAGAAGCACTTACACAGACAAGGGGGAAATAAATGTTGAGGTAGATGTTCCCCCTCCTGATGCATTGAATAAATATGCTCCCATAAAGAGTTACTCCATTTATATTTATAATCTTGGGGATCCATCACAGAAGGAATTGAAGCACAGTTCATAGGTTCTAGCTAAAATGGTAGCACAAAGGATGGACAAAGATAAAGCCACCATAGAAGTGCTAAAAGTGGAAACTTAGGATATGATCCAATACTTATAGAATTTATTAAGTGAGCCAAAGGTAGTATTTATGACTATCATTAATACTACATACCCTCCTCTTTTCCCCATGGGTTCACTAGATTTTGGCCGAGTTGATGAGCTAAAATCCATAGGGTGGGCTACAGAAGAATGAAAAGAATATATGAGCACCAAAGCCAAAGAGATCATTCATTTAACATTAGAATGTTTGGATGACATAATAGATAAGGGGAAATATTGTGAAACCTAGATGTCTCTTTATCATGCATACATAAAAAATGGGTAAAAGATCCAACTTAATTTAAGGTAGATGAGATGTGCAATATAGGTAGTGATGTTTTAACGACCAAGAAAATTTTCTCTTTAGGTGATCACAAGAAGCCCATAGAATATCAAATGGAAATAAATCAATACCTAATGGTGCTTAAGGAGGGAATCTTTGATTTAAAGGGAGAAGATCATTCTCTTAAAATTACTACCAAATAAATAGATGCCACCCTTAGAAAAATGATGAACTTGATGGTGTAGATGATTTGATGGAAGGTGCAATACATAGTGCTCTGAAAATCCTCATTGATGCACCTCAAGGATATTTTGATGACCACAAAATAAGATAGTTGGTAGCACTTGATAAGGATTGTGACCTACTCAAAGTGCTCATTGGGAAAAAATAGGCCACAATTCAAAAGATCGCCACTTGGCTAGAGGAATATGATATCAAATTCAAATATTAACCTAGCCCAGATCAAAAGGATATCACCTCTATGATTGATAGGTATACCAATTAAAAGAATATGTTGGTGAAGTATTTGGTTATCAGCATTGATTCTAGAGCATAAAAAATCATTTCAATTTCTTCCTAGATAACAATATTCTTTTCTCTTCTTTTTCTTCTCTCTCTCTTATTCTTTACTATTATTTCCCACTCAGAAACCATTATACTCCACCTGTTAGTGGCACATCACTTTCAAATTTAGTTTAAATAATCATGTGTATAAGAAAGGGATGTATTTGGTTTTTTTCACAAAGAGACAAAGGTTTTTTTCTTTTTTATAGGGTTATTCGCCATGTGTCTAACTGAAAATGTTCTACCACGGTGGAGTATCATGTTTGTTATCATCATAAAAGTAGGAGCACAAGTCCAAGGAATCAAGTTTGTTACAATAGACTCTAGACCTGAGAAATAATTTTGTAGGTAGATCATCTTTAGGAGTGTGATGAGTTTAACTAAAATTGTATAAGTAAAGGGCATTTGTCCCTTTATAGAGGTTGGTTAAATTTTTAGTACAAATCTATAGCTTAGGAGAATTCTACCTATGTAATTTTTTGAGGCCAAACTTATTCCTCTTGTAAAATCATTGGCAAGATTTGAGAGCATTCAAAATGTCTCCCTTGTTATATAAATGTTTTGCATGGTGTTCTGATATGTAGTTTTCAAGACACATTATATTTAACTTTGATTTGGCTAATATATGAAATCTATTCATGATTCATTATTTCTTCCTATTGTTGAAATACAATGCTCTATTTTACATGCTTATTGGATTGGTTATTTGATGTGTGCTTCTTTATGTTAGTCATTTAGGGTTCAAATCTAGAGTGTAAAATCCTTTCCATTTTGATATGTGAGAACATGGAATTGATAGCCTTCTTAGCGTAGTCTTGGGTTTATGAATTCAACTAGTAAGAATTCTTGAATGGTTATTTACAATTTTGCAGGTAAACTTTTGAGCATCATTTGTGCATGATTTCATCTTATCTCTTTTAAACTAAAAAGCATTTGTTAAATGAAGGTAACATAACTGTTATGTGAATGTGTCCATACTCATTTGCTAAGCCATCCACACCCTTATCCAAAATTCAAATTAACTTAGTTTTACCCTGTCCTACCATATAGATACTATGCCATTTGTATATCATAAGTATTGTTTGCCTTGAAGATGCATGAAGCTTTGCATATTTGAAATGCATTTTCTCTATGTGCTTTAAACCTTAGTGTTGTAATCTCCCACTTATTCATTAATGTCTGAAGTTATTCTCAAAGTGAAGGTTGTTATCACATATTTATCTATCTTTAGTAGCTTATTTTTTATTCAAGACATTTTCTCATTCCATGTGACAACCCTTCTCAGGTGGATTGAGCAATCTTTGTTATGTTATGGTCAAATTTATATGTCTTTGTGTTAATAGTTCCCATGGAGGGTAAAATATAAAATATCTCCATATGAATGAGCTACCCCGTAGGTCCTCTACCTTGGTCTAAGAAGAGCCAGAATTAGTGGGGAAATAACCATACCCTTTATAGGTGCCTCCCAATCATTTTCTCAAGTCTAGTCCATTCTCGATGTTGAACCCTTCCTCGATTATAATGACATTTTAGTAGGTTATTCATTTTTGTTTGTCATTCGCTTCAAATGTGTAAAGCTAGATCAGAGAGGTATACAACTAGGAACCAACACTTTTATAACACCATTGCTAGGGACAATTCTTGTCACCTATGTTTCTAAGGACTCTTGCAAAGAGTTGCAAGTTCTTTGTGTTGTTAGTACAATGGGCTATTTGTGTCAAGTTCATTAATGTCCTTATAGTTTTTTGAATGAATTTGTTGAAGATATTTATCCCTATTTCACTGAAATATTCTATATTCTTGATGTTGTTTTTAATATGTAGAGGTGATATTTCATCAAATTATTATGTAGCTTTATTTTATAGTCTAGAAGTTTTACATATAGTGGTGAATACATTATATCAAGGTTTTAAGATCAGTGCCTACTGTATATTCCCTTCTCTACTTTAAATAATTCTCTTTAGATCTACAAAGATGGAGGGTACTAGATCTTCCTTTCATAGGAATCCATCAAAAGAACTTATCCTAGAATTTAAAATCCCATATAGAAGAAGATATCAAAGCCTATTATGGGCCAACTCCCAAGTAATCAAGTAAGACTTGATTAGTTTGTTCCCTATTATATTTCCCCCCTTTTCTCTAATATCCCTTTAGTGGAAGGATACCAAAGTGCCTCTAACAAATATGAATTCCCCGTGAGTCAAGCTCTTTCTCTACAAAGGAGTTTTTCTCCTCTTACTAAGCCATTAAATATTCATTGTATTTCCCCTCCTTCAAGTCCTTCACATAGTGCTTATCCCCAACCATCCCCTAGTTTGTCTTCATCTTCAGATTTAGATATGGGGGACCGTGACTTGAGGAGAAGAATATTCAATGCTAACAACGATAATGATGGTGAAGATGATCAAGGTTTAGCTAATAGACATAGACCCTTTTTTATCCCAAGGTTTTAACCTATTAACTTTAATGGTATGCTTGCTTTTCCCAATGATGTCTCTATAAACATTATAAATATACTACCTAAGTTCCAAGGGAATAATGTAGTATCTGGGGAACAATAATTGAAAGCCTTCTTAAATATCATTAAGGACTATGAGATAGATCTTGAAGATGTATGTATTAAAATCTTTGTTGACACACTTGAGGATGAGGCTTGGGAATGGTTCAAATCCCTCCCCAATGGATCCATAGACATGTGGTAAGCTATGATTGATGATTTAAGATGCAATATGCTGATAGCATAGATCATAGATTCTTGCTTGCCAAGTTTGAGAACCTAAAGAAGAATCCAAATGAGTGTGTTAAGGACTTCAATTCTATATTTAGTAAGGTATTACGGAGAATTCTAGAGGATATTGGGCCTAGTAGTGTTGCTTATTTGATTAATTAGTGTGATGCATTCGAGAAAAAGGTAGCCTATTATCTCTGAGACAATGCTCCCATGAATTTAAGGATGACTTTCAATCTAGTTGTCTAGATAGAAAATAATATAAAAGTCATGGGTAAGACTTTGAATAAAAGGGTTGATGTCAAATTGGTGAATCATAAGAAGCCTTAGTTGTTTCAAAAGAGTGCATATTTAGAGGAGACGGTATAGACTCTGGCCATTGCAATAAAATAAATTTCTTACAAATTGGCTAAAGCTGAAATGGGATTGTCTTAGGGACTTAGTAAGCATGATGACAAAAGGGACATTAAGAGAGATGAAAGGAATCATCCCCAAGATCAAGGTCAAGGTAGGCCATAGTTCCTAGCCAAAAATAATGATATGGGAAAAGGCCTTGTGAGGGATGATAGGCATGAAATAAATTAGAATAGGGAAGGTGGAAGGAAAGTACCAGATCCTTTAGCTCCAAAGATTAACATAGTTGATTTTGACATCAATTGGTGTGACAAGTGCTTCCTTACTCATCCCTCTTGTCACATAATTGATGATGGTGGTCAAGATATAGATGACTTTTTAGCTACATCTACTAAAGATTACATTTACATGGTCAAATTATAAGATATGAAAAGCTACACTTTCAAGGAAGATGCTATGAATGTCTCAAATGTCTCTAGTTTTGACAATATCCTAGCATATGAAAATTTTACATTCCAAGTTGATTAACCAGTCGTAATAGTGACTTCTCCATCAATAGAGCTGATGAGTGCCATCACTACTCATGCATTTTAGATAGCATGTGGAAAGGTAAGGATACCTCTTCTAGATTTTATTTATGAAATAAACATGATGCATGAATATGAGTTGTCAGCTCATGATTTTGAGTTCTTGAGGTCAATGATGAAATAAAAGTATGGAGACTCCCCTCCATCAATTGAGGATTAACAATTGATGACCAATGATATAATTTCCTAAGAAAAGAAGAAATATAATGTGAGGAGTAAGGACTAAGGTGCTCTTCCAGAAGAAAAGGATTCTTCTCCCCCTAGAGTAGAGACCAAAGAAAAGGGGACCATACGAAATGAAGAAACCCAAGGTTCTACTAGGCCTAGCTCTATACCTTATAGTACCAAACCAAGAAATACCTAGGCCAAAAGCTAAAATCCTTTATTATCTAGTATCCCAAGGAAGGATGAACCTAGGAAGCCTCCCTTAAAAAGTGAACTTAAGAGTGTTGGTTCCCTTGCTTCTATTCCCATGACACTTGAAGGATACATCTTGAATGAGAAAGTTACAAGCCTACTTGTTGATACTCCATTGACCAAGTATAGCATTTATGATGTGACTCAAGTATTGATTTAATTTAAGGTCACCATACCATTTGTGGAATTTCTTAGAATCTTTGAGCATAGGAATATAGCTTTTTAATATTTGGGATTCACTTAGAAGATCACCGCCAATGAGGTTGTTGAAATCGAGCTTCCTATCACTCTCTTTATGGGAGGAGAGAGCACATCAAGGGATCCTAAGTACCACTTGTAGGTATACCTAGGAATAACATTGGTATCAAGTCAACTAGATGTTGATCCTTTCTACACCACCTTACTAATTAATGGGTTAGTTGTCCACAATTGCATGTTTGACTCTAGTGCATCTTGTAATATCATGCTATTGGTGGTATTGAATGAGCTTTGTATAAGGATAATTGTAGCATTTTTGATGCCTTATTATAGATTCCATAAAAGTACTTATTGTTAGCATAGTCAAAGGATTGGTGGTGCAACTCGCACAGTACCCCCAAAAAAATTTGAGCATGGGTGTTATTGTTGTGGATTGTCCACCAAAATGGGGTATGTTGTTATCTATAAAATGGGCAGCTAGTATTGGAGGTAGTGTTCAGATGGATTTGTCCTATTCAACTATCCCACTAGATGGTAAAATGGTTCATTTTAACCATGAGCCACAGATGCTCCATGTTTTAGAGGATCCCAAGTATCAATTGAATGAAGTGTTATATCTAGATACAAACATTGGTAGTTTTGCAAGAAATGTTGAATACATAGAAATGCCTCCTAACTCTAGTATCACTGATGAAAAATCCATCAAGATCATGTATTTTGATGGAGCATGTTCAAGTGTCAAAAATGGGGCCAAGGTTATTTTTTATACCCTTAATGGTCAAGTTTATAAGTACTCTTTTTAACTATATTTTGAGTGTACTAATAATATTGTAGAATATTAAGCACTTTTGATTGGTCTCTGGATCATTAGAGAATGTGAATTCAAAAAGTTGTTGGTCAAGGGAAATTCAGAACTAGTGGTGAAACAAGTTTGAAGTGTTACACCATAAATCATAAGAGGTTGAATAGTACTAGAATAATGTATGGGACTACTTGGAATGGTTTAAAGCTTTTAATATTCAGTACCATGCCTAAGAGCTTAATCACTTGGTAGATACGCTGACAAAGAGAGATATATAATTTAAATCTAAACATAAGGGTCTTCCTTGTGAATATGAGGTTGATATATTTGTAAGGCCCTCTATCCCAAATATCATCAATCATTAACAAGTCTTTGATAATGATGAACAAATAAAGAGGTTTATGCATTTCATGAATGAATTTGAAGGAAATATCATAGAATGGGACTCTATGGTACAAGTATGTAATGGAAAAGAAACCTTGTATGGAAAAGAAATAATTCAGTTGAAGACTAATACTATCCCAAGTGGATTGGTTAGCCTAGAAATAACCTTTGATGGAGCTAACAAAGTCAAATCTAGGACCATTTACATATCAAAAGATGTAACCAATATTAACATTGGGATAATAGAAAATCCAAGGAAGAATTAGCTAGGAAATCATTGAAGTGAAAAAGAAAAGGGAAAATTTATTGTGTTATTAAATAAGTACCAAGATTGCTTAGCATGGTCATATTTAGAGTTGAAATCTTATTGAGAGGATTTGTTCTAACATGTTATTCCTCTTCACCCTGATGTGAAACCATTATATTAGAAGTAGTATCCCACCAACCCCATCTTGGCCACTAAGATACAAGAGGAGTTAAAGAAGTTAAGAGATGGTGGGATCATTCAACCCATAAAATATTCATCTTGGGTGGTAAACTTGTTCCCTATCAAAAAGAAGAATGAAGACATCCAACTTTGTGTTGATTTTATAAATTTAAACAAGGCTTATCTATAGGATAATTATCCATTGCCTAACATGGATAACATGATCAAAGATGTCACCATATCTATATTGTTATCTACTCTGGATGGCTTTTCTGGTTACAACTAGGTGGTAGTAAAGGATCCTAAAAGGTCTAAGACTACTTTCACTATCCCATGGGGCACCTACATGTATATTCAAATGTTATCTAGTTTGATGAATGCAAGTGCCACTTTTTAGAGAGCTATGGTTGTATCCTTCACTGGATTAATCAACCAATTCATTATTGTGTACCAAGATGATGTTATAGTGTACTCCATAAGAACTGACCACTTGGTGCATTTGGAATAAATGTTGGTCAGGTGTAGAGAGTTTAGGATTTCCCTCAATCTTAGAAAATACTAGTTTGGGATAAAAAAGGCAAAGTTGTTAGAACATATTATGTCCCAATAAGGTATTATGATATATCTTGATAGGGTGGAGGCCATCGACAAAGTACCCATCTGATAGACTAAGAAAGGTATTAAATCTTTCTTTGGCTAGATTAATTTTGTTAGAAGGTTTGTTTCCAACTTTGTAGAGATTACTCTGGCTATAAATTCTATGCTAAAAAGGATCAAATTATAAAGTGGGAGGAGAATGCCACCCAGTCTTTTCAAGATATAAAGGCAACCTTTAAAATTGTCCTAGTTCTTGCTAGTCTAGATTATAGGAAAGATTTCTAAATCTTTTCATTCACCTCCATGCATACTATTTCTATAGTGCTACTACAAAAGAATGACGAAGGCCATGAATAACCAATTGCCTTTTTCAATAAGGCACTACAAAGATCTAAGCTGAGATATACCATAATAGAAAAACAAGCCTTCACCCTTTTGAAGGTTGTCAAGCAGTTTAGACATCACATTTTGAGTTCAAATATTTTGGCCTATGTTCCTCATACTATGGTGAAGGACATATTGACTCAAAAATGAAGCTACTAACAAAAGATGTCGATGGGTCAACAAGATTCAAGAATATGACCTGGAGATATAGGCTACTAAGTTGGTTAGGGGTATGGACCTGGTTAAGCTAATTACTGGAGGAAATTTATAGGTTGTGAAAGTAAATAATGTATAAAGAGTGGTTGAAAATCTCAAACCTAAATAAAATCAATCTCCATGGTACAAAGATATAGTCTATTATTTAAAGAATCTGAATTACCCCTCCTATTTAGACAAAAATCAAAGGACACTAAAGTTAATATCTCAAAAATATCTTATGTTGCAAGATGATCTAGCATGAAGAAACCCAGATGGTGTCCTCTTGAGATGTTTGGTGGAAAATGAGATTTATTCAATGATTACATAATTCGATAATGGTGTGTGTGGTGGTCACTTTACTCCAAAAGTCATTACACACAAGATTTTGAGGGTTAGATATTGGTGGCCCAAATTATTCTAGGATGTTAATGCCATGGTAAGAATATGTGAGGACTATTAGTGATTTTATGGAAGAATGAAGGCATCCAGATCACTTCCCCTATAGTCGGTCATTGTTAAGGGACCTTTCAAGTAATGGGGGATGGATTTCATAAGTGAAATATCAGATTCCTCAAGTGTTAGTGATAAATGAATTTTAGTGACTATTGTCTACTTCACAAAATGGGTCAAAGTAATCCCCAATAGAAGATTGACTCACCAAGTGGTCATTTATTTCCTATTGAATAACATAATTTGTCAATTTGGAGTGCCAATCAAAGTCGTATGTGATAATGCTATGTGATTTAGATCCAAATAATTAAGTGTATTATGTGAATAATATGGGATTGATTTAGCATATGCCTCTAGTCATAATCCCCAAAGAAATGGGTAGGTCGAGTCTAGTAATAAGAATTTGTTAAAAATTGTCAAAAGGACCCTAGATGCTAACAAAAGAAAATGGGGTGAGTAGTTCAAGTTTGTTGTCTAGGAAGATAGGTTGAATTTGAGGAGATATACTGGGAAGAGCCCTTTTGATCTTGTTTATGGAACTCAAGTTATCTTATCCTAAATGTATAGTTACCCACCTACCAATTCATGCAAAAAATAACTAAGAACAAGAAGGAAATAAACCACTATGAAGATAGAATTGAACAATTCATTAAGCTCAATGAATCTCAATGACAAGCTCATGAAAGGCATGCAAAGTTTAAGGAGCACCTCAAAAATATATTTGACAAGAAAGTCACCCCAAGAATCTTTCAAGTTGGTGAACTAGTTCTATTATGGGATAATAGTCATGAGGACAAAGGAAAGAATAGTAAGTTTGATTCCCTATGGATGGGCCCTAACACTATTGATTATCAGATAGGGAACCATACATTTTATCTTAGATATATTGATGGAGAAGTTTTAAAATTGCCAATTAATGGTAGACACCTCAAGCATTTCCTAGATTGAGTCCATGATTGCCTTTGTAAAAATGTACATAATGTGTTTTCCTTTCTTGTCTTTGCAGTCTGGCTATTGTCCATGTTTGTATATTTTTTACCTTCCCTTTTTCTTTATTGGTCATTTTTGGCTACCCTATTATATCTTCATGTTAAAATCCTTAGACTCTATGGCCCATTGGATAGGTGACCAGTCTATGTTCTCTGTGTACCCACTTGGGGTGCCCATCCCCGAACAAGAGCCTATGTTAGTGCCCAATTTTGTACTAGAGAAATTGGGCCCTTATCATTTAAATTCCCATGTCCAAACTAGATCAGTGTCAATGTTTTAATCACTTGCCTTAGCCCATCAAAAGATCAAAATACATATTCATGATTAGTCATATACATGTATTTGCTTTCACTAAATGGTAAGTGTTTTCTCACTCCTTGCCAAATTTTTGAGGGGTACTTTCTAAATATGGAAGTTATTTTCAATAGTTGTGAAGGAATCAAGAAATGTTGACTAAAATTCCCATGGTAGGAGAATTCATGGTGAGAAGACAAGGGTATGACCAAGCTTTTATCTATGCTTGGATTGGATGCTTTATGCTCAAGAGAGGTTTTTGGGACTTTGGATGAAATTGTTGATTTACACTTGATGTATTTTGATGATTAAGGTGTGAAATAACCTGATGAATTAAATGAGAGGCATGTATTTATCTTAAGATAATTTTTATAAGTGTTGTCAAGGGTCAAGGAAATCTTTCACCTTTCCTTGAATAAGGAGAACTAGTGCAAAATGGTAAAAGTGTCTGAGAAGTCCAAACACATGTCTAAATTAGACAGTGGTAGATTCTTGAGGCTTCAGATGTTTTGGGTTTATTCTAAAATTTTACCCTCTTACTATGTTTGGGGCAAGGTGTTTAAATTATCCAAGGCTCAAATATCTAGACTTATAATAAAAAGTGATGACACATGGTAGCTCCTTAGAAATTTTTTAGTTTCAGCCACTTTTTGAAGATCATCCTACTTACTTCCTGATGGGACTAATCCAAAAAAATTGAAGGACCGAATACCTAGACTTGTGAGATAAAATTATGACACATGTTTTAGATTAGAGGTAAAAGCAGGTTTTGAAGGGGCCCCAAAACCCTATAACAAAGAGCAGGAAAACATAAAAACAACAACGCCCATAGGCAATGCCTAAAAAACACTACAAAGAAGTAGCAACATCAAGTTATGAATGGTCCTGAAACCATCAGAGATACAACCGATCAAAACCCAAAAACAGAAGTCTAGAGAAACAACAAACAAAAGCTAACAAGCGAAAAACAAAGAACTGTACCAGTTTCTTTACCACCAAGAAGGACCAGATTATTCATCCAGTTCCAGGATCAAGTTCATGGCTTCTTTTTCTTTCATAGCAATTTCCTGTGTGATAACCTCCATCAAAGCTCCTTTTTGTGTATCTTTCTTTCTGGAACTTTGCCTTGGTCCCAGAGAGGGTTTAGAGCTTATTGTAGTTTTACACCTCAAAAAAATAACAAGTGAAAAGGTAAAAACATCCCTGAAGGCCCAAAAAGATGCCATAAATGCATGTCCCACTCATGTCACTTTGTACCCTACAAGGATGACCATTTGGAATAATAGGGGAGCATTTGTGTTTTCCCTCTATTTTTGGAATAAGGCTCAAGCAATTAATGAGAAGAAGGTGGTGATTAGCCATTAGGATTTGGCACATTAATGGTAGCCTTAATATTGAGATGCAAGGGACTATAACTTAAGTATTTGTCTTCATTCTAAAATTACCCTTTGCATCTAAATCTCGCATCCATGCTTTTGAGTTCTGTATGCCTGAGATAAGTGCATTGCGAGAATGTGATTACAGTGAATTCTTCATAGACTTTCAAATTATAGTGTAAGTATCCATCTAGATTAAATAGTAAGTTTCCCATTTGCTCCTTATTTTATGTTATTTGAAGAGTGTTAAGAGGTAGTTGAGGGTTATTCGAGTGAAGAGTTTTCTAGTATAAAAATATTGTATTTAAGAATTGGAAAAATGGTAGCATCTTATACCACAATAAAATGCAATGCTATTTTAATTTTGGATTCAATTTAGGATACTGATGTTATGGGGTTGGATTTTGGGTCCCTACTGAATGTTCTACAACAACCTAACCCCCCAAGTAATTGTCAATATTGGCACTAGTCACATTGCACCTACAGAAGCATTCCCTTTGGCTACCTCATACCTAGAACTCATTATTGCATGTTCTCGACTATACCAACTAGACATAAGAACTATTATTGATGGTGGTCATTATATTTTATGCTCCCTCACCCCTTCAGCCCTTAGTGCCATGTTAGGAATTCCTCCCCAATTAGAATTCATTTCACTCTCCTTGGAGGAATGCAAAAGTATGTAGAAAATAAGGAAAAAGATATCTGGGATATTGTTAATTATTGTTGGTTTTCTAAGCGGAGAAAATAAGTCTCTAAAATGTCCAAGAGCTTGAAATTAGTAGATTTTAATGAACTAACCCAATGCATTATTACCATGGCTACCAAGATTTATAGGGTGCCTACCATAAAGAATTTTGAGCCGTGGATGTTCCTAATTATGATCTACATGTTAGAGGGAAAGAAAAAGATGGACTAGGCCTCCATAATTAGTTACAACCTGCATCTATAAATGATGCAACTCTAAGCTATAATTTTTTCTAAATAGGGATTTGTAGGTATCTTTTATATGTCTTCCTATTTTCTGAACAATGTTGTGCATAATAGGACTTTCCAAGGGCTCACAAGCAATATTTTAGGAATGATAATACATAAGGTATATCTAAAGGTGACCCTAGAAGGATTCAAGAATAATTTATATAAAATTTATAACTAATTTTTCAATATAATGATGTGTCTTCTTCTCATTAAAAAGGCTCAATAGAATGTCCACAACATCCAAGTAAGTGATTGAGAAATATGGTTCCACTTACATTTTAGGATGTTCACATACATCAAGGTGAGTGGCTATTCAGGATGTCCACTCAAATTACCTAGGTACCTAGATGATAAGTTGGCAGCGATGGAGCTAAGCTGACAAATGGTGCCACCACATTAAATGATTGTAGTAAAAAAGATCAACAATCCTTTCAAGTTTCTTATGGTAATAGGGTTTTATTTGTGTCCTTTGTTCCCAAGGCAAAGGAGTTGGAACAAGAGATGGGTTCATATGCACTTGAGAAAATGCCACCCTAACCCAATTTTAACATTAGGTGGTTGGTAAACATGGCCACTAATGTAATGTTTCATAAGTCTCACTATGAGGACATTTGGTCTGATTGCACCACAAAGGAAGATGTCCAAAATTTGGAATTTATGAGGTTGATTGTGTAAGAAGTCATAGCCTACAACATTTCTCCAATCCCTAAAGACATGGTGGATGATAAATTAACATTGTCTTCATTTTATAACACCAATAATATTGAAGCCCAACCCATTGCTCAGCCAAATTTTATTACTCAAGAGGATGATTCCATCCCTAAGAGATCAGTACAAACTATGAAGAGAACCTTTAGATGGATTAAGGGTATGGGGTCGACCTTAGCACATGTGACACTCATGCTCTTCAAGAATTAAGGTAGGTTAAGGAGTTTAAGGCCTTTTTCCTAGGATATAGTGGTGACTTTGAAATTATATATTTAGCCACAACTAGTCAGGGCAAATACAAGCTTGGAAATATCGAGTGCACCAAACTGATAGATGTGGAGAAGATAACAATGGCACAATCCAAGGTTGGGTTATCCTTTTCAAAAATAACAATCTTGGTAAAGAACTAGGGTAAGATTCTTATAGGGTATGTCATGCTGGCTAACGATACCCCCATCTCCATTTCAAGAAAGGGAGCCATAATAATTCTAACCATTCTAGTGGCTGCTACTATAATTACCCCAACTACGATCTCGCATGTTCCACCCATACAACAAGTAGTAGTCCATCCTCCCCTGATAAAATATGAAATAAAAAGAGGAGGGGAGGACCAAGAGGAGAAGCCAAGTACAAAAAGAGTCAAGAAAGGTTTGTAACCTCTAATTAAATCACCTATAAAGAAAAAGAAGGTACCGTTCAAGGACCCTCTCTCCAAAGAAATCACTATGAAAAGAAGAGAGGACTAGGCCTCATATGCCCAAAGAGTGAGAGATATGATTAAGGAGGAATATTCAGATGAAGGCAAACCAATAGCTAAATTAATAAGGAAATAACATGCCTTCACCCCTCCCCAAGTAAAGACTAGGCAAAGGACTCACAGGGAGAGGCCACAATCCCTAATAAAGGCCTTGAAATGGGATTGGTCCACAAAAGAAGAGGTCTTGGAAATAGAAAGCAAAGGTGATGAGAAGGGCACCTTAACCTCAAATGACCCTTTATCATTTGATGAAGTTATACATATTGGAGTAGAGGTAGCCTCCCATGCCTAAGTCCCTCTTGAGAAAGAGATAGCCTCCCCGGATATAGAGGCATTTGTTGAAAATGTCATCTCCTAGTCACCTAGTCAAGATAGTGTTCATAAAGGTGAGGAACAGTCAAGAATCTGATGGAGGAGTTGAGAAAGAGCTAGAATATGGTGACCAAGTCCCCATTAATAATGTAGAGGTAGAGGGAGATGGGGGAGTAAACCTGTAAAAGGGTACCCTCACCCTTTCAAAAGCAAATAAATATTTGGATCCAACAAATAAAGATGTTGAGGAAGATATCTCAAGAAGTGTTGCTTCCATTAAAGTACCTTGAGGTCTACTTCCTCTCATCAAAGTTCATGATCCAGCTCACAATAAAGGTCTCAAGGTCATGATTGGTGAAGATTTTCCTGAATATAAAAAGGATTTCACCATAGTATTTTCTATCCTAGGGGTTCAAACAAATAAATAAGGCAAGGTGGTTACTGAGCCTTCCAACTAGACCATATCATATGGGAGCTCCATCGAGAAATTTCTCATGGAGTCCCACTAGCCAGGGCTAGTTTTTAAGTTTTGGAGCAAGTAGAGCCAGCATTAGATGAAAAACATGGAACAAAAGGGGTTGTAAAAAATCATGATAGTGATGATGACATTAATAAATATGTGTTGAGCCTACCACCCAAGCCCATGGCACTCTATGTAGCTACCTTTTCATTGGCACCACCACACATTGACTCAAGGCTTTCCACAATGTCTATAACCTTGGTGGGTTTCCAAACTAAGCCCCTTCTCTAGGTCATGGAGAAAGTGAAAATAAAGGAATATGTCATGAGTAAAATAGGGGACATTGATGTAATAGAGATCATTTATAAGCATAAGGTTAAGCCCCCCAAGAAGGCTAAAACCTACTCCAGAACCACTTACATAGAAAAGGGGGAAATAAATGTTGAGGTAGTTATTCCCCCTCCTGATGCATTGAAGAAATATGCTCCCCTAGAGAGTTACTTCATTTATAGTTATAATCTTAGGGAGCCATCACAAAAGGAGTTGAAGCACAGTTCGTAGGTTCTAGATGACTTGGTGGCACAAAAGATGGACAAAGATAAAGCCACCATGGAAGAGTTGATAGTGGAAAATCAAGCTATGATCCAATACTTGTAGAAGTTATTGAGTGATCCAAAGGCAGTAACTATGACTATCATTAAGACTCCAAACCTTCCTCTTTTCCCCATGGGGTCACTAGATTTTGGCCTTGTTGATGAGCTAAAATCAAAATGGTGAGATATAGAAGAATGGTAAGAAGATTAGAGTAACCAAGCCAAAGAGATCATCCATTCATCATTAGAATGCTTGGATAACATAATAGATAAGGAGAAATATTATGAAACCCATATGTCTCTTTATGATGTAGACATAAAAAACTGGTAGAAGATCCAGCTTAAGGTAGATGAAATGTACAATATAGGCAGTGATGTTTTAATGATGGAGAAAATTATCTCTTTAGATGATCACAAGAAGCCCAAAGAATATCAGTTGGTAATAAATCATTCACTAAAGGTGCTCAAGGAGAGAATATTTGATTTAAAGGGAGAAGAGTAATCTTTCAAAACTGTGACCAAGGAAATAGATGTTGTCCTTATAAAAAGGATGAACCTTAATGGTGCAGGTGATTTGATGGAAGGGGAAATACATAATTCTCTAAAAAGACTCATTGCTGCACCTTAAGGAGCTTTTGATGCCCACAAAATAAGATAATTAGTATCACTTGAGAAGGATTGTGACCTACTCAAAGTGCTCATTGGGAAAAAATAGGCCACAATTCAAAATATCTCCACTTGGCTGGAGGAATCTGATGTCAAATTCAAATACTAACCTAGCCCATATCAAAAGGATATCACCTCCATGATTGATAAGTATACCAATTACAAGAATAAGTTGCTGAAGGATTCGGTTATCAATATTAATTCTAGAGTATAACCAATCATTTTAGTTTCTTCCTAGATAACAATATTCTTTTCTCTTCTCTCTCTCTCTCTCTCTCTCTCTCTCTCTCTCTCTCTCTCTCTCTCTCTCTCTCTCTCTCTCTCTCTCTCTCATTCTTTACTCTTGTTTATCGCTTGAAAATCATTATACTCTACCCATTAGTAGCATGTCCCTTTCAAAGTTAGTTTGAATAATCATGTGTATAAGAAAGGGACATATTTTGCTTATTGTGCAAAGAGACAAAGGTTGTTTTGTCCTTTGTAGGGTTATTCCCCATTTGTCTAACTAAAAATGTTCTACAGTGGTGGAGTATCATGTTTTTTATCATCGTGGAAGCACAAGCACAAGTATGAGGAATAAAGTTTGTTACAATAGACTCCAAGCCTGAGAAATAATTTTCTACCTAGAGCATCTTTAGGAGTGTTCCGAGTTTAACTAAAATTGTATAAGTAAAGGGGGTTTGTCCCTTTTCAGAGGTTGGTTAATTTTTGAGTACAAATATATAGCTTAGGAGAGTTCTACTTGTGTAATTTTTTGATTCCAAATTGGTTCTTTTTGTAAAATCATTGGCAAGATTTGAGAGCATTAAAAATGTCTCCCTTGTTATAGAAATTTTTGCATGGTGTTCTGATATGTAATTTTCAAGACACATTGTATTTAGTTTTGATTTAGCTAATATATGGAATCTATTCATGATTCATTATTTCTTCCTATTGTTGAAATACAATTATCTATTTTACATGCTCAGTGGATGTGTGCTTCTTTATGGTAGTCATTTATGGTTCAAATCTAGAGTATAAAATCCTTTCCATTTTGATATGTGAGAATAGGGAATTGATAGCATTCTTAAGGGTAGTTCTGGGTTTATGAATTCAAATAGTAGGAATTCTTGAATGGTTATTTGCAGTATTGTGAGTAAAATTTTGAGGGTCATTTGTGCATGATTTCATCTTATCTATTTTGAACTAAAAAACATTTGTTAAATGAAGGTTACATAGCTGTTATGTGAATGTCTCCATACTCATTTGTTAAGACATCCAAAACCTTATCCATAACTCAAATTAACTTGGTTTTACCTTATCCTACCCTATAGAGTATGTCATTTGTATATCATAAGTATTATTTACCTTGCAGATGCATGAAGCTTTACATATTTGAAATGTGTTTTCTCTATGTGCTTTAAACCTCAGTGTTGTAATCTCCCACTTATTTGTTGATGTCCAAATTTATTATCAAAAGTGAAGGTTGTAGTCACATATTTATCTATCTTTAGTAGTTTGTTTTTAGTTCAAGACATTTGCTCATTCCATGTGACAACCCTTCCTAGGTGGATCGAGTAAGCTTGGTTATGTTTTGGTCAAATTTGTGTGTCTTTGCATTAATAGTTCCCATAAAGGGTAAACTATATAATCTCTCCATATGAGCAAGCTACCCCATAGGTCCTCTCACCTTGGGTCAGGTAGAGTCAAAAATAGGAAGGAAATAACCATACCCTTTATAGGTGCCTCCCAGTCATTTTCTCAAGTCTGGTCCATTCTCAATGTTGAACCCTTCCCTAGTTGCAATGACATTTTAGTGGGTTCTTCATTTATATTTTTCATTTACTTCAAATGCATATGGCGGGTTGATATGCATGAGGTGGTGCAAAATACAAAAGGGTCAACATGGCATTGTTGTCATTATGGCCAAAGGACCACATAAAAAATTTCATAAAATTACACACCATATGGGCCAAAAGAGACTAATGGAAAGGTGATGAGGTGGTCAATTTGGTGGGATAAAATCATCTCCAAAAGGTAGGCAAGATCCTAAGACAAATTACTTGAAATGTGGAGGTTGTAATTAAAAGGTGAAATTGGGTTTCTAGGGTATCCTGACCATCAATAGTCAAGTTCTCCAGAAGGTGATCATCGATGGTGAGGGGAAACCCTAAAAATTTTTGGGGTAAAAGTAAAAAACAAAGGTTAATTTTCACTTTTACTATAGATGTGTACAACTAGAAACCAACATGTCCTTTGTGCAAGACTATTCTAAGCTTTTAAGTGAAATTGTGTCTAGGTCTATCAATCTTGTTCATATGTGCATGCATTCTAAAACCCTATAGATGACCTATTTTAATTAATTTTATGATAAAACCCTAATCCTTCATGTTTCTAGAGCATCTACTTGATAAAATTAGTAAAGTGTGTTTTTTATGGGGTAAGATGGACATCATTAACACCCTACTATGATGAGAGTTGCCTACATACAAATACTTCAAATAAGGATCAATAATGATGTAGTTCTCCCCACTTAAATGCTAGTGTAAGTGCAAGTAAAAATAGTATAATTGTAGATCTAGGTGCTTTGAATGTGTTTGAGACTAGAAATGTAAGTAATCTAAGTTTATGAATGTCATAGATGGTAATATGTAGAATTAGGGTAGAATAGGGATTGATAACCTTAATTATGCATAACTTATTTAGAGTTTGTAAGTGTAATTTGAATCTAACTTCCATTTAGTGTTATATGGATAAAATTAATGTATATATACTATTTTGGTGCTTGTGTATGTGTTAAAAGAGGTTTATGTTGATCTTAGGTGGTCTAAGATTTGAAAATATATCCATTTATGGAAAAAAGAGGGAAAGGATAATAGTGCCAAAATTGGGACACTGATGCCATATGTTGGTACTATCCCTATTATAGTGTTAGCATCTAGGTGGTATAACTTGAGGCATAAAGGTCAAGGATAAAATAATGAGGGTCTAAGACTACACTAGGGATGACTAGGGATGCCTATGGCCTACACAAAGGCTAGATAAGTGTGAAAAAAGGCCCTGAGATAGGTCAAGCACTGAGCTAAGGATAGGTGGTCTCAAGTAGCACTCTTATCATTCAAGCATCATTTTAAGTGATTAAATTTGCCCCCCCCTTTATTCTAGAAATTTGGCAAAGCAAAACAACTAGTTTAAAGGAAAAACAAGGTACGTAGACTTACCTAATAGGTGATGATCATGAATCTAGATCTAAATATGTGAAACATGAGCCATTGTGTGTCTTACAAGTGAAATTTCATATATTTGTTAAGAACGGGATATACTAAGAGAGGGGGTGAATTAGTATGTCATATATCTTATAAAACATTCCCTTAACCAAAATCCACTTAATCAAACATTCAAGATATGCAATAAAACTCAAATAATAAACACACAAAAGATAGAGAGAGACACCAGATATAATGTGGAAACCCAATGTGGGAAAAACCATGGAGAACAATCTCAAGTATATGAATGAGCACCAATCCAAACAATATTCACAAGCACCAACTTGTAGGAGCACCAACCCATTTGCCGAGAACCAACCTAGCAACTATTCGTGAGCACCAACCTAGCAACAATTCATGAGCACCAACCCACAGGAGCACTAACCCCTTTGCTGAGCACCAACCCATCAACAATTCATGAGCACCAACCCATAGGAGCACCAACCCCTTTGTGTATAGCACACACCTATCTCTCAATGTTGCTATCTCAACAAATGATAGTTCAATACAACATCTCTTTCCTCTCTCTCACCTTTGCTCTTCTAAGCTAGATATAACAAATACAAATCATATTCATCCCTCAAAATTGCTCTTCTAAGATAGATATTACAATATCAAATCAACCTCTATCTCCCATATTACAAATGGCTACTCAATCCTTTATTTATAGCTTTCCAAATGACCTTTGGCCTTCCCCTTTTGTGACCCTTCAATCCTCATAGAAAATGGTGCCATACTTGTATGACCCTTCATATTATTACCTTTGAAAAGTCATGTGGTGACCCTTCATGACCAAAAACGTCCTTCCCACTTTTGTCTTTACTTTGGTGACTTTTCATATTCCTCAAAGTGTCCCTTCACAAGAAATTGTGCCCTTCCTCTTTTGTCTTCACTTGGTGACTCTTGGAATTCCCCAAGATGACTCTTCATGGGAAAATGCATCCCATCCTTCTTTTGTCTTTACCCTGTGGATCTTTGACTTCTTTATGGGCCCTTATTTTGTCTCATATGCAACCAAAAATATATTCGTTAATATTAAATAAATATTAACTCACATTAGCCAAGATATATCAATTAAAAATAACATTAAATGCAATGGGGCCTTTATCACCAATAATGCTAGACCTTTGACATCAATGACAATATTTCCAATAATCTCCCCCTTTGTCATTAATGGAAACTTCAATCCTGGAACTACCACATCCTATCACCTACACATACCATCATCTGAAAACATACAATAACTCCCCCTTGTTGTAGCAACATGTATCTATTTCTTGTACCTATTTTTGCACCTATACTTGTACCTATTATTCTCCCCCTTTGACATCAATGGCAAAGGGCCTATCTAGAGCTAACACTTAGCTCCCCCTCAATTGATGCTGAACATCAATGGCAGGAAGTAATAAAAATTACTCCCAACTCCTCTTGCAGATATTTAAATGTGTCCTTTGATCATGCCTTTGAGAAGATATCTGACAATACATATATTGTTTCCTATCATTTGAGCATCTGCAATCAACTCATTTGAATCTTTTCTTCTAATCTCACAACCTTCTTTATGAAACTTTAATGTGTATCCTTGATCACATATCTGACTAACACTTAATAGATTATGCTTAAGACCTTTTACATATAAAACATTCTTAGTCTTAGTTTTACCATAATCCAAACTCAAAGTACCTTTTTTGACTATCCTAGCAGTGGTTTTATCTCCAAATCTCATTGTACCACCATTGATCTTCTTTAGAGATATGAACTTACTTTTATCTCCTATCATATGCCTCAAACATCCACTATCAATTAACCATGGCTGATCTTTATTTCTCACATGTAGAGCTGTCTGCACCATCATAGAATCTTTAGGTTGTTTCTTCTGCCATGAACATGTCTGAACCTTCTTCTTGATGAATAGGGCTTTGAAATTCTAATCCTTCTTGATTGAATCAAACACACTTCTATAATATCGAGCTATGTTTCTGAAGTTGTTGCACTTGTAGCATATTATGGTCTCTTCATCAAAGCTTGATAAAGGAGCAAAAGAGTTGTGGCTTCTGCTTGACTCTACTTGACTTTCCTTCTCCTTATTTATGAAATTATTAGCTCTTTTTCTATCTTGTGACCATATCCGTTACAATAAAAATAATAACCATAAAAATAAGACCTATCTATATATCTTTGACCTGATTGCCTTTTGCAGCTTTGTTCTTTCCAGCCTTATCTGTTTGAAATGTCCTCTGTATTCTTCATTTCTCCCCTTTTTATTTCCTCTTTTTTAAGATCTTCAGCATAGCTCTTTTTATTTTCAAATCCAATCCCTGTCTTGTATGAATTTGATTTTTGACTTTCCAATATCTTATTCAGCATGTTAGTGCTATCCTCAAATTTTGAATCACTAACTACTTTATCATTGACTACTTTCTCAATATCTTCTTTTAAATAGGCAATTTCAACAACATACCTTTGAAATTATTTTCTTGCTATTTCCAATTGTGTTGTGAGATCTTCTTCATTCTTCTTGGCTTCTTCCAAGTGTGTTGTTAGATCATCAATAATTTCCTTTGACTCCTTTTCATTTTTCTCGATCTGGTGCTTTAATCTTTGATTCTTCTTCTGAATAGCTTCTAACTCTTCTAAGGCACAAATGATCTCTCCTTCCATATTGACTTCAACTTCCTCCTCTTCTTCTTCTTGATCACCTTCATGTATGGCCATGAATAGCATCTCTTCTTCTTTTGAATCACTGACTCCACTATCTTCGACTGAGCTAGGATCCTTAAAATATAGGTTTTTCTTCTCGAATCCCTTCTTAGATTTGCCTTTGAAATTCTTCTTGTATGTAGGATTTTCTTCTTCATCATTATTACCCTTATTTGGACATCTAGCTAAAAAATGTCCAATCTTTCCATAATTAAAACATTTAAAAGGTAATTTTCCTTGATATTTACCTGTTCCTCTTTTTGGCTTGCAAATGAAAAGTGCTCCATTGTCATCTTCATCATCACTAGAACTATCACTTGATTCTTGAATCTTAGCTTTCATTTTCTTTGATGTCTTGAAAGCCTCTTCTCTCTTTGATGGTTTATCTTGTTCTACCTGCATCTCATATGCTGTGAGAATACCATGAAGCTCATCCATCTTTAGCTTGGATAAATTATTCATCTCCTCAATTTTTGAAACCTTTTCATCATATCTCATTGGTAGAGATCTCAAAACCTTTTGCACCACCGTTGACTTATCTAACGTTTCTCCAAGACCTTGAATCTGATTTATGATTTTATCAACTCACAAAAGATAACTTGTTATATCTTCTTCGTCTTCCATCTTCAAGCTTTCAAACTACCTTCTAAAAGTCTAAAGCTTAGCTTGTTGAACCTTTCCATCATATTTGTAAATATTCTCAAGTTTTACCCAAGTTTCATGAGAAAATTTACATTGCATAACTTTAACAAATTAATATTCACATAACCACATAAAATAGCATTTAAAGCTTTAGCATTACATTCACTTGCCTTTTTTTCTGTTGGATTAATTGTAGATATTTGTGGCTCTTCATATTCCTCCACCACTACTTTCCATATGTCAAATCTAAGGGCCATCAAATAAACCTTCATTCTCATGCTCCAAAAGGTATAATTCATCCCATCAAACAAAGGTGCATTATTTGTAGAAAATTCTTCCTATGACCCAGCCATCATGCTTTCCCGATCTAAATTCAAGCTATAAAAATTTTCAAAAAGGAACCTACTATGATACCAATTGTTAAGAACTAGATATACTGTGAAGGGGGGTGAATCAGTGTATCATATATCTTATAAAACTTTCCCTTAACTAAAATCCACTTAATCAAACATTCAAGATATGTAATAAAACTCAAACAATAAACACCACACAAGATAGAGAGAGACACCAGATATAACGTGGAAACTCAATGTGGGAAAAACCATAGAGAACAATCTCAAGTATATGAATGAGCATCAACCCAAACAATATTCGCAAGCACCAACTTGCAAGAGCACCAACCCCTTTGCTGAGCACTGACCCATCAACTATTCATGAGCACCAACCCAAAGGAACACCAACCCAACAACAATTCATGAGCACCAACCCATAGGAGCATGAACCCCTTTGTCGAGCACCAAACCAACAACAACTCATGAGCACCAACCCATTTACTGAGCATCAACCCAGCAACAATTCATGAGCACCAACCCATAGGAGAACCAACCCCTTTGTGTATACCACACACTTATCTCTCAATGTTGCTATCTCAACAAATGATAATTCAATACAACATCTCTTTCCTCTCTCTCACCTTTGCTCTTCTAAGCTAGATATAAAAAATACTAATCATATTCATCCCTCACAATTTCTCTTCTAAGCTAAATATTACAATATCAAATCAACCTATATCTCTCACAATACAAATGGCTACTCAAGCCTTTATTTATAGCTTTCCAAATGACCTTTGGCCTTCCCCCTTTGTGACCCTTCAATCCTCATGGAAAATGGTGTCAAACTTGTATGACCCTTCATATTCTTGCCTTTGAAAATTCATGTGGTGACCCTTCATGACCAAAAATGTCCTTCCCACTTTTGTCTTTACTTTGGTGACTTTTCGTATTCCTCAAAGTGTCCCTTCATGAGAAATTGTGCCCTTCCTCTTTTGTCTTCACTTGGTGACTCTTGGAATTCCCCAAGATGACTCTTCATGGGAAAATGCATCCCATCCTTCTTTTGTCTTTACCCTGTGGCTCTTTGACTTCTTCATGGGCCCTTCTTTTGTCTCATATGCAACCAAAAATATATTCGTTAATATTAAATAAATATTAACTCACATTAGCCAAGATATATCAATTAAAAATAACATTAAATGCAATGTGGCCTTTATCACCAATAATGCTAGACCTTTGACATCAATGACAATATTTCCAACAATATTATTCCTTAAGAGATATCAAAAGCAAAGACAAAATTGAGTAAAGAAATAAGAGAGAGGAAAGGAATGAATACACCTCATAGGGTATATTAACCAATGCATAAACCTATTGATAACCTGTGTGTATGCATTTATATAGTGATCAATATGAGAATAACTTGGATTGAGTTGATGGTTTGCTCAAGCCTCAAGTGTGGGTGGATCAATAACTCAATCCATCTTTGACTCCATCATTACCCACCCATTTTTGGTGGATCATGTCCTATAAATATCTTAGATTAGACTGATGGTGTGTCCAACACTCTCATGTAGGTTGATCAAGAACACAAGTAGACTATGAATCTATCATTGCCTACCCATGTGTAGTATATGCATCTAAAACTTAAACTATGTGATGTAATTGAAATGTATAACTAGATATATCCAACTAGAGATATCTAACTAGAGATTTCAGCTCTGTATCCACTTAGGTATATTGGGAGGCTTTAGCCACTCAATAATGCCAACCACTAGATATGGAGTAAGGTATGAATCTAGTGTACAACCTAAAATATGGTGTTTAATGTGTATAATAAAGAGAATGACATGGATTTTTTCATTCCATCTAATCAATTAGTGTATAAGTGAGTATATATAAATAATGTACCATGCACATGCCCCCAAATCTGATATTTGAGCATATGGATTCTAGGTCGAGTTGTAATAATATGTATCTAAGTATATAAACTAAAAATGAGAATGATAATGCTAGGCATGATGCCCCTAATCTAAGCAAACTAGTATGAATCTAACTTAAATTGAGCCAAAAATGATAAATATGTAATTGAAACTATGCAAACATAGACTATACCTACTGTAATTTCTAGCTAATCTAGATTTTTTTGAGTCTGAGACTACTAGATAATATCATTATATCTTGGATAGTATCACCATGTGGCACTAGTGGCCCAATTTGGGTGCTAATATCCTATTATTTTGATTTATGTGTAATTTTAATTGATTTTTGTGTCAGTGTTTCCCACTGTGTTTACTTGAGTCTAATTTATGTAATATGAGCCTATATGCTAAAAATTATACTATGAGTGCATTTTGATAGCCTAATCTCTATGAAAAACCCCTATGAACTCACCCTTTTTAGTGGAATTATTATACCTATGCAAACACTATCCTAAAAATAAAAATCTCTACAAAATGTGTGTTAGCTATAGAATATATGATATCTTCATAATAATATAATATAATGTGCATACATAAATTAAAAATGTAAGATAATCTAAGAATAAGTTTGTAATGTACAATGTATGTTATGTCTAACATTCACAAGACTACTAAGTAGATATAAAAATGTATGTAATATAAAATCCAAGTAATAACTGAGTAGCTACCAAGGGGGATGGGGAATGATGTCCATCATGACACCAAAGTAAGGAGGGGAGATGAATGAGATCCCTCATGGCATCTAAAACTAGAGTGTGTTATAAGTAAGAGACAAGTGTCATGGAAATGATACATATAATAAATAATACATACAACACACATGAGGCATACAAAGTAGGCCAAGGGGCCACAATACAAGGGATATGGGCACATGTCAGTAAATCTCATAAAGTAATAAATATAAGGACATGTTTAAATTTACACGTATGAAAATAATAAGCAAGTTATTTTAGAGCCACATAGAAGGATATGTTCAAATGTCCACATACACAATCAAGAAAAACACACACAAGGACATGGAAACATGTCCAAAGCATATATACAGTGAAAAGAAGTGGTGTAGAGATAAATAAAAATGACATATTCAAATACCCTTGAAGACAAGAAGCATAGAGATATAATAAATTATAAACATAGGAAATATATAACTAAAAGTATGCATGAACATGTAATATAACTATATTTAAGATCCAAGATGTACATATACTGAGTCTAAAGTAGTGGTATCCAAAACAAATTGAGTAAGTGTAGCATGATAAATACCAAGAAATAACAATGTTAAATCTATCATGTAGATTTTAGAAAGATGTAGCCTGGTAATTGAAACTATGTATAAGATGGTCCCAAATGGGCAAATGTGCAATTGAATAACCTATGTATCTATGTATATGCCCCCAATGGGTAGATAGTAACAAATCTAGGTTAGTGTAGTGGACCTGAGTCCTATAATAATCTACAAGCACTCAAAAAGAACAAATGAAGTATGTATGTATGATAAAACTAACTATACTAAGATAGATAACATATGTAATGTCTGGCAAATATGATATATGTAAACATGGCAATGCATACAATATGAAATTTGTATTTTCTAAGTAAATATTTGAATGCTTTTGTATTTTTGAAATATTATATTATTTTTGTGTTTTTTGGAAATAAGCTATGTATAAGCAATATGAAAAGAGTTTTGCTTTTATATGTAAAATATCCTTAGATGCATGATATTCAATGGGTTTTTAATTGCCTTACCATCAAGGGAAGCTAGACAATATAATTTTGGGATAAGTTTTCTTGTGATTAAATATGGAATAAACCAATTTGGTTTGAATTTTAATTTTTTATCTTCTTTGGTGTTGACATTTTTGAGAGTTTATTTTAAAAATAAATCATTGACTTTGAATTCCCTATTGTGAACATGGTTATTGTAGGTCTACTAGATTCATTTCTAATATGCCCTAAGATGGTCTTCAGCTTGAATGTGCATGTGATCCAACGATTCTAATTCATGGAAAATTATCTCTTTATATTGATCATCTATGATGAGCCCTTTTAACAAGACACTTAAAGATGGGATTTCTAACTCCAGTGGAATAACTACTTCTATGCCATATACTAGTTAATAAGGAGTATCTCGCGTTAGTGTGCATATACTAGTGTGGTAAGCCCATAGTTCATAGATGCACTGATTATGCCAATCATCACCAAATTTGCTAACTATTTTTCTAAGGATATTATTGATTATTTTGTTTGTCAGTTCTACTTAACCATTGCTCTATGGGTAGTACAAAGTAGAGAATTTGGGCTACATTTTATATTTAGCACACAAAAATTTCACTATTTTATTCTTAAAATAAGTTCCATTATCTGTAATGATGGTCTTTAAGAGGTCGAAGTGGTAAATAATATTGGTCATGAGAAAATGATATATATCTTCTCCCTTTGTGGATTGTAGTGGAATGGCCCCCACCCATTTTATAAAGTATTTTATAGTTGTGATAATGAATTTGTGACCTCTTATAGATTTTGGATCTATCTTATTGATTAGATAAAAACCCCATAGCATGAATGGACATGGGTATACTATGGGTTGTAGTTGCTACAAAGGGACATGGTGTAGGTTTTCATGGTGTTGACATTTTTTGCATAATTTGGTGTATTCTTAGCATTCTCTTTCCATGGTTGGGAAATAATAAACTTGTTTGAATAATTTGTGTGTCATCACTTTACCATTGAAATGACCACCACATTCACTATCATGTACTTGTCTAATAGCCAACTTAGCTTACTTGACTATCAAACATCAAGGTAAGTGTCCCTTAAAAGATATTTTGAATAAATCCATTGAAATAATGACATATCAGTGGGAGTTTCACTATAGTTTGTGCTTTGCATTTCACATGAAAGTATCTAGTGTAATAGATATATGTATAAAATTGTACATATCAGAGAACCATTCAGATGATGTATTGTGTGGTAACTAGAACTGTTAGAGATATGAGGTCCTCATGGGACACTAATGGAGATTGTAATAGTTTGATAGTGAAGATATCCTGGTCTTCATCCATGTCAATGGGGATCGATGATACTACACTGACCACTGCATCATCATGATGATTATCTTTACATGGAATGTTTTCAATATATAAGTTTTCAATATAGAAATTTGCAAACCAAGCTTGTAGACATTGAACTATATTATTTTAGGGATTGAGTCATTCTTCTTTGGTTTGGTAGATGTCTATAACTTGATTAACAATTAATTATGAATCCTCATAAAATTTAACTAATTTGATTAGAGAGATTGAGCTACTTGAAGGCCTAAGATAAGAGCTTCATATTCTATGATGTTGTTGGTAAATAAAAAAATGAGTTAGAAAGTGAAGGGTACTATATGCCCAAGTGGTTTAATGAAAACAATTCTAGATCCAACACCAAATGCACATTTAGAACCATTAAAGAACATCATCCATGTGTCAGAAGTGGTATTATATGCTATGAAGTCATCCCTAAAATAATCATTAATAGGATTTATGTCCAATAATGAGGCTGATACCAATTGATCTACAATTATCTAGCCTTTTATTGATTTTTGTAAGATGATCTTGAGGTCAAATTATATGAGTAACATAACCCATTTTTTAATACAACCTAAGAGATATGATTTTGACATGAGGAACTTAAAAGGATTAACTTTTTTAGTGACTCATATCTCATTATTAATCATATAGTTTTGGAGCTTATGAATAACAAATACGAATTCCAAACAAAGTTTTTTTATTATTGGATAATTTCATTCATAGTCAATAATTGTATGATTAATATAGTAAATGGATTGCTCTTTATGTTAATCATCATACTATGCCAAGAGTACACTAAGTGCATGATCTATTACTAAGAGGTAAAAGAGAAGTGGCTTACTAGGTGTTGGTGGTACTAAGATAGGAGTTTTATCTATGAGTTGTGCCATAAAGTGATGTATTACATAAATCTTGGTTTGTAAGGAGTGAAGTTGCTTTAAATTAGTATGAGGAGGCATGTCCATTATTAATTTAACTTTCTTCGGATCAACCTTGATACCACATTGAGATATTATAAATCCTAAGAGTTTACCTGATGAAACCCCAAAGATTATTTTCTTGGGATTGAGTCTTACATTGTATTTTCTTAGTCTTTTGAAAATCTATCATAAATCTATTGTATGGTGTTGTCATTCTTTTGATTTTTCAAGTAAATCATTGACATAATCTTTGACTATTTTATGAATGAGATCATGAAATATATGTGTCATTTTTTGATGGTATGTTATACCTATCTTTTTTGATGCAAAAGGCATGACTATCTAGTAGAAAGTGCCCCATGGTATGGTAAAATAATTTTTTTGGGGTCTTCTTTAGTGATCTAAATTTGATTCTAACTGATGAATCCATCCATAAAAGAAATCTTAGTCTCTAGTTGTGCATAATACTTTGTTTTAAGATTCTGCTAAGTGCCTTGAGCACATGTGTGTGTGTGTCTTTTTAGTTTTTTATCTTGTTTTGTGTGTTTCCTTACTTTGAGTGGTTGAGGTAATTAGTGGTCTTGTCTTGATCAAATTCTATGGTCAAAGTCCTTTTATTGTGTCTTACACTTCAAAAGACTCCCTAATCCCAATAAACTGATAAGGCAAATGATTTAATTACTATAACAAACATACTACCCTATGAGTCACCAATTTATTTGCCAAATTTGACTTTTAGGTCAAATTAGGGCACCCTTAGGTAAAAAATTTACTTTTAGGTGTTTTAGGGGTCTAATACATATGTCATAAGGTGTTTTATAGGTTAAGTAATGCCATTTAATGTTGTAATAGCCTTGTTATTTAGTCATTTTAGTCATTTTAGTCATTTTGAGGTCAAAAAGGTGTATTTAATGACTTGTACATATTTCTTGTGAAGTGTGAGGGTCCCAAAAGATGATGTCACCTCCCATGTGTCCTAAGAGGTCTTAAATAACTAAAACCAACTAAAAAGTGGTAGGTTCCTAAAAAAAGGTAGTTTTATTAAGGAAAAAAGAATTTTGGAACTTATATAGTTCTTTGGGAAGTGTGCCACATTGGAAATGATCATGGTATGTCTCTTTAGCTTCCCCAAGCTCATTTACACATTTAGTTTTCTCTATAAGTGCTATTTTTGGCTCAAAATTGTTCTACTCTTTTTTCAGGTTTGTGCTTAGTATAAAAAACTCAGGAGGTTTCAGGCAAAATGCCTTGGGTAGGATAAAGAACACTCAAAAACATTAATTTACATAAAAATAATTAGAATAATGGTGGCTTGTGATTCATGAACCATATTCATAATGTTGATTTTACTTTTTTGCTAGCTATTTCATGCACCCTATGGGTTTTACTCCATTTTGGTCAAATTCATATAAAATAGTCTATGATGTTGACTCTAAGGGATGTGGCATCTATTATTATATGCTTTCCATTATTATTTTTAGGTTTAAAATTGTTTGGATAGGTCAAGTACATCAAGGTTGTAGGAGGAATCACTTTTTTGTGCAATAGATAGTTTTTCACCATGTTCAAATTTTCATGCTTTGATAATAGCTCCATGGGGTTGTGATAATTCCATCATCATGTCTCCATGATTATTTGAATACCTTTCCTAAATGATTATCCTCATAGCATCATTCTCTAATCTAACTTTCAGTCCATAGTCATACTCAGTCACCTCCAATCCAACTTTCAGCATATGTCATGGCTTGTAAGGGTTCTAAGGACATCCATAGGAGTGTGATGAAGTTTTAAGAATTGTGATATATCTTTTTAGAACATGGAATGATGAAGTGAGTTTTCAAATATTTTATAAAATTTTATGGCAGTCATACAACATGCTTAATGCCTGCGTATATTTATGAAAACGTGCACCTATAGGTGCCCTCATAAGACCAAGTTTGTTGAAAATCAAGTTTGATGTCCTCAAGATGTCCTTGATAGTGTAAAGGAGATATTTTCAAGAATTTGGATTGGACTAAAACTCATAAAAATATCAAATTCAATGTGCATTACTTGTAATTCCATACCTATTGTCTATATAGGAAAATGGCCACCTACAGGTGACACTACAGGGAATTGAGAAGTTTATTTTGAGTCATTGAAACATGTTGTAATCCTTTTTTGTAACCTTAACAGGTTGGGGAACCATGGCATACTTGTATGAGGTGTTGATTGGAAAATTCAAGTTGAGAGATACCTTCCAAAGACTCAATGACAATTTATAGGGATCAAATCCCTAAAAAGACAAAATAGAGGTCCAATCATGTTTTGGGATTATCATACCACAAGGTTACAAAGATTCTTGGTGTATGTAATGACCTTGACTAGTATCCCATAAATAGGTATATCACCTTGGAAAAGATGGAAGACATATTACAAAGGGAAAGTGGTTGTTAAGAGGTTCAAGGTTGCTTGAAAACCACTAAATCTAGATAGTTGTATCTATAGGTTTGAATGTATAAGTGACCTTAACAATGAAAAGAACTAGTAAGACATGTTCTCATGATTTGAATGGATTTTTGAAGTTAAGATAACATCATGAATATAGATATCATCATAAGGATATGGTAAAGTGTTTTTTAGACCTTCATATATAGCTATAGTTTGTACACTATGGAAATAGGCATCTACAATAGAGTATAGGGCAGTGACCCTAGATTTATGCCAAAGTGGTGTTTAATGGCTTTTAAAGTTGATTGTAGGTTCAAAAACATACCTATATGACCATAAAACTTCAAGGAAGGTCCCCAAACTTCATAACCCAAGTCTCAAGAACCTAATGACACCTACAACAGGGTCTAAAAGGTAGTTTTCACAGTCAAGAAAGAAGAAACTCTATTTAGGAACATGAAATGCATATGAAGGATTAAAGGGAGTTTATATGATGAGATAAACATGTGATCACATCCATGAGGATAATGGTGAATTCATAAGCTAAAAACAAGATAAAATAAACCTAAATAGACCTCATAAACCCTAGCATGCACCTATAATCAATTGTGTATGACTGTATAGGATAGTGAGGTAAAAAGAGAGGTTTGTTAGTGATTAGTATTCTCAAAATAGGAGTGAAAGGTCCAAAAACCAAAAAAAATATATAATAAGGTTTTAAGATATTTTATATGTGTATCTAAATCCAAATTCAATCTCTACAGTAACCTATAAGCAAGTGTCTCAGTCAGAGCAGTGGAGGACTCATTTATGAGCTAAGGTGCATGTGAAGGCCTAAGAGAGGTTAGAATGATAAAATAGGTAGATTAACACCTATAATAGGACTAATATAGGTTTAATAAGACCTTAAAACTATGAAAAAAACCCATACAAACCCCTTATGACCCTAAGTACATGTACAACCGACTATGTTTGACTGTACAAATAGTGAGTGTGCTTAAAGCTCCAAGTGATAGAGAAGAACTTGGTAAAGTAAATAATGGGGTTAAATTAGGAATAAAGATATTCAATGGGACTAAATGGAGGTTGATAATCACCTATCATAAGTTATATCATATAAAACATACCTACAAGATCAGTTTATTGGCAGGGTACAGTCAGGGTTTACACTTACAGTCTAAAGAAATCAAAGATAAAAGGGGATATTTGGAGATTTGAAGTAGTGAATTGACCTAAGGAATATTTATTATGAATATAAGTGTATTTATAGTCTTTTTACAATTAAAATTAGGAAAATTTAAAGTCTCCAATTGAACAAAGTTGGCTCACACCTTAAAACCCTACACATGGTCTTTCTATGAAGAGTCTATCTTGGGTATCTAATGATTTGAAAGCGAAAATGAGGTCACCAAGGGATATATTTTGCTATATAACATTTTTAAAATTTGATTAAGATTATATAACACTCAATTTTCATGATGAAATATGGTAAGTACCCTTTTTATATCTCAGATAGAGGGTACTTCCCTGGGACAAAGCTAGCAAATTTGAGAAAAAATGACAAAAGATGAGACCAAAAGTTGGGGATAACTTGAAAAAATTTATATGTATTTGAAATAAATATATTAAATCATGATAAACCATTCATAGGAGTATGAAACCATACAGGGTGTCCCAAGCCATCAGATTTGTAAGCAGGCCTAGAAGCCAAAAAGAGAACCACTTCCTTTTTAGAATGAGATATGCCTTAAAAATTGTTGGATCATGTCTATGGGATTGTATTATATATGTTTAAGATATTTTTATTTATGAAAGACATTAAAAAGGTCATTTTGAGCAAAGGTTATAGGTAGGCCTATTGGACATGGCTAGACCTAGTGTCCAAATGAAGAGCCACTTATACTTGCTCTTAGTGAGCCTTAAAACTCATTTGAGAATGTTTTTATGGTGAATTAAGAAGTTTTAAATCTTGTAGAGTGCAAATAAAATAAAAATAATCCAATTTTGGACCTTAAAATAACTCAGATATGCAAGAAAGGAGAAAACAAGTTCGATAGCCTAGTTTTAGATGCTCATATCTTGGAGTATTTTCATGGGTGCCAAAGGATTTTAGAGGTGTTATCAAGGGTATTAAATGAAATTCTTTTTTATTTTTTTTGAAATTTGAACATTAGGTTTTTACGAAGAATCTTTAAGAGTAAAAATAAGCTAAAACCCTTACAAACCCTTAGTCAACACTAGTTTGGATAAATGGAGTTGGATAGATATTATAATGGCATATTTTGACCATGAAACCCATTGGAACTTGTAGAGGACTCTTCCAAGATCCCTCCCATACTTTGAAGTTGTATAGACTTGTATGAATAGGGTACAAAATAGAATTTTCTTAAAAGTTTTGTGTATTGTGCAAGATACAAAATTATTCTAAAGATGAAATAAAAATTTTAATGAATATTTAGACTTTTTATAACTCCTTATGGTTATTTAATTCTAAAAAAAAACTCATAAGTGTCCAAACTAGGAGCTTCATCTCAACCAGTCAAAATAGGCCTAGTGGACAAGCTAGTAAGAAGGGTGGGAGACTTCATGTGAACTGATTTTAAAGCATACATAATGATTATAAGGACATTGAGGGTATTTTAAATTGTCATATAATACCTCCAATGGATTTTAATGATCAAATGATGCCAATTTTGAGGCCAAGTGTGTAGGGTGCATGGAGGAGGAGTTTTATGGACTGTAGATGATAATAACTCCTTTCCAAATGATTCTAAAGGACCAAGCCTAAAACAAATGCATAGAGAGGCATTATTAAAACCCTTACCATTAATCCAAACCATCAGACCTATCCTTAATCAATTATGGGATGTTCAAATAGGGTCAATCATGAAGGTAGTTTTTTTAATCCAGTTAAGATAATTTCATGCCACTTTGCAAGAGTTTGATGACTTGTATGGACACTTGGACTTCCTAACCTTAAATGGTTAGTCCCATATCCTATTCTCATTCATAATTAACTAATTTTATCAACTTTAAAAGTGTATTTATGACCCTTGGAATTCTCTCTTCTCCTCTTTCTCTCATGTTCTACAAGAACTAACCATTTTAGCCATTGTAATCTATACTCCTCCTAAGTATGGTGAAGCCCTGATCATTTGCATACCATTTAATCAATAAGACTATTGATTTTTACCTCTTCATGACTTTTCATAATTACTTTTTTATTAGATGATGGATCTTACTTAGTGAATACTATGGATTCCTTAGCATGTTGTCTCATTCTTCCAACTTATTTATAGTTGGAAATCTTCTTCTTGTAGGGCATATGAAGTGTTCTGGAAATGTCAAGGATTGATTGGTTTATTATTTTCATTAGTGTCATTTAAGGCCTCTTGTATAGTCTTCTTAGCTTTGTACATTCATCCATAACCTCATAATGTAACATTGATGTGAGAAGATACAGATTAAAGAAGTGTGTGTTTAGTTTCTCCTTTGATTTCATGTGTAACATGTAACTGGTTAGAAATCATCATATATTTTGGTGTATCACCTCCCTTAGGTTAGTTTTCTTTTATTTATCTCTCTCCCTTTTCACCCCCTAAACTTAAGTATATTTTTGATCCAAAGTGGTACATCAAAGGAGCTAGCCCTATCTAGAGATTCACCTCATCTTTAGGTTACCCAAAAACCTAGAGTTGTTTCTATTGTGCCACTTGGATGAGGAGAGATTTTCCATCTCCTTAAGGGTGGAAATCCAAGTGATAATATTTTTTGGCATGCCCATTAGGACTCTTAATCTAAGAATTTGAGATATTTTTGGTGTTGTCTCAACAATCAACCTTTGGAGGCATTTATCAAAGCACCAATGGCAAGTCTAAAGATATATCAGATGGTCAAGCAACCTAGGTTATCCTTTGAATATTTTTGGTAATATTTTCCTTTGTGTTCTTACTTTTAATGAATTTTCAAGGCTAATTTTGGTGTTGAGCACTATTTTACACAAGTTAGTGAGACTTTTCAAGCTTGTGCCATTCCCTATCAATATGAAAAAGTTATTAATCATCCTTGTCATGAAGCATACCAGCCTTGTCATGAAGTGTATTATCCTATTCATGAAATTTATTAGTCTTATATCCAACCTTCTCAATTTCATGTTCCTCCTAGTTGACCTAGTCACTTCTCAAGTCCATCCATTTCCACCTTCAAACAAACACTTTTAGTCTATGAGAGGTATATGTTAGAGTTTGATACTCTAAGGGGATGTGGTCAATAGGTTTTTATTCATCTTATTCATAAGGTGAGAGATGCATTAGAGTTATTCAAAATAGAGTGGGTACCCATTGAAAGAGATAATTGGAAAATGATCACAAGTGAGATGCTTGATGTGAGTGGCCTAGTTTCTTCCTTAGAGGATAGGCTAGGAGTTCATGAAAGGCAACCTCACCAAACTTATCAACCTTCATATCCACTTCCTGAAGTTCCCTATCAGCCATATTTTATCCCTACTCATTTGCTTAATCAAGGATATCAAATTCATCCTTTTCCTAATTAGTTGGAAGAGAGTTGAAATGAGAAACCTTGTTTTTGAAGCTAATCTTGATAGGCAAATTGAGTTGTCTAATATGCATATGAAGCAATCCATGTTATCAGAAAAAGAAGTGGAATTCAAGACCTCATTAACCTCTCATATTTCATCCCCACCACCTCAAAAAGAGACTTCTAATCCTAATATCCTAACCTAGAATAATATAGTAGAGTCATGGTGAAAGAAAGAGGATAGAAGTTTGATTGACAAAGAGTGTAAAGTTGTGAATGAAGTTGATCCTTTGTAAGTGCCTCCCACCCTTCCTCAAAAAACCTCTTGTCCTCCATATGAATCCTCTTATATTACTCATCCTCATGATGATTAATATCAACTTCAAGAGTGATTTTTTTAAGAGAACCTAACCAAGTAAATTGAAGAGTTAGAGTCAAGGATGAAGCTACTAAGTCAAGGTGTGATGGAAGGTTTAGACCCAAAAGAAGATCCTATACCTAAACACACCCCATCCACCCTTCCTCAAGAGATCACTCAAGATAAATCAGGTGTAAATAAAGTGATTTTCAAGTGGATATAATAAAATCAAGTTATTTTATCCCAAGGTCTGCCTTCCCTTCCTCAAGAGCTTCTAAAAAAATCCCCTACACTTCACTCTCAATCTGATTTTGAGTTTTATATACCACCTCCACCAACTAGTTCATCTTGTCCTCACACCATCACCCTTTGCCTTGATGGACGTATGGTATGGGAACCTAAATAGGATTAGTTGGTTGATAAGGAAAGAGAACTCTTTCTTGAAGAAAGTATATCTCCTTGGCAACCTCATTAGGATAGGCCACATAATTTCAAGATGCCTATTCTTGCAATCACCATGAAAGAAAAAGAGATGGAAGATCTTGTATCCCTTGAATAGGAATCTACATCTAATAAAAATTTTGTGGATGATCACCTCCAACATGAAGATGAAATTTTTATTATGGATCGAGAATAATTTCAAGTCTTTCCCAAAGAGGTGGTAGTCCTAGAAGATTCTCTTGAGACCAAGGTGGAAGTTGTTTCTCTTGAAGGTGATCTAATACCTTAGCCTAATATTAAAACACTATCAGATGCATTGGATATTTAAGAATACCATCTTGGTGACATCATATATGAAGAAGATAAGATTGAAGAGGTAGTTGTTCAAGATGATGAAGACGTCAAGAATGATTGGTAGCTATAAATGGAGTTATTTTAAATGTTTAAAAAGTTTTTCCAAGTTGAGAATCAAGTACATGGCAAGGTGATGAATGAACCTTCCATGGAGGGAAATAACCAAGATCTGTAATAATATGTAAATTTCCTTAATGAGCTAGAATAACTTGCAACTGAGAAGAAGCCCAGTCTTATTGAGAGCACTATAGAAGTCAAGAAGGAGGAAGCCTTCATTGGTTCTTCCCTCACTTTGCAATATGTCATAGATGATCAATGATAGGTTCTTAATTATCCTTTGGATGACTTGTTTGAAATCATTGGAGTAGGCTATAGTCCTCTTCAAAGAGGCTATGATCTGGTCAAATATAGAGAAGGTAGCTTTGAGACTCAAGTAAGTATGTAAAGGAAAAGTAATCTTTCAAATATGTCCTTTAAATAAGCATATATATTTCATGATGACATGTTTAAATCCATCAAGATGGGCTATCATCCTCTCAATTAGTTGGGAGAAACACATCATCTCTTGAAGGATTGAACAAGCTCATATTACCCTCAATCTTCTAAGGAACAAGAAACCAATACTCTTGAAGCCATGCCTACAAAGAAGATCCAAGTTGACCATGAGATGAAGAGGGGGCAAAAGTATCAAGTATGAAAACATGTTCAAGAGGAATATGTCTACATTGGAGACTTATTTTAAGATGATCTAATTAAGAGAAGGTCAAGTGAAGTAATAAAGAATAGGTTTGATCTATAAAGCATCCATCTCAAGGAGAAGCATGATTGGCACTATGATTATTCTAATAAAGAGGGTGATTCAAGAAATTTTCCTTTTGATCCTAAAAAGGAGGTATGCTTAGTCTCTTATTATGCATAATAGTTTGTTTTCAAATTCCCCTAAGTGCTTTGAGCACATGTGTGTGTGTGTCTTGTTAGTTTGTTGTTTGGTTTTGTATGTGTCCTTACTTTGAGTGGTTGAGGTAATTAGTGGTCTTATCTTGATCAAAGTCTATGGTCAAAGTCCTCTTATTGTATCTCATACTTCAAATGGCTGCCTAAGTCCATTGGACTGATAAGGAAATTGGTCTAGTTAGTATAACATGCATACTACCCCTATGAGTCACCAATTTGTTGACCAAATTTGACATTTAGGTGAAATTGGGGCACCCATAGGTAAAAATTTGACTTTTAGGTGTTTTAGGGGTCTAATACATATGTCACAAGGTGTTTTATAGGTTAATTAATGCCATTTAATGTTGTACTAGCCTTGGTATTTAGTCATTTTAGGTCATTTTAAGGTTTTAAAAGGTGCATTTAATGATTTGTATGGATTTATTGGGAAGTTCGAGGGTATCAAAAGATGATGTCATTTCTCATGTGTCCTAAGAGGTCTTAAGTAATTGAAACCAACTAAAAAGTGTGACACATGGGAAATGATCATGGTATGTCTATTAATCTTCCCCAAGCTCTATTACACATTTGGTTTCCTCTAGAAGTACCAATTTTGGCCCAAAACTATTTTACTCTTTTTTTAGTCCTCTTGGCAAGTAGAAGTGGCCTTTAGGTTTGTGCTTAGTACGAATAGCTCAGGAGGTTTCAGGTCAAAATCTTTGGGGAGGTTAAATTAAACTCAAATAAATTCATTTCCATATATATATTCTGAATAATGGTGGCTTATGATTCATGATACATCCTCATGAAGTTGATTGTACTTTTTTGCTAGCTATTTCATGCACCATATGGGTTATACTCCATTTTGATCAAATTCGTATAAACCAATTGGTGATGTTGAATCTAGAGGATGTGGCCTCTATTTTTAGATTCTTCCATTTCTTAGTTTCATGTTTTAAAGTGTTTGGATATGTTAGGTATATCAAGGTTGCAGGAAGAAGCACTTTTCTATGCAACTGGTAGTTTTTCACCATGTTCAAGTTTTCATGCTTTGACAATAGCTCTAGGGGGTTGCGATAATTCCATCATCATGTCTCCATTATTTTTTTTATCACCTTTCCTTCATTATTTTCCTCATAACATCATTCTCTAATATAACTTTCAGTCCATAGTCATACTCAGTTAGCTCCAATCTAACATTGAGCCTTTATCATGGCTTGTAAGGGTTTTGAGGATGTCCATAAGAGTATGATGAAGTTTTAAGAATGGTGATATATTAATTTATATCATGGAATAATGAAGCGATTTTTCAAATAGTGGAAAAAATGTTATGGAAGTCATACAACATGTTCAATGCCTACCTACATACATGAAAACCTGCACCTACAGGTGCCCTCACAAGACCAAGTTTGTTGAAAAAAAAGTTTGAATCCCTCAAGAGGTCCTTGATAGTGTATAGGATCTATTTTAAAGAATTAGGTTAGGACTAAAACTCATAAAAAGATCAAAGGCAATGTGCATTTCCTTTAATTCCATACTTACTACATATATAGGAAAATGCATACCTACTAGTGACACTAAAGGGAATTGAGAAGTTTGTTTTGAGGTATTGAAACATGTTGTAATATTTATTTGGAGCCTTAATAGGTTTAGGAACCATGGAATACCTATCTAAGGTGTTGATTTTCAAATGAAAGTTGAGAGATACCTTCCAAAGACTCAATGATAGTTTACAGGGATCAAATCCCCAAAAAGGTAAAATAGAGGTCCAATCATGTTTTTTGATTATCATACCACAAGGTTACAAAGGTTATTGGTGTATCTAATGAACTTTAATAATATACCGTACATATTTTTATCACATTTTAAGATATGAAATACAAATGACAAAGGGAAAGTGGCTATTAAGAGGTCCAAAGTTGCTTGAAAACCACTGAATCTAGACAATTATATCTACAAGTTTGAAGGTATAAGTGACCTTAACACTCTATGAAACTCATAAGACATGTTCTCATACTTTTAATGAATTTTTGAAGTGTAAATAACATCATGAACATGGATATCATCAAAATTATATGGTAAAGTGTGTTTTAGACCTTCATATACACCTACAATTCGTACATTATGGAAATAGGCATCTACAACAAAGTATAGAGCAGTGACCCTAAATTGATGCCCAAGTGGTGTTTAATGGATTTAAAAGTTTATTTTAGGTTAAAAATATATACATAAATGACCATAAAACTTAAATTTATGTCTCCCAACATCATAACCCAAGTCTTAAGAAGCTAATGACACCTATAATAGGTTCTAAAAGGTAGGTTTCACAGTCAAGAGAGAAGAGACTGTGTTTAGGAGCACAAAATGCATATGAAGGATTAAAAGGTGTTTGGATGATGATATAAATATTTCATCACATTAATGAGGATCATGGTGACTTCATAATCTACAAAAAAGAGAAAATAAACCTAAATAGACCTCTTAAACCCCAACATGCATGTACAGTCAATTGTGTATGACTATATAGGACAATGAGCTAAAAATAGAGGTTCTTTGGTGATTAATATTATCCAAATAGGAGTGAAAGGTCAAAAAACACAAATAATAATCTAATAAGGTTTCAAGATATTTGATACATGTATCCAAAGCCAAATTCAATCTCTAGAGTAACCTAAAGTTAAGTGTCTCAGTCAGAGCAACGGTTGACTCATTTATGAGATAAGGTGCATGTGAAGGGATAAGAGAGGTTGGAATGATAAAATATGTAGGTTAAAACCTCCATTAATACAAATATAATTTTCATAATCCCTTAACACTATGAAAAAGACCCAACATACCCCTTATGACCCTAAGTACACCTATAACTAACTATGTTTGACTGTATAAAAAGTGAGCATGCTTAGAGATCCAAGTGATAGAGAGGAACTTTTCAAAGTGAAAAATGGGGTTAAATAAGTCATAAATTGATTCAAATGGACTGAATTGATGTTTATAATCAACTATCATAATCTAGATCATACACAACATACCTACAGGTTTAGTCCACAGGTAGGGTATAGTCAGGGTTTACACTTACAATCTAAAGAAGTCAAAGATAGCAAAGGATATTTGGAGAGATGAAGTAGTGAATTAACCTAAGGAATATTCAACATGAATATAAGTGTCTTTATAGGATTTTTAAAATTCAAATTAGGAAAAGGTAAATTATCTAAGTGAACAAACTCAAATCACACCTTAAAACCCTGCATATAGTTTGCCTATGAAGAGTCTATCTTGTGTCTTTATTGATTTGAAAGGGAAAATGAGGTCACCAAGGGATAAATTTTGGTACATAACATGTTTAAAACTTAAGGAATATTATCCATAACTAAGTTTTCATTGTGAAATAGGGGAATTACCCTTTATTTATTCTCAGATAGAGGGTACTTCTTTAGGGTCAAAGCTAGCAGATTTGAGAGAAAATGGCAAAAGATGAGACCAAAAGTTGGGTAGACCTTGAAAGAAGTTATATGGAGTTGAAATACTTCTATGAAATCATGATAAAAAATTCATAGGATTATGAAACCATACAAGGTGTCCCAGGCCATTAGGTTTGCAAGTATGCCTAATAGGCAGAATTAAGGCCTAGAAGCCAAAAAGAGCACCACTTCATTTTATAGCATAAGATATGACTTCCACCTTATTGGATCATGTCTATGGGATGGTATTAGATATCTTAAAGATATTTTTATGTAGTACATACATAAAAAATGTCATTTTGAGTAAAGGTTTTAAGTAGGTATAGTGGAGATGGCTAGACCTAGTGTCCAAGTGAAAAGCCACTTCTTATAGATCTTAGTGAGCCTTCAAAATAATTTGGGAATGCTTTTACTGTGAATTAAAAACTATTAAATATTTCAGGTTGAAAATAAAACCAAAGGAATACATTTTTGGACCTTAAAACAACTCAAACATGTAGGAAAGGAGAAAATAAGCTTGATATCGTAGTTTCAGATGTTCACATCTTTTTGGAGGTTGTGCATGGGTGCCAAAGGAGTTTATAGTTGTTATCAGGGGTCCTTAAGACCGTTCTTGTGTAATTTTTTTACAATTTGAATATTATGATTTTATGAATGATCCTTAAGAGTGGAAATAAGTTAAAACCCTTGCAAACCATCAATCAAGACTAGATTTGAGAAATGGAGTTGGATAACTGATATAATGGAATATTTTGACCACGAAACCTATTGGAACTTGTATAGTAATATTCTAGGCTCCCTTCCATACTTTGTAGTTGTATGGACTTGTATAGACTGGGTATAAAACAAGATTTTATTGATAATTTTATGCATTATGTAAGATACATGATGATTATGAAGATTAAATAAAGTTTGAAGGGAATATTTATACTTTTTATAACTCTATATGGTTATTTAATTACAATAAAAAAATCATAAGTGTCCAAAATATGTGCTTCATCTTAGCCAGTCAAAATTGGCATAGTAGACAAGCTAGTGAGAAGGGTGGAAAACATCATGTGAGATTATTTTAAAACATGCCTAATTCCTCTAATTTCATCAAGGGTCTTGAAAATTTTCATCCACTCCCTCCCACATATTTTCATGAGCAATTGATGCCAATTTTGAGGCCAAGTGTGTAAGGTGCATGGAGGAAGAGTTTTCTGGACTGTAGATGATGATAGTTCCTTTCTAGATGATTATAGAGGACCAAGCCTACAACTAATACATAGTGAGAAATTATTGAAACCCTTATCCTTCATCCTAACCATCATACCTATCCCTAATTAGTTATGGGATGTTCAAACATGGCTAATCATGAAGGTAGGTTTTTTGAGCTAGTTAAGGGAATTTCATGCCCTTTGATGACTTGTATGGACACTTGGAATTATTTTAATTGCATGGTTAATCCCATATCCTCTTCATATACAAAATTAATTGATTTTCTCATCTTTATAAGTGTCTTTATGACCATTGGACTTCTCTCTTCACCTCTCTGTCTCAATTTCTATAAGAATTAGTCATTTTAGCCATTGCAATATATGCTCCTTTTGAGTATGGTGAAGCCCTGATCATTTAAATACCATTTGATCAATAATACTAATAATTTTTACCTCTTTTTGACTATTAATAAGTGTGTTTTTATTGGATGATGGATCTTTATGAATGAATACTATGGATTCCTTAACATGTTGTCTCATTCTTCCACCTTATTTGTAATTGGAAAGCTTCTTCTTGTAGGGCATATGAAGTGGTCTAGAAAATGTCAAGGATTGAGTGAGTTATTGTTTTCATTAGTTCCATTCGAGGCCTCTTGTATATTCCTTATATATTTACACCTTCATCTATAACCTCATAATGTAACATTGATGTGAGAAGATGCAGATTGAAGGGGTGTATGTTTAGTTTGTCCCTTGATTTCATGTGTAACATGCATTAGGTTGGAAGTCATCATCTATTTTTGTGTATCATCTTCCCTAGGTTTTTTTTTTTTTGAATTATCTCTATCCCTTTTCACCTCCAAAATTTAAGTATAGTTATGATCCAAAGTGGTACATCAAGGTAGCTAGCCCTATCTAGAGATTTACCTCATCTTTAAGCTACCCACAAGCCTAGAGGTGTTTCTATTATGCTACTTAGATTAGGAGAGCTTTTCCATCTCCTCAAATGGTGAAAATCCAAGTGACAAAAGTTGGAATCAAGCATGCTCTCCCCTTTATTTAGAGATATAGTCTTTGTCAACAATGGCTTCTTTTCTCTTCCATTGTCTCAATAACTCTATGCAAAACCTAGGCTCATAATATAAACTATCTAATATGTCTATCAATGAAGCTAATATAAATGAAAATAAAAAAATAATAAAAACATAAATGAATTATGGAGATATTTTAGCATTATAAGTTTGCATAATTTAAACTTAGGTGTGAGAGGCCTCCTATTTATAGATTTTTGAGATTGGTGAAGATCAACCATGACCGTCTATCTCAATTTTGAGACGTGTGGACATGAATTAATATAATATTTGTAATTAAATCCATAAATATACTCATCATGATTTTTGGATAAGGGGTATTAATGCGGCATGAGGGACATTAAAGAGGCATGGGAGGCCATAGTTCAGATATTTTATGCATTTATAGCCTAGGGATGCCTTCCCAAAAAATGATGTCATTAGGTGATGAAGTTAATAGGAATAAATTTCCAAAAAGAAATATTCAATGACCTCCATGGAAAATCCACTTAAGATCTTGATTTGAATTAATTAGCCTTAAATAAGATTAATCAATATTTGTGCAATTCTTTGGTAATTGGCCCTCAATTAATCAAAATGGTCAGAAAGTCATATTACTAGGTCATAATTTGACTCGTGAAGAATTGGAAGGCAATGTTAGATGCACTAGAACCATATTTCCATTTAGGATGTTTCAAATACAAAATAATAAAGGTACATAATTTATACTAATGAATTAAAAGAAAAGAGTGATCCAGAGCATAAAAAGGTGGAATCATCATTTTGACTCAAAATAAATTGATCAAAATTAGGAATCACATAAACTACATTACCCCATTTAGGGATACTTTGGTCTAAATCAGCACTTGTAAAAGACAAGTTCAAACCATTTAGCATGTTTAAGTGATTTTGACCTAAAATATGCATTTAATTGTAATTTGAGTAAGATTAACAATTATATCATAAATGGTGTTAGGAATTGGATGTCTATAATAACAAAATAAGATTTAGTCATTAGGTTTAATAATAGGGACAATAGTATTAACCCATATGGAATGAGCAACTAGTCAAATGAAACTAACATCAAGAAGTCATTAGATCTCATCTTTGACTAAAAGAGTAACCTTGGGGTGTATTTTTCAATTTTTTATTTAACCAACTTTAAAGTAGGATAAAGTGTAATCCTATATACTGTGATTTTGGGATCAATGTCAGGTATATTAGAATAAGCCCAAGTAAAAACTCAAGGGAAATATTTTAAAATATGATGAATAGTTGTGTCTTCTTCTTTATGTAAGGCTATAACTAATAGTATGTTATGAGGATCAATATCTATGCCATATTTGAATTTAAATAACTCTTCATTAAGCAATGTATATTGATCCATAGTGTATGGTGCTATAGGAATAATATCATCTACTTTGAGTAAAATATCATCAAAATCATTTGAACATTCACCAAAGTATGCCTAAGCATTTATGTAATGATGAAATTTGTTCTTATGATAGAAGGAAAGGAGATCCTTGTATGCCCTTAGAAATTCTAAGGGAGCCTCATCTTTAACAAATTAATTAAAAGTAGGTAGATCTAGAGAATTTACATCATCAATAAGATTAGGATAAATAATTGGGTATACAAACATGATTTATCATATCATTTGCCCATGGAATAGGTGGACAAAACACTATATGCTAAGAAGTATGATGAGAGGACTTGGCATTGGATGTGATATTTTTATATCCAAGTATTCAATGGATGAAGGATTCCTTGCTCATGCTTGCCAAGGCCATATTATGTGTAACCCATTTTTTGGAAGTATCTTAATGCACAAGGAGAAGTGAAATTAGTATCCTATGCTCTAAAAGTATCTTAGGGAATGATACATAAATTATGAATAGTATATTGAAGTGGTCTTGTAGCAAAATCCATGAGATGAATATAATTGTGTGAAGGATCTATATGTTAATACTATTTGAATGGTTCTATATCCATAGAACAAGTGTACATATGACCTTTGTAGCTAAACATTAAACATGGATGTAAAGTGGATGGAACTACATGCATATCATGAATCTATGGTCTTCCAAATAAGATATTGTAATTAATATCACTAGGCATAACTTGAAATGTTGTAGGTAGAGTTTTGGGCCCCAATGTAAGGTTTAGCGTGATTTGACCCAAGAATTTTCATGGAATATTATCAAACCCTCATATGTTCATATCAAAAGGATCCAAATCCTTAGCATGTATATTAAGAAGTTTAAGAAAAGAGCTATTGAAAATGTTAAATCTTGATCTATTATAAACTAAAATCCATTTGACACCTACCTTGTTAATTCATAATGCAATGTAGAGAGCCAAGTTAAATCTATGATGTGCTAAGGTGGGAGATATTCCTTTTTAAATGAGATATTATCTTTGGTCTATTTTATAGTAGTAATTATGGAAGCAACATAATCTAGCTTGGATGTTTGAGGCACTTGAGTATCATAGAGTGATGCATTCAAAATGTCTTTGTCTGTGTCAAAATGCTATAGGATCTATAAAATGGAAATTGTGGTTGATGAAACACTACTTTGGTCGACAAAGTTATAGCCATGGGTTTTTCTAAATTGACAAGCTTTGGGACCACATGTAGACATCATAACCTAGACTGTAGATCTAATAGGATCATAGAGCTGGTAGTAAAGGCATGATGGTGGTTAAATGTGTGTGGTCAATAAGTAGGAGGGATAAGAGAGACTGCTAATGTTACATTATGTCTAGGAATGATAAGTAAGGAATCAAAGTGAATCAAAGAGCAAAATTCATCTAAAGGAGACTTGTTAATTTTAGAAAATGAAGTTGGTATCTTACATAATGTATTCTCTAGGTGTTTAAAGATTTGTCCCTTAATTGAATTCCATGTAATAGAAAAATAACATTCTAAAGAGATAATGAAACATGACATGCATTTTAATTGATATAAAGCATAATGTATACACGTGTTTATATATTTTTTGAGTTCATTCTAAATAAAAGGAAACAAACATGTAAATGAAAGTATTAAAATTTAAAACAAAAAGTGATACACTTCTTATGGAATTATTATCATGATTATATAAAATAAAATTAAAAAATGTATAGATATGAAATATAAAATATGGGTCTTAGAATATTAGAAATACAAACCCTAGGGTTATCTAGGGTTAGGGTTTATGCAATATTTGAAGTAAGTTAGGTTCACCAAATGTTTTAACCTTTTCAAAATTAGATGAATGTAAATCCTATGTTGTTAAATGGTTGAGTATAGTAAATCAAGGTAGAAATATGCACTAAATACAACCATTGATTTTTTATAGAGTTTACTAAATTTGACCTTTCTAAAAATATAAATAAATAATACAAACAATAAATTCGTTATAAAATTACAAAGTTAGATATATAGAGGCTAAAACTTGATGTAGAGGATAGTTTGAGTGTTACAAATATGATCTAGGTGTAAAACCCCCTTCCATAAAGTAATGCCCTAATTGGATAGTAGTACCATGTGGCACTAGAGTCCCTATTTTAGTTGTAGTGTCTTTTATATAAGAATGTTTTGAGATTTTGGGTGCACCTATGTCTGGGTTTGTCAATCTTGTTCTTACATGCATGAGTTATAAAACCCTATAGATGACCTATTTTGACTGGTATGAGTAAACTCTAATCCTCCATATTAATAGGTCATCTGGTTGATACAAGCAATAAAGTGTGTTTGTTAGTGTAATAGGATAGACATCCTCTACACCCTGTTGTGATGATAGTTGCCTACATACCAATACTCCAAAGAGGGATCAAGATGTAGTTCTCCCCACCTAAGTGCTAGTACGAGTATAAGTGAATCTAGTATGATTATAGACCTAATTGATTTGAATTTTATTGAGACTAGAAATCTAAGTAATATGAGCTTAGGAATGTTGTAGATGGTAGTATTTATAAATAGGGTAGAATAAGGATTCATAACCTTAATTGTGCACAACTTGTTCTGAGTTTATAAGTGTAATTTGCATCTAATTTACATTTAATAGTTAAAGGGCTAAAAGTCATGTATATATACTATTATGGTGCTTGTGCAGGTGTTAAAAGAGGTTTAGGCCAACCCTAGGTGGTTTAATATTTGAAAAGATACTTATTTTTGGAAAAAAGAGGGAAAGGATAGTAACACAAAAATTGGGATGCTAACACCATATGGAACTATTGTACCTATTATGGTACTAGTGTCTAAGTGGCATAACCCGATGCATGAAGGGACATGATGCAATAATGAGGGTTTGAGTCTGATTTAAGGATGAGTGTGAAAATAGGACCTAATATAGGTCTAGGGATAATATAGGGATTGTTGGTCTTAAGTAGCACATTAACACTCAAGTGTCATTTTTAGGTGATTACAAATACATCTTCAAACTCTCCAAAAGTTAATCATAGTGGCATAGTATCTATAATGACTACTATATATCTTTAAAAAAATGATAATTATATTATAATTTCTTTAACATTATATTACTCATAATGATAATATACTATAATATCAACCCATTATACATAATGTTTTTGAACATCCTTATCCTACCACTTTTGTTATGCCCTTGTTACCTTCCTTTGATGTTAAATGAGACCTTACAAATCACTTGAAATAATATGTAAATTATTTTTACCATTGAGATAAATATAGATGCTTATTTTTAAAATTATTCCATATAATTTTAACACAAGAATGTATTGATTCTTTCTATCACCTTCTAGATGGGTCCTTACCAACTTTCAAGAAAATTGAAGACATTTTTTAATTATTTCCATAAACATAAATTACCTAAGTTACCATTGGAACATTTATAAGGATTGGAAAAAAATAAGAATGAGTCTATTTGAAATTATGATATCATATTTAAGGATGTCTTATATTCCTTGAACTATACACCATTAGATTCAGAAGTGCAATTTATATTTAGTAGTGATCTCCTTTCTCCATTAAAAGAAAGAACATTGAAAAATCTATTTAATTCCTTTGATATATTATACATAGATGTGCATAAATATGTATATGCACTAAAATATAACAATATATAATCACCTATAGCATCACCCAAAGGAAAACATGTTATAAAAAAATTCCTATTAAGTGAAGAACAAAAATAAAAGGTTCATGTGCCACCTCAAATACCTTTTTCCAAATTAGTAGTACATACCAAGGAAAAAATATTAAAGGTTTTCCATAGAGGCAAGTAATCCACATATGTAATAACTCCTATAGTAAAATAATATACCTCTACTAAGAGGAAACCATTTTAGTTTGATTGCATAAGATATAAACTACATGATATATTACATATGTTGTTGGATAAATGGTTGATTACAATTCCTCCAAATTACTACCATCCACCACATACATTTGAAAAGGTGAAAGGAAAACCATTTTATACTTACCATATTATTAATGGGGATCACGACAATGATTTTTTTGCTTTAAATTAAAATATTACATAACTTATAGACATAGGAGTTATCACATTTTAGAAAGATACAACATGGTCTCCATCTCCCACTTATTCTATAGGTCACTCTATGAGGTTCAATACATCCCTTGCTCTTCCTATTAAATAATGTATGGTATATTTCCCCTTAAAGAAATAATACATTAGAATAAGTACTTATCTAAGTACATGCTCTACAATGATTGATATCTACCACATTGATCCTACCAAATAACCATTGGTTGATCGATATCTCTATAGAGGTGTACTTTGGGGAAGCACAGAACCATAGGTTACAAAATCCAATCTTACTCCTACACTTATATTTACTATACAACAAGAGTGGGTTCCTAAACAAAGTCAAAATGATACTAATAGATACACTTGATATTTTTAGAGATGCACCAGATATTATGTTAGAATAAAAAAGTAAAATCATAGTTAACACATGATCATTATAGTCAATAGTTTATATGCCAAACTAGATTCCATTATTTATGGTGATTACCTCATTTATTACTAAATTAAAATAAATGAATAACTACCAATCCATTACCACCTTTTTTTTCAAATATATTACATGTACAAAACTTAAAAACATTTCAAATAATAAAGATAAAGTCTAATCCATTACATAAAATATCAAGAATTATATCCTACTATATATCAAATTGACCAAATGTTTATAAAATGAAATAAATCATTTTTATGGGCATATCCCCAAGAGTATAAGATTCACCACCATTGTCTAGCTCCATCACCTTCACATATCTCGATGTGGAGTCTCTGATGTCTCACCTAGGGCCACAAGATCAAAACCATTCTCATAGTCTCTCCTTTAGGGCTCCTAGATGATGTAATGTTTGATCTTATTCATGATAAAGATCATCATATATATTTATAAACACCATTATCAACTTCATAGAACTCCTTTCAAGATTAGAACTATTAATAATTTCTACACGAAGCTCATTTTACTCGGTAACCTCCATATGGTATGTTTCCACTACCCTAGCCACATGATCAAATAATGGTGTATGGGCACCTATAATGTCAACCAATCTCTACACAAACCCATCACCAAAAGTATATATGGGAAAACTATGTGTCAAGGCCCACACAACAAGATTTAAGATCATGGACCACTCCTAATTTCCTAAAATTAATGCAAATAAGTGAAAATTATATATATTATTGTATTTATTTACTTATGTCATATTATATATATATATATATATATATATATATAAAATATGACATAAGTAAAATAGATACAATAATATAGAGCCTATGTAAGTATATTATTGTATATATATATATATATATATATATATATATATATATATATATATATATATATATATATATATATATATATATATAATATAACATAAGTAAAATAAATACAATAATATACTTACATAGGCTCTAACTAATACATATATATATATATATATATATATATATATATATATAATATAACATAAGTAAAATAAATACAATAATATACTTACATAGGCTCTAACTAATACCTCGTCTAAGGGTTGTGGGTCTATAGGAGATCTCTCACACCTATACCTCATCCAGATCCACCTTGTGTTACATATACCACACTAAAAAAATAATAATATGAAATAATAATGTCTAACACACACCAAACCACCACTATGTGTATGCATCCATGCATCTATAATCATCACCAAATACCAATGAAACATTATGATTCATTTCCTTAGCTAGGAATAGTGATATAACTACAACTATAGGGTTGGGCCTATCATTCCTCCTATGGATAGATTTAACTATCCAATCTAATGGATAGGGATTAGATGGGACTCTATGATGAATTCCAAAATGTCATAATGTTTGATCCTATTGGAACCACATCAAAAGCCTAGGGTGATGATCAAACAACCACATTATAACATGAACTCAACATAAATCCTGAGCATCCTCAGGTTAATCAACAAAGGTCCTATATGGTTGAAAGATATTTTGTTTAGATTTAGATGATTAATTATCATGTGATGCTACATGATCTATTGTAACATCCCCTGGGGTAATACCCATTCAATAAAAAAACCATGTGGATGTGCCCATCCAACTAAGGGTCCACTAACAAGTCATATAAACTAAATGTTCTCATATGCCCATAGATTCAAAATTATGGTTACACCCAATCCACCATGTCATGTTTCTAAGTAGAATGGATACAAGTATCTATATAAGTGGGCCACAATGGTGTTCCTCCATGAATATCGAGCACCTCGCTCCTCAATGTTCCACATATTGTGAGACATGGGTAGGATATCTCTACCCCACTACCATCCATGATAACAAAAGATGATATTAGATAATAAATGAACTTCCACAATTATAAAACACCATATATGATAATATCATCCAGGCAAATAATTTTATAAGGCTCACCCTCCTCTAATTGACATTCCTATGAAATATACATGTGATCTCTACATATATCCAATACTACCATCAACTCACCTCTGGGCCCTCTCCCATGTAATCAAAAAGTGTAATAATTGATAAACATCATCTAATGTAACAATAATCTCCCAAATCAAGAGCCAAAAATTATAAATATCAACATTCCACCTCTCAATTAATGTTACTATAAGATGCACATCATAACACACCTACCCTAATATGAAAACATGCCTTATCTTAGATAACTCAAAAATCATCCAATTTGTATCTTCCAACCCAAACTACAATAAGGTAAATAAGTTCCTCCCATTCCTAAACATCCAGATATGAATGTCTCTATAAAAAAAAAGTCAAATTACACACTAGTCATGAAATAAATCAAATATTAACAAGAAAATTTTGATAAAATTTACAAAGAATGGGTAGACATTAACATTGGATGTTACTGTTAATTTTAGATGGTAGCATAAGAAACTACTATCTAAAAATGGACACTACCATTGAGGGCTATATGGAACCATGCCAAACATAAATGATAGTGTTTATTGATTTTTTAAAAATTTGATTAAATTAAAAATTAAAAAACATAAAATGTTAAAAAATTTCCCCTTACCAGCTCATCAAGGTCATTGCCACCTAAGGCAGGGCAAAGTAGCTCAAATTGCATCACAAGAACATCTCTTCCATGAGGCATCACCAAAATTAATTCAAAGTAAGAAAATTTAAAGAGATATAAAAGTAAATGAAATATTTATATTTTTTCAAAATTCATATAGATAGCTATTGAATTTCTAACTGTTGTGTGTATTGGCAAACTTTCACGAGTAATATCTCAAAGACCATTTATCTAAATTGAAAACTGTGAGTTGTGTTTGGATCCATAAAATGAGAAATTTTACATTTTACCAATTTGATGAAAACTCTTTTTAAATTTAAAAATGTCTAATTATTCTCTAGTTTGCACCAAGGTTTAAAACCTATGTGAAAAATGTATTATTTACAAAATATACCAAATTACCAATTACTAATTTTTTAGGCATGATATTGATACATTATAGAATCCTATATGTTTGATATGGTCATTTAAAAAATTTATGATGAGGTGAATACCATATTTTATTCCTCTCACCTCAAAATGTGGGGGGCATACCAGTGGAGGCATGTCATAAACACATGACTCCACATATACATAGTCAAAAAAATTCACAAAATATGATAAATTTTACAAAATTCAAATATATGCTTGGATTAAAATATTATACATCTAATTGTTTTATGTGATCTTGGATTTTTACAACTTAATACCAAGTAAATAAAGTTGTTTGAAAGGAATGATAATATTTAGATTTACACTAAAATATCACCAATAATATAGATTAGCTTAGCCTAGCACGTGCAATAAATATAATAAGTATAAAGAAACTAAGGGATAAAGAGAGTGTAACTTATTTAATGTCATGTTTTAGATCATGAAAGTGGTCAAGAGTCATCACAAGGATATGTTGGATATTTGGATTTCATTCATTCTATGTTTTGACTATTTTTTGCCTTTAAATAGTTGCATCAATTTAGGGCAATAATGTTGATGCTTATGTCCATATCCGATGCCAATGTCTAGTGAAAGATATATACAAGCATGACCTCAAATTTGGACTATAACTATGGTGCTCCCCATGTACTCATTTTATGTCTTAACTAATGCTGACCTATGTTCCAAATCTAGATAATAAATAAACCCTAGTTATTTTGAATTGTACCTTTTTCAACTTGTTAAAAATGGGTTAGTAATGTGAATCAAGTTAGCCTATATAAACATGGTGTTTCTAAGTGATACCTACATATCCAATTCTCTTAAGAGGGCATTTGACTCACATCTAGTTCTCCCACTTACGCATGTGGAATTGTAATAGTATGACTATATGCTCTATTTCCTAGTAACTCTTGGTATAAGTGATGCAATAGTGTATTTAACCTTTTGAATGGTTTAAATATTTAAAACAATGCTATAGTGAAATTTGATAGCTTGAAATAGATAGTATTTTCTTATTACCAAGTTGCCTTATCAAATTGGAAGGTGTATTAATTAGATCATAGATTTTGTATATATAAAAACCTTTTAACTTGGAATTAAAACCTAATGATTCATGAACATATGATGATAAGATGGGAAAAGAGGGATTAAAAAATGGCCACAATGCAAAATATATTACAAAAGATAAAAATATGAGACTGGATAGTTGCATCAAGCCTAGACATTAATGTTGATGCTAGTGTCTAGGACAGATGGGTCTAGTGGAAAAAATCATATTGAAATAAAGAAAAATAGGTAGGGTTATATCTTATACATTTAATGATGATAAAAAATCATAGCACACATGATTAAGGGGTAGGTAAATCAAGTGAAATAATATGGAACTAAAAAGGTCCATGAGAGACTAGATCACTGATGTATAATTATTATTAAAGAGGTATAGACATATAAGAATACAAGTAATATGTCTTCTTGTACCAAAGTGCGTTTCTAAATTTGCCCCCATTTAATATATTAATGCAATAAAAATGGGAATTACTAGTTTAAAGGAAAATAAAATGCATATCATGGTGTGGAAAACACACCTTGTCTTGGCTTGAGTTATTCCTTCAATCTTTCATCCTTGATCATTACCTGTAACCAAGCATATGCCAAAAAAGATAAATCAGTGTATATAATATATATGTAAGAAATACTAAAGAGTAGAATAAATAAAGAGCATATATAAAGTACATATGTATATATGTAACATATTAACTAGGTCTGGAGTGATAGAAATTGGATAAGTAGTCAGGGGACTTGCAACCTCATCCATCTTCTAGCCAAGAAGATGAGTGAGTATACAAGTGGTAAAAGTGTATTACACCATGGTGGTGATGTACCTAAAGTAAGGATATTTGGGATATGATCATTCACCCAACCTAGAATAAGAAGAATGGTGTTTTAACCATCAGGATTATCATTTCCTGACTAACACAACTCAAGTGCAAAAGATATGCATATGTATAGCTCAGTATAGGGTGAGTGATGTAATCAAGCTCCCAAAAAAACATGATGACCCTAGATTACTTAATCGATCTAATCACACTAGAAATAATAACCAACCATTGTAGATGGGTAAGGCTCAATACAATCTTTAAATGCTCAATTGAGGTATTAGTACATAATTTTTTTGGAATTTTGAAGATGATTTGGATCTTTGTAATATTAGGCACATTATGCATAACATATGCACCTTGAATATGTCTTGTGATGAAACCATGTATAATAAATGGTAAAAATGTATAGGATTTTTCCATAACTATGAATTTGAATCATATATTATGTATGTTTTACCAATTTGGAAATTTGTATAAGTGTGGAGAGCATAAGTCCAAAGCATGCCCCCACTATGTATAAAGGAATCTAAAACTAGGATATTTACCAATGTAAAGGACATGTTTTATCAAAACATGCCCCCATTATAAATTGGATATACTGAATATTGAATAGGTGTGAATAACATGCTTCCCAAGCATGCCTCCACTAAATCTAATAATTTTGAATGTATGGAAGCCATGCCCATATGACATGTTCCCCACTAAATTTTAAATCCAATATAAGTACCACATAATGAATAAATATAGAGAACATGATTCCAAAGTGTGCCCTCATTGTATTTAATAATTGTGCCTAGTGTGTTTCAATTAGGTAGAACATGTTTATAAGAATGCCTCTACTAAGATGCCCCCATTTTTTGGTGGAGTGAATATAGTTCCTATTAGTGGTATCCTCATAAAAGTAATAATAGATAATTTTTTTGTAACATTTCACTTGGCAATTTTCTAGTAATGTTATAGACAAGAATATGTAACATTATGTTTGGTAGTATCTAGAATGTCATAGGATATCTGTGTAGCAAAAAATTTAGTGATTTTTCACAATGCTTGAAAATTTTCAAATTTGGTATAATATGAAAGGACTCATTTTCTAGATCCCATCGTAACTTATGGTTCTAAATTTGGATAACTAAGGCTCAAGATATGGCCATTTGAAGTTGTGCCAAAGTGGCATATTAGGTGGGTTAGAATAGAATTTTGAATTCATTTGCATTTTGAAACTTTGTAAATTTTGATCCTTGAGTTGAGAGAAGAACAATTCAACATGGAAGAGATCCTCATACTGTAATGTCCCCATTTTAGCAGTTGGTTTACTCAGTTTCCAGCACACTTACTATTTGTAGTAAGTGAATAGGATGCAACGGAGGCCAATTTTGATGATTGGATTTGATGCTCCTTGCTTAGAGATTTTCGGCAAGCTATCACTTGCACCATTTAGAGTCTGGTTGCTAGTATTTTTCAAGCCTGAAGTGCTAAAAAAAGGGTAACATTTAACCCAGTTGAAATACATTGAGTGTCACTTTAAACATTTACTTTATGAGGGACTGTTGCACATCCTTTATCCCATATTGCTCAAGTGAGTTGAGTCGCCCCTTGGAAGAAGGATAAAGGGAAGTGTTTATGGATTCTTTGGGCATGTTGGATAAGAAGAAAAGAAGTGTTGCACTTACAACTTATTTGGGCATTTGAGAATGTCCTTCTCATCTATAGCATTATAGACATCAATCCTTGGGATTGGTCTTTGGAGTTTGTGCTCTTAGCCACTATAGTAGCCACACCACTATAGCAGTCGTACCATTGTATCAGACATACCACTGTAGCAGTTGTGCCATTATAGCAGTCATACCATTGTTGTAGCTCCATCACTGTAGCATCTATATATAACCAAGTAAGTTTGTAGTTTTTTGTAGAGTCCATAGATTTATACCTGCAGAGTCCATAGTTTTTGCCTACAAAGTTCGTAGTTTCCTGCCTGCAGAGTCCATAGATTTCTGCCTGTAGAGTTTGTAGTTTTCTATAGAGTCCATAGTTTTTTGCCTACCGAGTCTATAGTTTTTTTCCTATAGATTCCATAGTTTTTTACCTGTAGAGTCCATAGATTTCAGCCTGTAGAATATGTAGATTTAAGCCTGCAAAGTCCATAGTTTTTAGCCTATAGAGTCTATAGATTTCAGCCTGTAGAGTCCATAGATTTATAGCCTATGGAGTTCATAGATCTCTACGTATAGAGTCCATAAAAGCTTCTATAGAGTCTGTAAATTTGGATATAGAGTCCGTAGAAGTGGCCTGCAGAGTCTGTAGATCTAGTATGCAAAGTCCATAGAAAACCCAACCTGTAGAGTTCATAGTTCTGCAGGTTAGAGAATAAATGAAGCACCTTCGACACATGATGGGATACTACTTGAAATAATGTTCATACAATTTTGAGAGGGGATTTAGTGAGTCACCACGTGACTAGCATTATACTTGTTTACTCATTTTGTAATTAATACAAATACAATGTGTTGGTTATTTCAGCTGTGTGTATCTATGCTTGCAATTATATATTTATGTTACATGCATTAGTCTTTATAAAGCATGAAAAAACAATACCAACAAATCTATCAAAGTCTTAAAGAGTCCCTACTGGGTTAGTTTTGGGTGTAGCTAGGGTGCCCATTACAGTGGTATCAGAGCTAGGTCTCGTAGTCGAGCCCTATGAAAGGTAGGTATGGTTGTGGCCTCCATTTGGGGGGATGCTCCCCCCAAGGTATGCTAGCTGGCCTAGGCCCCATCGGGTGGGGTATGCCATGTCAACTAGGCCTCTGAGCAGTGGCATCGTCAGGAGATCTTAGTGGTTGGCCTATAAGGGGTCCTAGAAGAGGACCCAAATCACTCTAGAGCTTTTGGCATGATGGCTAGGCCTCTTTTTTATATTAGAGCCTATTATTCCTACCATCTTGTGAGGTTTCATGCATCCCACACATCAGTACTTCTTGATGAGAAATCAGATAAACCTAGACTTACAAGTTTTTTTAGAAATTGAGGAGGGTGTGCCCTTTTCAGCTCCAGCCATGGGTGACTGAGATGGGGAAGGGGGAGAACCCAACACCAGGATGATGCTCAGTGATCTTGCTAGGGGGAAAAGGGAGCTACAAACCACATTGTAGTAGATGGATCTAGCAATTACACAACACTTGACTAGGGCAGATCAAGGCAACAATGCCAACCAGGGTAATAATGCTAACCAAGTAGGTGGACCAGGTAATGGAGGTAATGGAGATGCATCGATTAATAGAGGAGCCTAGACATATGCTAGAGTAGGTTCTTATACAAGGCCACTCATGCCACAATTCCCTTCGAGATAAAATGACTAGGATAACACTTGTCCTACATAGCAGGAGATACAGGACCAAATACTAGAGGATTGGAGAAATGCTGGACTAGATTTTTAGGGTGAAATGTCCTTCAAGGAGTATATGGATGTTAGACTCAAGCATATGCCCATGAGAAGGAATAGGCAAAAAAATTATGAGATGAGGAAAAATTTGGGAAAGTTGTCCATTCCATACTATGACGGTACAAGGAAGACTTCAGCATGAACGTGGGTCCAAAAATTAGACACTTATTTCTAGCTTAATCCCATGCTTGAGGAGGATGTGATTAAGTATTGTACATTGCACTTGGATGGAAAAGCCCATAAGTGGTGGCACCATGATATGGTCATGCTTGGCCATAACTAGATAGATAATTATGTAGAGGTTACTGAGACTCATTGATAGATTTGATACTAAGGACCCAAAATTGCATTTTAAGGAGCTAGCTCAACTTAAATAGTGAGGTTCTGTGGAGGTCTATATCACCGAGTTTCAAAAGCTGGTAGTATTAGTGATGGATATATCAGAAAAGAGACTAGTTGTTCTTTTCATGGATGGGCTTTCTAATCCCTTGCGAGGATGGGTAAAGGGACACAACCCCTCTTCACTACAAGAGGCTATTAAGAAAACAAGAAACCTAGCATCTTCATCCTACAGGAGTAAACCTCACTCTAAGGACTCTCATTTTAGGAAGGATAAGGAAAAGAAGACATTTCAGAAGGACCCTCAGTGGCCTAAGGGGGAAACTAAAGGGTTAGATAGTGATACTCTTAATGAACTTAGGAAGAAAAAATTATGTTTTCATTGTAGGGAGCCATGAAATCTTTCCCATGAATGTCCACTTAAGGCAAAGGCTAAGCCCATGGAGTATTTCTCAGCAGACAATTCACCTTCTGAAGATAAGGGGTAGCATTCTAATTTAGAATCTAGTCAGGGTGATAGTGTTTTTCAGGAGAGTTTGGATGATGAGAAGTCTTTTGCGCAGTTGACAGGCATCCAGAAGGCCACTACCTTTAAGGTAAGAGGGATGATTCAGGGGCAGCACGTGGTTTCCTTGATCGACACAAGGGCAATGCATAATTTCATTAATGCAAAATTAGTGGCCAAGAGAGGTCTTCAGACCAAAGAGTACACAAGGTTTAGAGTCATGGTGGCCAATGGCCATAAGTTATTATGCACCTAGAAGATTTCAAAAATTTACATCAGATTGGGAGGAGATTATGAGTTGGAGGATGATTTCTATGTAGTTGAAATGGGTGATTATGATGTCATCTTGGGAATGACATGGATCGTTTCTCTGGTAGAGTTCACCTTCAACTTAGCTAAGCTAGAGATGAGGTTTCAGCATCAGGGCAGGAAGGTGGTGCTATGAGGTTTACCTAATGGGGGGCTCAGGGTGGTATCCTTGAAAAGGATGACATGGTTATCTAGACATGATGATGTTGAGTGGGTAGCTAAATGTTTGATCATGCCTATGCCTCCAGAGCAATAGGTAAAAAGCTATCACCCAGATGTATAGGAGATCATTTCTAGGCATGGTAAGGTGTTTGGCAGCATTCCACATGGGGTTCCTCCCAAGAGGGGTTTAGAGCATGTTGTCAAGCTAGAGGAGGGGGCTAAACCAGTCATCATCACCCCCTAACACCATCCTAAAAATCACAAGGATGAAATAGATAAGTAAATAATGGAGCTATTAGAGATGGGGCATATTAGGCCCAACAAAATCCCCTTTGCTTCAGTGGTTGTTTTAGTGAAGAAGAAGGATGGGACAATGCATATGTGCATTGATTACAGAGATCTCAATAAGAAGACAATTAAGAATAGGTACCCCATCCCTAGGATTGATGAACTAATTGATGAGTTACGTGGAGCACGATATTTCTCTATGATAGACTTACATTTAGGATACCATCAGATCAAGATGTGAGCAGAGGGCATAGAAAAAACTACCTTCCAATGTCACTATGGGCACTTTGAGTTTCTAGTTATGCCATTTGGGCTAACCAACACGCCAACTACCTTCCAGAGTTGTATGAATCAGGTGTTTAGAGGGTATCTCCAAAGATTTGTATTGATATTCTTTAATGACATCTTAGTATTTAGTAGGACATGGGATGAGCACCTACAACAATTAGAGGAGGTGCTAGTCATTTTGGAGGAGTCATTGTATGCTAAGGAATCGAGGTGTGAGTTTGGCATGATCAAGTTGCTCTACCTTGGCCATATTATCAGTGCTGAAGGAGTTTGGGTGGATCTAGAAAAGATCAAGGCAGTTGTTGATTGGCCCACTCCAACTAGCCTTACACAACTCAAAGGATTTTTTGGATTATGTGGATTTTATAGGAGATTTATGAAGGGCTTTTCACAGACTGCAGCACCACTAACAAACGTCACCAAGAAGGGTAATTTTGTATGGACAAAGTTAGTGCAACAATGTTTCAAACATTTCAAGTGGGTGATGTCTTCATGTCTGGTTCTATCTCTACCCAGTTTCACAAAGCCTTTTGAGCTTCATTGTGATGCATTAGGTGATGGGATTGGAGCAGTATTGATGCAAGAGAAACACCCCATTGCTTTTGAGAGTAGGAATCTCTAAGGGGTGGAGAGGAGCTATTCTATTTATGATTGGGAGATGTTGGCCATCATGCATGCCTTGGCCAAATTCTGATCCTACTTGGTTGGAGGGAAGTTTGTGATCAAGACGGATCACAATAGCATAAAGTATTCCATGGGTCAATGAGACTTGAATGACAGACAGTAGTAGTGGGTCACTAAATTTTAGGCTTATGACTTTGACATTGAGTTTGTCAAAGGAAAGAAGAATGTAGTAGCTGATGCCTTACCTAGAAAGCCTCACATTTATGCTCTTGTAGAGATTTTAGGAGATTGGAAGGTTAAGATTATAGAAAAATATGCTGGAGATGCTTGGGCATTAGGACTAGTTTCAGGCACTATATAGGATGATCGCTATGAGGTGATAGATGGGTTGATTAGGTTTTAAGACAGAATTTATTTAATTTTGTCATCACCCTTAAGAGAGACGATACTGAGGGCATTTCATGATGCACCTACATCTGGGCATCCAGGGGTTTTCAAGACCTACAGGTAGATTTGAGAGTAGTTCTCATGGAGAGGGATCAAGGATGATGTTCAGAGGCATGTCAGGGAGTGTGTAGTTTGTCAATAGAATAAGGAAGAGCACACATTTCCTGTTAGTTTACTACATCCCTTACCCATTCTAGACTAGAAGTGGGAAATCATTTCTATGGACTTCATCACTGGCCTACCTCGAGTGTAGGGAAGAGATTGCATTTATGTGGTGGTAGATAGATTGACAAAGTTTTCTCACTTCTTTTCTATCCCCTCTACTTATACAGTAGCTTAGGTGGCAAATGTGTTCTTTAGGGAGGTTTTTAGGCTACATGGGTTACCAAGATTTATTGTCAGTGGTAAGGATAGCAAGTTCATGAGCACTTTTTGGTGGGAGTTGTTCAGACTGTGTGGTACAGACCTTACACATAGTACGAGCTACCATCCCTAGATAGATGGGCAGATGGAGATAGTAAATAAATGGGTGGAAGGTTATTTGTGGAACTATGTGACTTCACAACAGAGAGCCTGGGTTAAGTGGTTACACATGGGGGAGTATTGTTACAATACCATGCATCACATGACCATCAAGATGACTCCATTTATGGCATTGTATGGGTATGAAGCTCCAAGCTTCATGGATATGGCTTTGGGGGATAGAAGATTGCCCAAAGCTAAAGACCTATTGAAGGATAGTCAAGATACCTTGAGAGCACTTAAAGAGAATATACGGTAGGCTCAAAATTAGTAAAAGTTGTATACTAGTCAGCATAGGGTAGAGCACAGTTTCAAGGTAGCGGACATGGTGTATTTGAGGCTATAGCCATATAAGCAGTCATCACTCAAGAAGAGCAGAGTAGAGAAGCTTAAGCCTAGATTTTATGGCCCCTATAGGGTGATCCAAAGAGTGGGTGAAGTCGCCTATGAACTTGAGCCTCTAGAGGGTAGTCAAGTGCATAATGTATTTCATGTGTCTAGGCTTAAGAGGGTGATTGGTTAGGGTGTAGTGCCTACAACAGATTTATCCCCTTTGGATGAGGAAGGGAGGCTCATGTTATAACCCGAGGCCATTCTGGACACTAAAGAGAGGAAACTCAGAAACAAGATAGTGAACGAGTATTTGGTCAGATGGAAAGACCTATCGAAGGAGGATGCTACATGGGAAAGTGAGCAAGTTATTCAGTAGGTTAGGCTGAGATTGCTTGAGGATAAGTAATTTCAAGGGGGGCAGACTGTAATGTCCCCATTTTAGCAGTTGGCTTACTTAGTTTCCAGCACACTTACTATTTGTAGTAAGTGAATAGGATGCAATGGAGGCCAATTTTGATGATTGGATTTGATGTTCCTTGCTGATAGATTTTCAACAAGATATCACTTACACCATTTAGATTCTGGTTGCTAGTATTTTTTAAGCCTGAAGTGCTACAAAAAGGGTAACATTTAACCTAGCTAAAAGACATTAAGTGTCACTTTAAACAATTACTTTATGAGGGACAATTGTACATCCTTTATCCCACATTACTCAAGTGAGTTGAGTCACCCCTTGGAGGAAGGATAAAGGGAAGTGCTTGTGGCTTCTTTGGGCATGTTATATAAGAAGAAAATAATTCTTGCACTTGTAGCTTATTTGGGCATTTGAGAATGTCCTTCTCATCTATAACACTCTAGACATCAATCTTTGGGATTGGTCTTTGGAGTTTGTGCTCTCAGCCACTTTAACAGCCACACCATTGTAGTAGTTATGCCACTGTAGTAGCTATGCCACTGTAGCAGTCATACCACTGTAGCAGTCATACCACTATAGTAGCACATCACTATAGCATTTGTATATAGCTAGGTGAGTCCATAGTTTTCTATAGAGTCTATAGATTTTTGCCTACAGAGTCTATAGTTTTCTATAGAGTCTGTAGTTTTTGCTTGCAGAGTTCATAGTTTCCTGCCTGTAGAGTCCATATATTTCTACCTACAGAGTTCATAGTTTTTTGTAGAGTCTATAGTTTTTTGCCTGTCAAGTTCATAGTTTTCTACTTGCATAGTTTGTAGTTTTCTGCCTATAGAGTCTGTAGATTCTAGCTTGCAGAGTCTATAGATTTAAGCCTGTAGAGTCTATAGATTTCAGCCTTTAGAGTCTGTAGATTTTATCCTACAGAGTCTATAGATTTATAGCCTATGGATTTCATAGATCTCAGCATATAGAGTCCATAGATTTGGCTGCAGAGTCTGTAGAAGCTTCTACAGAGTCCATATATTTGGTTGTAGAGTCTATAGAAGTGGCCTACAGAGTCTGTAGATCCAGTATGTAAAGTCAGTAGAAAACCCAGCCTACAGAGTTCATAGTTCCATGGGTCAGAGAACAAATGAAGCACCTTCAGAACGTGCTGGGATATCCACTTGAAATAATTTTCATATAATTTTGAGAGGGGATTTAGTGTGTCACCATGTGACTAGCATTGTACTTGTTTACTCATTTTTCAATTAATACAAATACGGTGTGTTGGTTATTTCAACTATGTGTATATATGCTTGCAATTCTATATTTATGTTACATGCATTAGTCTTTGTAAAGCATGAAAAAACAATACCAAAAAATCTATTAGAGTCATAAAGAGTCCCTATTGGGTTAGTTTTGGGTGAAACCGGGGTGCCCATTACACATACTTTATGATTTTATATGTTTTGGAGTGCATGTTATCACACAAAATCAGACCCTTAAGAAAGTTGTTCAGGCCTTCTTGCTTAGGTGATAGCATGAAGACACGTCTAGGCTATGTGTGACTTAAACATTGAGGTGAATATCTATATTAGGGAAAGCTCCCTTGATGTATCACCTTGAAACTACTACTAAACCTATTATTTTTTAGGGAAAGGGAGAGGAATGATTGAAAACTAGTAAATAGGAGGTGATGCACCAAACTTAGTACCCTCTGCTTGCTTATACTATAATAAAAGTAAGAATTAAGATTGAAACCTAAAGCACTAACTCAATATGAGTCTCCAAGCATCAATATTTCAATATGAATGTTGTGATCAAGACACTTACCAATAAGGCATGATCCAGAGGTCTAATAGGAGACACTAGTGAAGCAATCTCCACACTTAGCCATTGTAGGATCACATATAACTCTTCATATGACCTACTAAGATGACTAACAACCTAAAAACAAGGTAAGAACATAAGAAAAATGAAAGGAAGGTATAGACTATCCCTAACATTCATTTAACCACCATGAGAATACACTAGTTACAACATAGAAAAGGCTATAAATCAACATGTATTCATCTTAGAGGTATATTACAAGTGTTATTTGAGTAAGATTTCACCATACTTAGGTTGAGGATCCATTTCAATCCTTTCAAGGTAGTATATATAAGAAAAATGAGAGAGAATGGAGAGAGGGAACGTTGAGAAAGTCCATGTCAAGTGTCATCCTTCATGAATGAGTTACAATTCCAAGTGGAAGTGGCCAATAATAGTATTATAATCATATTCAACATGTGTAACCTTAGTTTTATGATGATATTATAGAGTTTTGGCATAGGAAAGACTCTTCAACTCCTTCGATGACTCATCATTCTTCCATGAAACTAACCTCCTTCTTGATTAAAAATGAAAATTTGCCTTCTTTATTGTATAATTATCTTCTTGAACTATTATTTGATCTTTTTGACACCTTACACACATTAGGAGTTTTTTATGCTAATGTTACAAAGTCTATCAATCCTTCCAAGATCTTTAACTTCTATCTGATTGCCACTAGGTTCATAGCTATCTTGAAACTCTTAATGATCTCATCATGCTTTGTAACCTATTTGATATATAGTCTTCATATCCTATACTATATATAATTCCCATGACTCTTTGTGACACTAGCCCTTGCTTAAAAAGCTCTAAGTTTGACCTTATTAGTTTTTCTATATGAGCTTAAAACCATTGAGGTTGTTTTCTTGCTTATTTAAGGGTATGTTAGGTTTGTTCAAGTCTTGAAGGATCATACTTAGTCACATTTATACCCTAATGATGAATTTTTGATGCCTATTGGACCTTTATAGCTCTCTTAGACCTTCTAGAGGCAATGCATATGTTCACTAGTCTACACCACCTCATCTCTGATGTATTAGCTCTTCAAGTTTGCATACAACCACCATAATTGATTTTTTCCTTATCTAAGATAGTATTTAAATAGTGCATTTAGGCATATAAAGTATTACCTTGATGGTTTTAGTGATATTATATGGCCTTAAAAGGTCTGTCACTTAGTGTACCTTGTGCAAGTGAAGAACAATCATCATTTGGCATGATTTAAAGGCATAAAACCTATTGTATCACCATAGATATTATTGATTAATTATATAGGGATATAAAACCTCTACCTAAGAATTAAAATCTTCCTTTACTTGGCTAAGAAGGTTTTATATAGTTAAAAACCATGAAGAACAACCAAAACTATAATTTTAAGACTAATTTGTGTTCTTTTTGGTTCACATGTGCCAAAACAACCACCTTAATAGGTGCACAAGGGACTTTAAGATATCTCATGGGTGATTTTTGAGTAATTATAGTGGATCAAAACCAATTATAAGTACATTTTTGGTAATAAATCTCCTATTAGGGTTTAAATAAGGTTTAGAGGTTTTTATCCTCTTAACAATCATTCATAAAGGACATAACCCTAACCTCTCTCTTAATGACACATCATTCAAGTACATAGACCCACTCAACATATATGAAATCCATTTTCCCACATGCACAAGTTTGACATATAAATGATTATAAGAAAGGTCTTCTTGGGTTGAGAGACTTGTGTGTAGAGGCCGAAAAGGATGTTTTTTGGCTCAAAAGGCCCTCAAGTTACACATTTTGGTTTGGAAATGATTGAGTGAAGTTTGAAACACCTCCATTTGTATATACATACACCTATTCATGTTTTTATCTCTTTAAAATCCTCAAACTTATTTTGACTTGAATTAAGGGTTTGTAGTTAGTCTCATGATTGTGACCCTAATGACCTATTTTGAGGTTTTTTTCTTCATCCCAATGTATGTAGTCAATGTGGAAAGATTTTAACTAGCTCCTCAGATCCTACACAATCCCTAGACTTCAAATCCAATGCAAATAATGCATCATTTTCAACATTTTTTTTGTGACAAGCATGTAGGTCTCTTTTTAGGCCTAAATCTTTTCTTCATCCAAAGAACCTAAATTAATTGATGGTTTTCACTTCATATCAAGGATCCAAACACTTTATAACCCTATCATGGTTCCTCACACTTCTCATAACCTTTCTTGTTCTTTCATCCTTTATACTCAAATGCAAAACATGTTTCTTCATGCTTCATTTCTATGTATAGGCATGTAGGTCCTATTCTAGGTTAGAAATCATCTCAAACTTACTTTAGCTTAGTTTCCCTACAATATTATTATTTATTATGATCATGAACATTTATAAATCATTTGAGACTTCATGAGCATCCAATAACTTGTTTATAAATCTCTAAGCACCACTTGAAGTACATTACCTTCTAAACATCAATATTTGATTGTCTTCATGGTTGTGCCTGTCTCACTTTGATGCCTCAGAGTTAAAATTTTATAAGAAAATAAATTTGATATGGTAGTGAGATTGAAAGGATATGAAAAGGAATGTGATGGACACTTTAAGATCTGAGGATTTACCAATGGGCTTTAAATAATGCTTCTAACCTCAAACAAACTTAGACGGATTTGTCCGATCCATTATTTCTCTCAATCACAGTTGGGTCATTATCTTAACACCTTCTTAAAGCCTTAAATTTTTTGATTACATTAGCCTACATCAAATCACATCCTTAAGATCATGATCAATTCATATCCCAACTTATTGGATCTTTGTAACTTGTATCCAACACTAAAATGCATAGAAACTTCTATGTTTTGTGTTACACTATCACCACAGTCCAAACATGCATGCTTATAGCCTTGATTCATCATGAAGGCCTGTTTAACATTTGGAAAAGACTTAAATAGGTTATAAAAGGTAATTTAATTGAAATTAATTCCCACCCTAACCCATTTTAGGTGTGAAAGCCTTTTATAACCTTGAAAACTAAATTATAACCAGAAATATTAATTACATAGTCGATTGCCTTGAATGAATCCTTGCATTTCTTCATGAATAAGTTATAATGAAGGTTTAAAGAGGTTTGAGGAGTTTAATTGTGGTTTAAAGGATCCAAGGATAATATTAATCTCTTAAATATAACAATTTTCAAGACCAAAATGTCCTTTCATGCTCCTGCAACCTAATTGTCACATGAAAACAATGAAAGAGAGCTCATTATTTGTTAATGCATGTGCATTCATGGTGTATCTAATTAAATTTAGTTCCATTAAATTTCCCTCACATCTTGAGATCACATTTTCATTATTCATCTACTTACATCAAACTTAGAAGTGAAATTTTGAAGAGAAAATTGAGCCTACGGGAATATAAGGAGCATTTTAACTATTTATACTCTTAGCAATTATTCATAAAGCCAAGGGACTTGATCAGGTAACCATTACCAAAAAATGATATGTAATTAGGGTCCCATCCTTTTCGTAAGATCTCTATCTATAACTCTCTCTTTCTTCTCCCTAATCTAATGCTAAATTGGTTGACCCTCTTTAGCTAGTGAAGTACCTGATGGAAAAGATGAATAGCATTTTACTTTTTTTGGACCTAACAATGCTTTTGAGACCTAATTTTTGTGCATAAATACAATAGATGGTGTTTACATCATCATACATGTTTTAAAACTTCCCACTTATACATTGAAACTTACCTTTAGAAGTTTTGACAAGTGCATTCTAACATTATCTTTCATCTTCTTGGTCTTTTATTATACCCACCACTAGTTGTATGTTACAATTGTTTTGGACAAGCATGAAATAAGGACGTATTATCTTAACATTTTCAAAAATTCCTTAAAATATTCCAAAACCCTTATTATATGAATAAAACATGGTTTTCATGTTTGACAAGACCTAAAATACCTTTGGTTACTTCATTTGCATGACTAACCTTTCTCATCAAGGCTCACATGTTGACCTAGGCATCTTTCAAGAACTGACACTAAGTAGAACACAAACAAGTAACTTAGAGAGTCAAAGATAATGAGGGTTACAAACCTTAACCTTTGAAAATACCTTAATTTTCCTAAAATTACCTTGAACTTTGCAAACTACATTACAAAAGGCCTCTTTGTAAGGAAAATTAAAGCACTAGATTAAGTTTTGAATTAGGGGGTTGACCTTTGGCATAAGAGGCCAAATTTTCAACATTTTTTGTGACTCACAGGGGTTGGGTTAGCCTGTTAATAAATAGGATCAGTAGTTTTAGTATCCATTGGGCTATGGAGTCATTTCAACTCAACACAAATTTGACTTGAACCTTGAAAATTGACTGCAACCTCCTTCATGGGATGAGATGATAGATTGCCTAAAAAAACACAAAAAATCAAAGGAGAACACACACACCAAATCAACTGGACCAAAAAATACACACATTATTATAATAATCACTTAGTAAATATAAAACACAAGGAACTAATATGTACAACTCACCTTCAAGGTCTGATCCACATCAATCAAAAGGGAAGCTTCTCAGATCTTCATGATTTGAAAAAGAGTGATATACCATTAATTGTTTATACATTGTTATTTCTATATCAAACCTCTAATTGACTTATAACTTCTTTGTCTTGACATAATGTGAATTAATAATAACAAACATGTTTACAATGTAAACAAACTCTTTCTATAGTTCAAAACTTACCTCGTGCTATTTTTTATCTATAAGATAACTCTCCAATGCAACCATAGCCATAACCTCAGTCATTAATGTCTCATTAGGACCATGTTCTTCAATTTTATCAAGCACCTCATCAATGTTCTTGCTAGGATATATAGGCTTAAAAATAACTTAAACCTCTTGAATGATTTTAAGGTATGGTTGCCATGAGTTATCATGAACTTATTCCTTTCCACCTTGAGATTATTGGGACACACTAGGAGAGAATGTGGCATCTTTTTTAACTTTTACAAACTTTTCAAGAAGTTTATAGCCAACTTTAAGAACATCAAACAAGTATTCATCAAGTGAAGTAGTCTCTTGGGATGACATATTTAGAAAACTAATCTCCTTAGCCTTAATCAGATTGTAGTCCCTTTATAAGAGCATATAACCTACTTGTAGGACCATAAATAAACCTTGCATCTGTACTTCACACATTTGTGAATCATTTGGATCTTATTTTTCTTCCATGGAGGTTGGTATAATGATGTTATTAGAAATAATAGAGGAATAATTAAACTTTGTACTTTGATCAACCTCCTAAGTATGTTCTCAAATTTTCACAACTTCCTTATTAATGTCTTGATATGGAGTTATACATACACTATCAAAATTTGAACAAAAAATTTATAATTCTTCCCAAATTAAATATTCTTCTTGATCACTTGAGAGATCAAGAACCTCATTTGTCACTTTAAATGGTCTACTAGTGATCTTAGGCTTGGCTTGGTCTACAATTTATTCACCAAGGGAAATAAAATCTTGTTCTTAATTAAAATCCATAACCAATTTAATTAGACCCTTATCTTATTCCTTTACTCTATCGTCTAATGATACCATCATAATATCTTCAATATCTTCTAAGAAGTCATGGTACAACTACTACTAAGCATCATTAAGCTCATTAGAAGTCTTTGTAGCTTCAAACATAAGCTCATTTGATTTGACTTCAATACTATCTTCTTGAGTTTCACTTGTCACTATGATCTCATGCTCATTTTTAGATATAGCCTGATCATGCATATATTTTTGACGGATGCTCTCTATTCATTTTAGTACAACCAATCATCAACATCTTATTTTCAATAAGAGGTGGATTCATCATTTTCAATACAAAAAAGAAGTTCAAAGGAAAAATTTACCTCTTCTTGTTCATTTGAAACCTCTTGAGAACCATCCAACTATACCTCAATTTCTAAAGTTACTTGAACACCCTCATCATGGTTATATTTAAGCTCACTTTCATGACTTGAGGTGGTGTAAACTTCATAACATGTTGAAAAGAGATCTTGAACTTCTTCACTCATGTTTTTTCCATGTTCACTAGTCAATACAATTGCCTCATCTTGAATTTATTCTCTCCTTTGTTCCAAATATGATCTAATGGTACAATGAGGACTACCAATGTTGATTTATTCATCATATTCACTTATAACATATTCACCATGGTTCTCTTAATATTCTCTTGTAGATGTAATTTGGTCTTATTTCTTGAGGACTACCACTTCATCATCCTTTCTTGACAAACTCCCTTATTCAACTTGATGCTCATCTTTTGCACTCCATACAACATGTTACCCTTAAAAAAAGGAAGGAGTGGGAGGGAAAGAGAGCTCATTATTTTGTTTTAAACTTTAGAGGGTTTCTTTCTAACTTAGGATTTTTTGGGTATTAGACTCATTAAAGGATTCTTGAAATTGGGGGAAAGGAAGTTGTATTGGGGATGCTCCATTACTCTTTTTCCATTCCCCAATCACTCTAAGAAAATTTGATGTGTTTTGATCTTCATAGACAACTCTAGATTTAGGGGTAGGTGAAGGACTTGGGATAATTGGAGACTCTCTTGGTTTTACCTCCACTATCTTCTCCTTTTTCTAATTTTAGATGGGCATGGGAGAAGGATATTGATTAAGAGATTGCATAGACATAAGCCTTTTTTGATGGTATATTGTAATCTATAAAAGGTTAGGAATAAAAGGATGTTGATTATATTTAATTCGTTGCCTCTCGTAGACCACTAACCTATTCTCCAAACACTAAATAAAACTTCATATCCTCAGCATCTCATTGATTGGTAGTTATTAATTCTCTCTCTCAAAATCTACCCACTCACTCTTATCCAACTATAATAAGTCCCTCAGACTATGAATGAGGTGGATAGGGACAATTAGAATAAGGTCATCTTATTTATCATGCTCTTAAAATGTCCAATCATAGTTTAATAGGATATGTTTGAGTCTTGATAAAAATTGAGTAGAAGTGTGATTATACTTGACTAGGGGAAATATAGTTTTGACAAGGATGACTATAAGGATCAGTAGGCTTCCAAGGAGGCTGAGTTGGGGTTGGAGGGGGAATATAAGACTATTGATAAACTTGGTATGGTTGGTATGTTGTTTTTTAAGGACTACATGAGGTGAAGCCATGAATTCCATAAGTTTGATATAAATAATATGGAGGCATATAATATGAATTTTTACCAAATGAATGATGATAATACATAGTAATTTTTTGATTTCTAGGTATTTGGGCTGCTTAAACCAATTGTGGTTCACTCAGAATTTCCATTGATGCTTATGTTATGCCTCCAAAGGCTAGTGTTGTTATAGTATTTTTTGATTTTTCCTTTTAATTTAATTAACTTACTAAAAAATTAATGAAAATTAGGGTTTATAATGAATACTTGTAGATATGAAGATGGTTGTGTACCACTTGAATCTAATGAATGAGGGAATTTATTTTTGGCTGGGAAGAATAACTTACACACAAATAAATAACCTGGACAAAATGTATTAATAGATATATGGGTGAGCTACGTAGTTAAAAGCTAGTCTTATAAAGTTATGACCTTTCTTAAGTGGATGTCAAATCACTATTTTCATAATTACATGGATAAATAACACTTAAAACTATAAAACATAAAGATGCAATAATAAAAATGATTATGATTTAATCTTTGTTTAAGCTATCAATGTAAGCAAAGTATTTATTACAATAAGTTTTAGTAGCATTCATATCCTCTTATATAACATCAATTTGGTCATAAGTGGATTCAATCAAGCAAGAGTAAATAATGGCACAAAGTGATAACTCAAAGGCTATGCCACTCTGATCAGTGAAAAGGGGTTTGGATTCTATAGGCAGATCAATGAAATTAATGACTAACAAAGTCATATACATAATAAGGCCATGTTTAAAATGATATAAAATTAAAATGATTAAAAAATATGGATTTGAGATTAAAGAATTAGATTTTAAAAACTAAGTGCAGTGGATTGATGTTGATCCTATAGGATAGGTGCCAATTTAGAATGAATTGGCATTGATTATATCTAGAGTTTCACTTAATTAAAATAAAGACTTTAAAAGATGATAAAGGATAATAAATAGACACCGAATGATATAAGTTGTATTCTAAGGACTTTATAAATAGTTAAAATCAAAAAAAAAAATCATAAATGAAATAAATAAGATAAGTACTTACCTTGAACCTGGTTGTAAGTAGAATGAATTCCTTCCCAGAAATGTAAGTAATTATTTAGGCTCATAATGGTGGATGTGGGTTATATGTAGCAAAATTCTGGTAGACTGGTGTTAAAGTCTCCTTAGTTTTCCAAAATTTCAAGAAGCATTTCAATATTTAGGGTTTTTGGGCCCTGAGCCAAAGGGTTAGTTGGTTATAAATGGATTGATACCAATCTAGAGAATCAGTGTCAATCATAGGAAAATTGGCACCAATTCACCTAATTTGGTAGCTGAAGGTTTCATTCAATTTTTTTTATTCTAACCATGGGTAATTTTGGATTTGTGAGTATGAGGTTGTTGGGGATGAGGTTACACATGGGTGAAGTGGTTAAAAGGTTAAGATTCCTAAGGTTGTTAATAGATTTAGGTGGTTAGGGAGGTGAAAAGGTAATTTGTAAAAGTAAATTACCAAGTAACAAAAAGTAAATAAACTAAACTTTAGGATAGGGATATTTAGGATATTTAAAATAATAATAAGGCCCTAAACACTTTATAAATTGTATATAGTATATAGAATTATAGTTTCTACATTTACCCCTTTTTGTGGAGCAGTATGGAATATGTGCCATGAGATAAAAACTAAGAGAGGTCTAATGCCCCAAGTTTTTGTGAGGAGGTATCCCTCGTCAAACCAAGCAATGGTATAGGACGAGGGGTGGGTGATAGGTTTCAAAAATGGTATAATGGATGGGATGGGTAAATAACAAATGAGATATAGTAACATTGATGCATAATATGAAGTATATGTTTTGCACTGATAAGATGTAAGGTAATATAGGTAGATATGCCCTGAGGCTAATTCCATAGTAAAATGCCACAACTATGAATAGGTGGGCTTAAATGAAGGCTAAAAATGAGAGCAAGTGATAGGACTTCACTGACTAAAACATCTAGTGTCCTATACAGTGTGCATGTTACCCATAGAAAACTATTATTAAGAGAAAATAAGCTCTTAAGACCCACTAAGGAGAGATACCCAAAAGAGTACATGACTTACATAGGTTGTGGGACCCATAGGGGGTCTAAATACATAAGACAAAAATGGTATAGGAAAAATAATATGGTAGGTGTGGTAAGGTACCAAGATAAGACTATGGAGTAAGATTAGATGCATGTAAACTATAAATAGTGAAAAAATAGGCAAATTGGTGTTGATCTAGAATGAATTAGTATCGATTCATAAAATCAATGATGATCCAAAATAGATTAATGCCAATCTAAAGTCAAGTATATAAGCAAATCTGATGTGGAAAAGGGGTGATTTTCTATTATGTAAAATAGAATGATGCATAAGAATTCAAATGATAATTGTGATGTGAGGTAAAATGGAGGCTAATGATAGTGGTTTGAGGTGATGATGATGATTACAAGATGAGGTACGCCTCATTGTTTTATTAGATTTTTTTTTTTTTTTTTTTTTTTTTTTTAACTTTTTGGGATTAGGATAGATGTTAATACTAGGGTAGGATGGCATCAAAGAATCAATACTAATTCCCATGAATCCTCAAAGATTCACTAGGAATTGATTTTTTTAAACCTAAAATAGTGTTGATCCTAATGGAACAACACCGATCTATAAGGGATCGATTCCAATTCACTCAAAAAGTGAAAGGCTAGAGTATAATGTTTAAGGTTAGGCTAAGTAAATTTTAAGAAGGTTAAGGATTATAGGGGATTTTGGTAACAAGGATAAACTCTACTATGGATGTGAGATTGAGTCCCAACTCTATTGGAGTGACTATAGAACCAACTTAGTGATGATGACTGGGCACACTTGGAGGTTGTAGGATTGGGAGAAGTACACCACTACTAGTGCATTCACCAAGATGTAATCTTACTGGTTATATTATTAGAGCAATGGGATGTGATGACTGGGATTTTTTATCTACCCATGGGAGAGATGACCATTATAAAAGAGGGCATACATAGGATTTTGTGACTTCCTATGTAGGGAGTGGCTATAGTACCTATGGATGATAGAGGATATAGAGTAGCACTGACATGCCTATATAGTGGGGATGTTATGGATATCACTTTTGTTATTGGTGGATTTGTATTTGAGCCTCTATATGAGGTTTATGCAATAGGGAGGAGTGTTATACCTATGATTCTACTGGTGGTCTCATGTTATTAACTCCCAAACTCAATAGGAGTTAGGTTTACATGAATCCCAACAAGTGTGGTTATTGATATTCTAGAGCACATGAAAGTGTTTGCCTAGGCATATACCTTACTAACATAAGTTTATAGGGAGATTTGGGGTTAGAGGACATAGAGGAGGTATGGATTGGATATGATTATAGTTCTACAATACTAGGCATATGAGCACATTAGGGTGGTGTGTCTTATTGGTACCGCATAGATATAATGGTATGAGACTGATTATAACATGGCCTTCATATGATAGAAGGTAGATTTATCTTGATATTTCATAGATGGAATTATCTAGGACCTAAATTACTATCGAGGGGTCTTATTGGGGTTGCGAGATGGAAATATCATCTGGAGGACCTATCTCAGATTTCCTACATAGACTAGATTAGAGGCAAAGCTTTTAGGTATCTAAAGGGAGAGGTGGGTGATAGGTAAGAGGATGAAGTACATAGAGTACCTCCATTTTGGGTGAGTATATAGATAGCTCATCTTGGTGTAGTATATAACATGGGACCCACATGTATAATATAAATGGGATGAGATGGAGCCTTCACACCCAAAGCTAGACACTATATATATCCTAGTAGATGTTGAAGAGGAAGAGGTATTAGGATCAGATGTGGAGGATGCAGGACACAATCCAACATTCCTAGCTTGGTGGGTAGGATAGTGGGTAGTGAGGTAAGAGAGGGTGGTGTGACCTCACCAGGAAGGAGTAGATGAGGAGATGGAAGATGGTGAGGAGGATAGAGGAGCAGAGGAGAGGGGAGATGAGGGGGAGAGGGGAAAGGGGGAGATATAGGAGGAGGAGATTGATATTATAGAGATCATTATAGATAGGTATACACTAAGGTCCTAGTTTATTGACTTATAGGGACAAGTGGTTGCAACATAGGGCACTCTCACCATGATGCAAATTGAGTGGCACACATTGCAAACTAGATTGGATACATTATGGCTAGATTTTGACTCATTACAATTAAGACATGATCTGATAGTGGAGACTTGAGATCACTATCGAGAAAAGAGAGATAGCTTGTAAAAGGGGATGGAGACTTGTTAGTATAAATAGCTATAGGGATATTTATGCCTATCATAGGGTAGGTGGGTATAATGAGCATTGATAGGTATAGGGAACTAGTGGTAGAGATGTACTACTATGAGCAAATTGTTGTAAATTTTCATCTAGAGATTCCACACTATGTTACCCACTTAGCCATATAGAGCAAGTCTTTTAGGTGGACTCATAAAGGGTTAGTTAGCATGGGGAGTCTATCCCATAGGAGGGATCAAAGGAGAGATAGATATAGAGGAAGAGATGGGGGAGGGGAGGGGAACAAAGATTGTGGTAGAGCTTTGGGAAGTATCCATTTGAGAAGGATACATTTTATTGAGTATCTCTTTATTATATTTATTTATTGTACTGGCTAGAGATCGATAGACTTGCATATGGATATTTGTGATCTACACTTTGATTATTTTATATATATGATTCAGGATTATAATTTATGAGTTATGATGTTCATATGTATTTTATTAATAGATTATGGATGTTTTTGGATTATGTTATCATGGATGCTTGTATTTAGATTATGTGATTATAGATTTAGCTTATTAGATGATGTGATAGATTATGGTTCTTACATGTGATGGATTTATAAAATGTTGATGGATTATGGCTATTATGGATGTGAATTAGATTATGGATTTGATAGATTTAGATTATGGATTTGATAGATTTTAGATTATGGATTTGATGGACTTAAAGGTTATAAAATTTAAAATGTTTATGGATCATGATTATGTTATTATGGATGTGATTTTGATTATGGGCTATGGATTACATAATTATGAGTTTGATTACATTGTGGATTATGGATGTGTATTAGATTATTGATAATATATTTTATGTTATGTGATAATGGATTATGGATTTTAAAATTTTATGAAATGTTAAAATGATTACAAAATATTATGTTATTATGGATGTGGATTAGATTATGGATTGTATGGATTATGAAAAATGTTTATGGATCATGATTATTATGGATGCAATTTATAGATTACAAACTTCATGCTATGAGACTTATAGATTTTTGGATTACTGGATTAGGATATTCTTTGATAAATGTGGAAAATATGTAATTAATTAGCACAAATTTAATTTACAAAGGGTTTTATTTCTCTTTATTGGTTCATATCATGACCCAATAAAACCACATGAAATGAATTCATGTGCATCCTTAACTAACTACTAATAAATAGCCTAACAACCCTAGGTTGACTAAGTTAAGGATCTTATTGGTTTGAGATGGAAATTTATAAGGATTTGCTTTGGGATTTGATATAAAGTGGATTATTTTAAGATGTTTTCATCTTACATACCCAAAACTAAGGTCAACCTTAGAACCCTTTTATGCTAATCCATGTAGACTGATCAATGCAAGAAATTTCCTAAATTAAAGAAAGTTGATCAATGTGGGAAGCTTTCTTGAGATATTTTATGCATGATAGCCATCCTTCAAGAGAGTGGTCTGTATTTTAAGATGTGATTTTTGAAGCAACTACCTTCAAGGGAGTAGTCTGTACTTTATATATATATATATATATATATATATATATATATATATATATATATATTTGTAAATTTTAAAATCTACAAAATCTTGATCAACGTGAGAATTTTACTAAATTAAAGAATGTTGATCAATATGAGAAGCTTTCTTGGGATATTTTATGCATGATAGCCATCCTTAGAGGGAGTGATCTATATTTTTATATATGATTTTTGAAGCAGCTATCTTTTGAGGGAGTAGTTTGCACTTTTGATGTGTGTGTGTGTGTGTGTAGATTTTGTAGCTATCCTTTGAGGGATCAACCTTTTTTTTGCTTGCTTTGCTTTTCTTTTAATACCAATTCCATGATTTCTATATGGATTGGCCTTAGGCATCCTAGAATAGTTTTCCTAAAGCTTTGTTGCACAAGATAATACTCTTATTCTCAAAATGAATTAGTGATAGGGAGGGATTTTAGGGAATAATGATTTGGAGCTCCTTCCCATTATAGGCAAAGCTTATCCAATTAGAGAATTTGATGAATAGAGCCAAGGTATTCATATTCAAGGTTAAAAATGGGAAATGTTACTGGATAACCACATGCCACTACATTTTATTATTTGATATAAGAATAATATGGATATGGTTTTGTTGAATCAAACCAAAAGAAACTAAACTAGGTGGACCAAGGTGATCAAGATATATTAATAGTATAAAGGATGCAAATGCAATGCATTAAGAGGTTCTCATTTTTTATTTTCCATCAAGAGAGGCAAAGTTATATTCCCCAGATCCATATTTATGGGTGATAATATATGGTCCAAGTTAATTTTGAGAAAATTATTCCCATTTGCTTTTTTTCATATTAGTGATATGCTGATTTTCTTTTAAGACAAGGTCACCAATATTAAAGTCATGTTATTTTAGATGCTTATTATAGGCATGATTTATTCATTCCTAATATACATATAAATGGTTGAGGGAAGCTGATCAATACTTGTCCAAGATTTTGAGTTAAGGTAATCATTCCTAATGGAAGTCATACTCAAAAATGTTATCTTTAAGGGAGATGTCTAGGGAAGGAATCTGAACCTGAAGAGGAAGTACAACTTCAATGTCATAGATTAAGGAGAAAGGAGTAATACCTGTAGGGGCTTGAATACTAGTTTGATAGTCCTACAAGGCAAAAGGAACATGAAGATGTTAGTTCTTTCTTACTTCATTAATGACTTTAGTTAGGATTTTAATAAGAATTTTATTAGATGACTCAGCCTATCTATTAGCTTAAGGATAGTAAGTCGAAGATAATATTATCTTAATTCTAAAAGAATCACATAGCTCTTGAATCTTTTTTTTTTTTTTAAATTCCATTATCTGTGATGATCTTATGAGGAATACCAAAGCGAAAAATAATATGTTAACTAATAAACTCCACAATTTTGTTTCCTTTAATTGAAATAAGAAAAATAGCCTCCACCCACTTAGTAAAATACTCAATGGCGGTAATGATAAATCCATGACACTAGGAAGATTTAGGACTGATTTGACCTATAAGATCAAGCCCCCACTAGGAAAAAGGCCTAAAGTCTTTTTCTACCTATAATGCCTAACTAGGGATATGTTATAGGTTAGTATGCTACTAACAATTTACACATTTCTTAATGTATTCATAATAATCCTAATTTAAAGTGGGCCAATAATAACCCAATCATAATATTCTCTTAGTGATGGTGTGATCATTAAAATGTCCACCACATGAGCCATTATGAGCTTCTTTGATAGCAAGGGTAGCTTCATGATTATGGAGATAATGAAGAAGGATACCATTGAAACCACACTTATAGAGAACACCCCATATTATGACAAAATGCATGATGTAATTCTATAAATCTCACTTACCATTTTTAGATAGATCCAGAGGAATAATCCCCCTTGATAGGTAATCAAATATCTGTGTGTATCAAAGATCTAGTGGATTTTACTCCACACTGTGGAGGGAAGGAATATTAGTTTTGGTAAAAGAACGTTGATTAATCTTATGTATAATGGAAAATAACTTATACTCCTAAGACAATGATGGGATAATGAGACTAACGAATCCATAGTATCCACAAACTTGTTAGTTGACCAAAGAGTGGTTTGGATATCATACTTCTCTAAAGTAGCTAGCAACTGATCAACCAAGGTCTTATATTTTTGAACGGTATCATTCTTACATTGATATATGCCCTTAATTTTATTAACCAAAAGCTATGAATCATGATAGATATTATTTTTTTTAATAGCCAAGGCTATAATAGTTTAGATACTTATGATTAAAGCCTCATATTTTACCTTGTTATTAGTGCAGTCAAAATCAAGCTTAAAAGATAGAGGTATAGGTGTCCCCCCAAGAGGGATTAGGATAACTAAAGCTCCCCCTATCATGCTCATATTTGGATCCATCAAATAATAGAGTCATTTGATATTGTGGATCTATTTGAGATGTGGAGGCTATGGATTCATCTGGGAATTTAAATTTAACTGGTTGATTATCAATAAGAGGCACTTCAGCAAGGTGACCAACAATTATTTGACCTTTAATTGATTTTTGATGGATAAAATAAAGATCAAATTCTACCAAAATCATGAGCTATTTGGCCATTCACTAGTTCTGATAAGGTTTTAAATGCATAAATTTTAAGGGATCAATGATTATGACCACATAAGTCTTATGATTGAGCAAATAATGTCAAAGCTTAGAAGCTATAAAGACCAATATGAGACAACTTATATGTGTGATAATAATGCATCTCATATTCAAAAAGTGTGTGACTGATATAGTAAATTGCCTGCTTTTTATGCTACTCATTATGATGGGCAAGCATGGCTCCAAGGGCATGATCTATAGTGGAAATATACAAGAAAAAGGGTTTCCCCTCCTTTAGGGGAGTGAGAATTGGTGGTGAAATAAGGTATATTTTAAGAGAATCAAAGGCCTCCTAAAAACTAGAGTCCCAATTAAAATGGGTATCTTTCTTTAGGAGGTGATGGAATGGTTGACATTGATTAGATAATTAAGAGATAAAATGATGGATAAACTGTAATTTCCCTTGAAAAATATGAAGATAATTAAGATTAAATGGGGGTTCCATTTATAAAATGGATTTAATCTTAGTAGGTTCAACTTCTATCCCTCAAATAGAGACATGAAGCCTTAAATCTTAATCATAAATACTCCAAAAATGCATTTCTTGAAATTTAGATGGACACAAAACTAGATAAAGCAAATGAAGATTACCTTTAGGACTAAAAGATGGTCTTTTCATAATTTCAACTTACTGAGGAGATCATCCACATAATCCTCAACAATTTTTTGGATGGTATCAAGAAAAATGTAACTCATGGCTCTTTGATAATTGGCTCCTGCATTCTATTGGCCCGAAGACATAACTCAATAATAGGTCTCTCAAGGAGTAATAAATGGATTTTTATGTTGGTATTATAGTGTGATAAGGATCTGATTATATCCAAAGAAACCATCCATAAGTGACAACATTTTATGCCCAGATGTTAAATCCACTAATCAGTCAATATTAGGGATAGGGAAATCATCCTTACTATAAGCGAGATTAAGGTCATGAAATTTAGTACAAAGGCTTAGTCCCCCTATGGGCTTTATGACAAGGATGATATTAGATACCCATTGAGGGTAATCGATAGGTTGGATAAATTTCTCAGATAAGAGACATTGTAACTCTTCCTTGACTATTAGTAAAATGTAAGGGTGCATGTTTTAAAGATTTTGCTTTATAAGTTTTGCATCAGTGAATGTGATAATGTTATTGATGATAATAGTGGGTTGATACTAGGTGTTAAGATCAACATACCCCCATTTTTTGAAAATTGGGACCCTTGAGATAATTTGAACCTTAACTCTAAAAACATGGTATGTTTTGAACATTATTAGAAGTTTAGGATCATCCACTTTGATAATAATGGCCTATGTACTTATAAGTCTACTTTGAGCTTGCCTAATATTGCTAATAATTGGTCCTCATGTCTTAAAGTTACAATTTTTATGGAGATCTTGTTGATGGATCATGCTTCAAGCTTACAAATTGACTCTATTTAGGCTTTCAGTAGCCTTTGGTTTGAGAAAGTTTAGGCCTAAATTCATGATCTAAAAACCCTCCTTCAAAAAAACCTAGCTTAAGTCCTTGGTTCAAATTTACATTTGGTGTGAGTGAATTGCTAGGAATATTTAAAATTTCTTTGAAATTAAAGCTAATTTTATGCTAAGGCTTAGTTGTGTTTTACAACATGACCAAACCCTAGCCTAAAGCTTGTTTGGTCTCTTTTCATTATTTTCCCCTTTTTTATTTTCTTTATTTCTAACCAAGTATAACTTTTATATTGGTAGGGTCCTTTTAATTTTTCTAGTGTGGTCCCCTTTGTTACCTATGTAGCCTAAAGTTTTAATTTTAAGGCCCCATTCATGTTTATGAACATGAACAAGACCTTAGTTTTAACACTTTAACCTAAGTCCTTATCACCTCAAGCCTTGAGTTAAACACTTTTACCTTTTGCAAATCTAACAGATATTGCTTCATCATGGATCTTAATCGAATGGCGTGAAGGAAGCCCAAAGCTCCTAAAGCCCTCACCCTTCAAAATAATCCCACATCATCACAAAGATCATGATTAATGGCCCACACTTAAGCAAAACCAAAGATCCAACAACATGATATTGCCCAAGGTTAAGTGGGTCCCTTTCATTAAATATGATCTAAGTCTTAGTTTTACCCTAAGGCCCCTTTATATTTTTTAATACAATCAAACATTAGGATAAAACTAGGGTCATGGTTTTAATTACTTGAAGGAGCCAATAACATGCAAGTGTCTAGATCAGGATCAATGGTTCATGGACACTTGCCCAAAATAATCCAATGGGGTGAGGACAATGTTGAAATGTCAAATGGCAAAGGAGTCCCATGAGGATGACAAGTGTCATCATCTCGAGGACTCAGATAGATATCAATAGCATGTGGGTCATCCCTAGGGTTAATAGGGCTAAAGCTCTAAATACATGTAAATCCACCACATGGTACTCTCGTATTTAAATCTTTATGTTAATAAAACCCTAAACCAATGGTTGACACTCACTTGGATATTGATTAGATGGCTCTCACCTCATCGTGTCTCTTGATCAGATGGAGTGAATTGAATCCAAGATCTATGGAATGTAGAAACTTGATGAGCTTAATTTGATGTTCTATCAAACTTCAATTAATTCCCATGAGGCTATCATTGATATTTGTAAGGCCATCAAATTCAATCTCTTCAAATATTTTACTTAGACAAAGGGGCATGTTTTATATCATTCAAGAGGTCATTTGATATCATGATTTAAAACTTAGCATAAAATATTTTATCCTAATTCTATGGCATGTCTATTGAAATGAAATAAAATCATCTTAAAATATTTAGCTTAAGTTCCTTCTATGACCATGTACTAATTAAGGTTCATGTATTTTTTAAGATCAAAGGTTCATGTTTCATCGAGCCTGAATGATCCAACAACATGAAATTACCAATTACTATTCAATAGAGATAGAAGAGACTACATTCTTGACATATGGTAGGCATGCATTCAATAAATTACTAGTGTAAGAAATGGAGCTCAAAAAGCCCATAGAGGTGCCAAGTGGCACAACCATGGGGCTAGATGCAAAGATAGATAATAACATGTGAGATATTAGATCATGATCAATGACTCGCATTGATCTTTAGGTAATTATCTGATGGCACAAAACAAAAAGCAAATTTTAAATAACAACAGCTAGTTATTTGAAGTCATTTATGAAAAATTACATGAAAGTTGCTAGATAGATGCCAAATAAGCACCATGAAAGAACAAAATGACAAAATGGAAGATTTTGTGTGCTTGAAAAGGCAAATGTATAAAGGTAAAGGGTCAAAATCAAATATGAAGCACAACTGAGCCTATATCCAAATAAACCATCACCACTAAAGCTTCAAAAGATCCCTAAACTCACATAAAATACCATAATTTGAATTGATCATAGTCAAGATGAAAGGAGTTCAATTGTAATTTAAGTGAGAAAAATTGACACAAAGACCATTTACAATTTGAAAGTGAGTAATTTTCAAGTTTAGAATCCATGGTAGCTTAGAGGGAACAATACAAGGACAAGACATAGTTATATCTATAGACAATGAAGAAAGGGTCTTCTAAGACATAGACCTTGACATTACAGCATTGAACATATGTAATAAGAACTAGTTTGAACTCTTTTGGACCATTCAAGAGATGTAACCCATCATGAAGGAGGAATAAAATATTACCACTATGAATAGAAGATACTATGACCTGGTTGTGGTCTAAATGGCTAGTCTCCACCATGCTACCACCAAACTTGAGGTAATCCACTATATTCACATCCTTGCTCTCATTTTCAAAGACTATAGAATTGATCAAGGTTGGATTATTCATAAAAGGACCTTTATGAAAATTTCATGTATTTCCCCATTAGTTTTCAAAAGTTATTACAAAGTTTAGAAACCCTAAGTAGACTTGCCCACCATCAAGCAATGGATTGGCAAGAATGACTTGGACACCATCCTTAGGCCATGGTTACTCCAACAGAACCACGTGATCTGAGACCCAACTAGTAATATCCTAGTTTCCCAATTTAGAGATGGGGTTAGGGTAATCATGACTCTATTGAATAGAATATCAAGATCTACTTCAACCACTTATGTAATAAGAATTGGGTGTCCTACATCTACTTCATGGTAGAAAAAAATCTCACTCCCCCAATTAGAGAGATGATCAGCATCTATCTAGAACAATAATTCATGGCTATTAAGAAGAAGACTAGTACACAATTTTTCATGATGTCCTATTTATTGGATGCATTTCTAGCCTCCACCAAGATCCCTTATATCAAAAATTGGTCACCTGAGGGAAGTTTCATAATTTCCCATCACTATTCAAAACTACACATTTTCAAATGTAGACACAACATCTAATTCATTTATGATTATGTTTATCTTACTTTAGTAGAAGCTATTATAGGAATCCCCATACCCAGGATTAGACCTCTAGTTAATAAATATGTAGAGGTAATCAGAGACATTTGGATGTATCCAGATTATATAGTGATTAAAATTGAAGGGATCTTGATCCAACCTTACAAATTACCCATCTATGTTCCCATTAAGCTGGTAGAGCAAAAAATTGCATACCACCTTCTTTATGGTGTGGAAAAAGTGTGAAAGGACAAGAGGAAAGGCCTCCTCCATCCCTTTACTTTGACTATTGGTAGAACTCTACTATAGAATTAGGATTAGGTAATTACTATATACAGGCATAGGGAATCTTTCAAATTGAAATATGATGAGCTGAAGCAATGGGACCCTAATGGCATAGTCTCCAAATATTTAAAATATAAGAAATTACCCTAAGTTAATAAATGAGCACTAGCTCAGTATCCATGACACCTTGTATATCAAAGCAAAAAAAATTGAGGAAATATTAGTTAGGCTCAAGGGACATAACATTAGACTTGAGCATAGATTGACCAGTGATCAGAAGCCCCTTAGAGACATATTTCAAATGGGACCTCTATAATACCATTTATTGCTTGGAACTTCAAGGCCCCCTCAAGAGAAACCATAAATGGAAGGGTAATATCCCTAAGCACAAATTACATAAGGTCTTAGCAAGGAAAAACTAGAAGAAAAACCTAGTGAGGGACCTTCATCCTCAGCCCCTCAAAGACTAGCATCACCCATTGAATTATTAGACATGATTGTCTTAGAGCCTAATGAGACAGTGGAGGATGCCCTCAAAGTCCTTACTGAGGCATATGGGTCTGATGAAGAGGGGAATATGTTGAAGAATAAAAAGCCCAAATAAAAATGGCTGAGAAAGAAAAAGGGAAAGAACCTATCTTAGATCTATTTCAAGTGGCACCATTGAAGAAGAGAAAGGGAGAATTGATAGTGGTCCCAGTTAGATAATAGAAGCTGAAGTTGACTTTAACTTATCCCATGAGTGAAGTCAACTTGTTTATTGATGAATACCCCATTCATGGACCAATCATCTCTAATTAGTTCATTTGTGGGAAAATGCAAAAAATCCCCACCTGGAGTCACTCATGGGACATGACCAAGATTATTAATATTGATGTACATGATGATATCAAGCAATGGATATGGGATTTGATGAAAGAGGAGGAAAAGAGAATAATAATAGCTACTTTAGGGTTAAATAACAAGAAAATGGAGACTCTACGAGCTTTAAGTAACACCAAAATAGAGACTCTAGAACCTCTAAAGTACACTATACTAGCTACCACTATATAATTCAATCAAAATACAACTAGATTAGAAAGAGTGACAAATAGAAAAGCCATGGTGGGAACTAAAGAATTCACCTTTCAAAAGGTTGAGCCATTTATAGTCTTAACTCTAGTTAGAGGACAATAACTCATTGAACCCCCCATCCATGATGAAGATGTAGAAATCTTAGCTAAGGCTCATTCAACATACGACAGAGCAAGCATCAGGGGTATGAAGTAAAGAACATATAACTTGGATAAGGAAAAAGATAATTTGGAGACACAAGCTATCTTATTAATGCCTGAGGCAATTATCAAAATGATTTATGAATCCTTTTATGACATGTTTGATGCATTAACAATAATGAAGTTGAGGTGGAGTGTATTAGCACAATATAATACAATGGATAAGGGTCTAATATCCCAATGGCAAGCTTTAGAGGACAAAATAATAAGGTTCATCAAAATTCAAGTTGAAATTCAGATCCCTAGATTCAAGACAATTGTTTTGGGACATCTGGACACAATTCTAGGAATTGTTTTGTACAAGGTCTAGAGTTTAAGTGCATGGTCACTGGAACTAGAGACACTCCTAAAGGATGATGAGGAGTTAATGAGGAGGATTTAATATCTCCTTGGGATAATGTTCACTGACCTTGCACAACCCACTATCCTAGGCGTCATGAAAGATGATGAGTTCAGACATAGGGCTACTTTGGTGACATAAGTAATAAGAAATAAAGTTCAAGGCTAGTCTAGGGTATATAATAGTAGGATCCTAGACATGATATTCAATGTAGGTAAAAGAATAACTAATTCCAAGAGCATCAAAGAAGCCATGGCTATAAATGACAAAGAATTGAATGAACTAGCTGACAAGGAGTGTATCCTAATACCAACTATGGACTTGGAGTTAATTCATGAGTATCACCAAAGGGCCATGAACATCCTCCAATAGTAGCAAGTGAGTTCTCTAGCACATGGCCCACCACCCAATTAGTTGAATGATATTCTATTTTGTAAAAACGTTGTAACATTTCAAAACTAGAATATCCTTTTATAAAGGCATATGCTAGTTTGTTAGTGTATTTACCTCTAGGTCAACTTAGTTTATAAAATCAAATGTATTCTATAACCTTATTAAAAAGGATAGTTATCCTTATCTTTTGTATATTTATATCTTTTAACTGACCATTATACTATCTTGTCCTTCTGTAAAAAAGCAATAACACCATTTCATAAGAGAGAGAATCTTAAGCAAAATTTGTATACTTTAAGCAATTAATACAATCAAGGAACTCTATAAAGATTGTCCAAAATTTGTTGTGTTAATTGTTCATATGGTTTTTATCTTAATTTTTGGTTCTAAATCTTGAATTTGAATGGATTTTATGAATTCTAAACTTGCATCTTTGATACAGGGTTGTTGATTTGTGATTATGCTATATTAGTTAAAGGATCTTAAATTTAATTCATTTCATTTCATCTATATTTAGATTTGATAATGTTATTTGATCTAGTTATTACCTATATGATTTCATATTGTCTTAGAATTTTTCTGGGTGTATGGTGAAATTTGAGCTTATGTTATTTTGCATTGTATATTGGTTAAATGCATATTTGGTTGAAATTTAAGCTTTGTCATGAGATTTGAGATAATGACCAACAATCACACCTTTATTTTATACCCTACCCTTTCCTTTTCTTTTGACCTTATCACTCTAGTTTAGATCTCATTGTAAATACTCATATACATTAGCTTTTAGCTTAGATTTTTGATCATAATTCACTAAGATTAACATAGGTATTTAAACATTCACAAGGACCATGGTGGCTCCCAACTACAAATCAATATAAATTTGTGGAATAGTCTAATTTTCTCTGACTCTATTCCACCATAGGTAACTTGATTACCAAAACCTGCTACTCATTCCATGAATTCTGAAAATTCTAAAATGAGAAGTGTTTTTAAACACTAACAGAACCTGTGATACATATAGAGGCATCGATAGAATGAGCTCCGTTGGTGCTAAAAGGAGAGATCTTGGTGAATTTATCAAATATTTGTTAGTCTTTACATTTTTTGATTTAATATTGGTGTTATATTTTCACTTTTACATAGTTACTTGCTCAAAAGTGTAAAGATCACTGATCTTTGTGGTCTTTGACTCATATTTTTGCTTCCTTTAAACAAAGATCAAATATCTTTGAAGTTAGATGCTTAATTCTAGTAAAGATAGCTTAAAAACTAAGAATCCACAATATTTGAGGTTAGAATAGCTTATTTTGATTAAATATTGGTATATCTTTCACAAATATGGGTTCATTTTGGCTTGGAATTGTAAAGGTTAACTATATTTATGTAATTAGACACATATTTGTGCTAGCTTAGTTGAGATTTGATGTCCTTTGTTGTTCTTCACATATATCTTTTCAAAATTAGTTTAATATGCAAGTTTAATCCTTGTTATTTATAAAGATTAACTTTACACATCATATTTCAAATAGGCTCCTCAATCTTCAAGCTAGAATTGCTAAGGATCCAAAGAAAATCACACTCAGAGACAAGAGAACCTCTGCTTGAATTGGAAGTCCATAGGAGAGCCAAGCAAGACAAAGGTAGACATAGGCATTCCAAATCTTTACCATATTTACCACTTCAAGGTACTCTTACATTCAAACTTCATCAAGGTATGGCTTGGTTGGAAAGTTCTCCTATCAACATATATGGTGCAGTTCATGACCTCCCTCATAATCCTAAAAAGTATTTACTAAATTTTGGTCGTAGAGGTATTGTGACAGCAAAAAAACATGTTAAATCATTTAAAGTTGCATTAAGATTGTTAAATCTAGTTCATGAGGATATATCATGTAGGTTGTTTCTTTTAACATTTAAATATGTTGCATATGAGTTCTTTTAAACCTACCAGATGATTACATCACCACCTAAGAATAATTCAATAACATCTTCATTGACCAATTTAATAAGATCATTAACCCCTATGTCCTATACCAGTAATTTACTACCCTAAAAAGGGATGCCAATGAACCTATAATATCTTTCAATACAAGGTTATAAAATATGTACAGTAGGACCATTGATCCTTATAAATTGAATAGGCCTTAGCCTTGGAAATTTATAAATATACTCTTGATCTTATGACCTCAGTATTCACTAAAAGAGGTTGTATGTCCAATGAACACCTTAGATTTAGCTTATGCTAAAGCTATGATCATTAATGACCAAATACAACCTTAAGGTCAAATGGTTTATTCTATTCTTAATGTCAATCCACATATGCCTACCTTAAATGCCTTTCCTAATAATAATCATAATGTGGAAGCTCTCAACTAGCTCCCAAATCTAAATTAGTTACCTCTAAGGCATGTTAGCCCTAACTAAAATTTAGGGTTCTTGAACTACCCTACCAATAATGGATTTAATACAATTGACCAAAAAGCCTTAGTACCAACCACTAGTGCCAATAGTAACTAAGTTCATAATTTAGAAACCCTAAATGTGAGAATGAATCCATTCTAAAAATGGTCCAAAAATTGAGCATTGACTTCCTTCAGCTGTAAAAACAAGTCAGTAATACTAGAGAAACTTCTAGTAGGAGCTTCTCTTTTCAAATATTCAATAGACCTAATAATAAGTTTAATAATGATAGTTTCCAAAATAATAGGAATAATGAACCATCTTCTAAAAAGAATAATATGGATATTAATATCATTAACATTGATTTTCTTGATTATTATAGAGTCCATTGTACTGCTAAGCATGGTGAGATTGATTGCATTGAAATTTGTAAATATTTTGAGGCATTTTAAGAAGAATTAGACACTTTTGAAGTAGTGCCTAAAAAATACAATGGTGCAAGTACTTCAGGATCCAAGCCTACTAATCAAACCTTCATGGTAGAGACATTTGATTTCCCCTTCCAAGAAGAAAATAAACTTGATGATGTTCTTAAATAAGTTCATGCCTTCCATCAGTTCTTGAAGAAGACATACCCTCTAAGGAATAGAGAATATAGGTAGCCTTTTACTACTTCTACTCCTCCAAAAAACTTTGTTACTCCTCTAGATACCACTTCAAATAATAATCCAAAACCTCCAAAGGCAAGTACTTCTAAACCTAATGCTAATGCTTCTAATTCTTCCATTAGGATTGGTTATAACATTATAGAGGACATCAAGAAAATCAAAGCTAATATTACTTTGCATGAATTGACCAAAATCATAGAACAAAGGGATATACTATTGGAATCCTTATGTAAGAATCCTAGCAAAGTGACCAAGGCTAATAATGAAAAATTAGCCATGCATAAATCTAAAATAAAGTCTTCACCCTTTTTTCTTATGGTCAAAATGTTTGGCAATAACTTGCATAATTAGTTGATGGATTCTAGTGCCTCTACCAATGTCATGTTTGTAAGTGTTTGTAAATAGCTTGGTTTAACCTCCATTAAGTCTAATAGGGTTGTCACTCAATCAAATAATTCTAGAGTCAAGGTTTTAGGATAATTGTTAAATGTTCACATACAATTGGCTTCTGAGCCAAGGGTCCAACAATTTGTTGATATCCAACTAGTGGATATACTTGATGCATATGGATTGCTTTTAAGTAGAAAGTGGACAAAGGCTTTGAATGGATATATGTCCACTAATTTTTTACACCTATGGATGCCTTGGAAGGAAGTTCCCAACCAAATTAGATTTTAAATAGATCCAAGAATGAAACATATGATTATTGAGTATAATTTTGTCAATGAAAGGGTTAAAATAATTGATTCAAACTTAAGGGTTTTCACCATAGAAACTACTAAGGTTTGTGATCCTAAAATTTTTAATGTTATGCCTAGGTTATAGAAGTTGCATTTTGATGGGGCTAGGTGTAAAGTTGGATCTAGAGTAAGCATTATTCTAATTAACCCTATTGGTCATAAACACCATGCTTCCTATAGACTCTAGTTTCCTTGCACCAACAACCTTGAAGAATATGAAGCCCTCATATTAGGTCTATAATTTACCATTAAAAACAAGGTCAAAGAACTAATGGTCTATGGTGATTCAAAACTAGTAGTGAATCAATGAGAATAAAGTATCAATGTAATTTGTCATACCTTAAGAGGTATAATTTAGATTCTAGGATCTTATAGAATATTTTGATGCATTTACTATTATTTTTGTCCCTAGGGAAGAAAAAAATTTGTTGATGAGTTGGCATCTACTATAGTTAATCTCATGCCAAATCAAGATTCACCTAATTTTAATATTGAGCTTGTACCTTGCCCTTTTATTCCAAACAATGTGAACCATCTATAGGTCTTCAACGATAACCAATAGATATTGTATTTCATAACTAGGTCAAGAGAGTTTGAATCTCAAATCATTGATGAGAATGCATTCAAGGAAGGCAAATTTAATGGTAAAGACATTGAGTTGAATGACAAAAAAATTACCAAAGGTATGATTGTTTTGGAGAGATTATTTGATCAAGACAAGCTAGCTAAGGTCTCAAAGGTTCCCAAAGTAATTGGGAAGGACTACAATGTTGTTGATCTTGGCCCTCAATATTACCCTCAGTCAGTGAACATTGGAAAATCTTGTACTAGTGCTAAAGATAAGAGAGCCAAAGAGTTGTTAACAAAGTACAAAGATGTCATAGCTTGGTCTTATGATGAATTGAAGATTTTTGATCCAAGATTCATCACCTATATTATACCTCTTAAAGAAAGTTACAAACCCTTCAAACAAAAACAAAGGCCTATGAATCCTATCTTATAACCCATGATATTCAAGGAAGTCAAGAGATTGTTAGATGATAGAATTGTGTTTCCCACCAAGCAATCTACCTGGGTGGTCAATTTGGTGTTAGTCAGGAAGAATAATGGTGAGATTAGATTGTATATTGAATTTATAAATTTATATAAAGCATATAAAAAGGATAATTATCCTCTTCCCTCTCTTGAACAGGTGATACAAATTGTTTCAAGTTTAGCCAGGATGTCTTTTCTTGATGGTTTTTTAAGATACAACCGAGTGCTATTTGATAAGGAAGATAGAATGAAGACAAATTTCACAACTAATTGGGGCACCTTTTCATGTAATAGAATGCCTTTTGGATTGATAAATGTAGGAGCCACTTTTCAAAGGGGTATGGACCATGCCTTTCAAGGCCTGATTGGTAAGTGTATTATAATTTACATGGATGATTTAACTATTTTTTCTAAAAATAGGGAAGACCATTTCATGCATCTACAACAAGTATTGGAAATGTGTAGAAGGTATGGAATCTCACTTAACCCTAAAAAAATCATATTTTGTGTTAATGAAGGTAAACTATTAGGCCATGTCATCACTAAGGATGGAATTTCCATCGACCCTAAAAAAGTGGAAGCTATATCTAAGATAGAGCCTCCCAATAGTAAAAAGGAATTGAAGTCATTTTTTGGAAAGATAAACTTTTTAAGAAAGTTCATTTATGGATTTGTAGAGATTGTCAAACCATTAAATGACATGCTAAAAAAAGATGTTAAAGTCTCATGGAATGAGGAATCTAAGAAGACCTTTGGGGACATCAAAAGTGTAATCAGCTAGGCTCCAATCTTGATAAGTCCTAACTTCTTAAAGGACTTCTATCTCTACTCTTTCTCATCTGATCATATCATTGCTATTGTGTTAACTTATAAAATAAAAGGATCTGACCATCCAATTACTTTTATGAGTAATAATCTAAAAAAAATTGAGCTAAACTATCCCCTAATAGATAAATAAGCCTGTGTATTAGTTAAAGCGATCAATAAATTTAGGCACTACATTCTTAGGAACAAGGTGCATGTTATTCTACTAGATCCAACTACTAAGCTAATGTTAATCTAGTATGAACTTAGAGAATGAAGATCTAAATGGATGTCTATTTTCCAAGAGTATGACATGGAAAAAGACTACAAAAATGTTAAAGTTTCAAGGTTTTATCCAAATGATTACTAATACCATCCCTAAGCTAAGTATTATGCAACTTGATCAATAAATTTTTTAATCTAGTGGGTAGTATAATTCCATCAGTCATTTACTAATCAATAGCACTTGTCTTACAAGACTAACCAAGAAGTAGAAAAGAGATTTGAGGCTCAAGGTAGCTCACTAAATCATCAATAATGAGATCTTGTACTAAATTTTTTTTGAAGGTGTGTACCTGAGATGTGTCTCCAAGGAAGAAGCCACTGAAATGATGAGCACTTTCCATGAGAAGTTGGGAAGTGGGAATCCATCAAGAAGAACCACAACTCACAAAATCCATAGATATGGCTACTATTAGCCCACCATCTTCAAGGATGCTCATAAGCATGTAATGGAATGTCATTCATGCCATATATTTAACACTAAGGAGCCAAAGGTAGTAATACCTTTAAAATTAGTTATGCTTGAAAAACCCTTTGCCTAGTGGAGGCTAAACTTTGTAGGGGTAATCAATCCTAAGTCATGAGAAGGTCACAAGTATGTTCTGATAGTTACTAACTATTGTACAAGGTGGACTAAAACTATATCCACCAAACATTATAGGATTGAATAAGTGATCAATCTCTTAGAAGAAAGCATATGCACCATATTTGGAACTCTTATCTCTTTGGTATGTGATAATGGGTCAGCATTCACATCCATAGAGATGACAAAGTGGGCATATGATAATAGTATAATCCTCAAGTTCTCATCTAGACATTACCCTCAAAGTAATGGAGTGTTTGAATCAAAAAATAAGAACTTGATGAAATTCATTAAGAAGTCTATTACAGACAAACCTAGAACATGGCAAAAACTTTTCAATTATGCCCTTTGGGATGATAAAATGGGATTTAAATAGGCTCTTAAAGCATCTCTTTTATTGCTAGTATATGGCCAAGAAACTATATTCCCCATCAAACTCAAGCTACCAACTTACAAGTTTATGCTAGAGTACATGGAGGAAGACAAATAATTTGTAAACTCAAGGCTATTAGACATTGTCTAGATAAAAGATGCATGAGAAAAGGATTTTGATAATTTTAGCAGACATCAAACCATGGTAAAGAGGTAGTTTGACAAGAGATCAAAGATGAAGATGTTCAAACAAGGGGATTTAGCTCTTTGGGATGAAGCATCTAATCCTAAAGGAAAGCATGTTTAGTTCACACCTCCCTAGATTGGCCCCTATCAGATTGTAGACATGCTTGGAGATAATACCTTTAGACCCAAATACATACAAGGAAAAAAATTCACACTACCCACCAATGGGTAGTACCTCAAACATTACGTCTATATTTTTCCTCCTGAGGTTTTCATGGAGTAAATTAGTAAGATGGTTAGACTTAGTGTTGTAGGCTAGTTATTTCCTTCAGTTCTTTTGTTCCTATCCCTTATTTGTACATAAGCATGTATATATTTTTTTGCTTTCATTTTCTTTTTGCCTTGATATTTTTATTGTGTGTGTGCCTTTGTTTCCTTATTCTTGCTCCCAATAAGTCCTTTTGGACAACCCTCAACTCAAAGTTCCATAGTTTTCTTTAAACTCCAAAGTTTAGGAATGTGGGTATGAACCTTGTGCATATGATTGACCATGGGTCTAAAATGTGAGCCTAGTATTAGGATTTTAATAAAGTGGTAAATTCTAATGGAAGAGGCCAACTATTTCATAATATCTTAAACATTATCTTGACCTAAATTTGGTTTTAAGAAGATTTTCACTTGTAGGATGAAAGCTTAATCTATTGAGGCATAGTCATACTTTACAGTTAACAAATTTCCTTTCTTGGCATGATGGTTACAGCCATAGGTGATTTTTTTGAGCATTAAAGACTTGAATAAATCCTTAAACCTATTTGCCCTAGTTCCCAACCTTGCTAAAAGCATAAAATATCTAAAAAATGCAAAAAAAGGAATTCAATGCCAAATCAAAATCTTTTCTAGCATAGGTAATTGTGGTAATCTCCACAGGGCTATGGACACCTAGTTGGTAGTGGGGCAAGGCCTTTAGATAAGCCAAATGCATCTCTATCAAGGCTATGAATGCCTGGCTGATAGTAGAGAAATGCCCTAGGCTTCTGTGAACTAGAAACATGGTTCTTCATGAGTATCTAAACATGCTCCAAGTTAGTGTTTGTGATTAAAGACATGAAACCTGGAAGTTGTCCCCTAAATCTCATGGAAAATAATAAGTGGAATCAAAACACACACACACACATAACATGGTTATGTTTTGACATATTATCCCAATCCTACATATGCAAGGCTTGTTTTAACCATTAACTAATTTTGATAATGGCATTGATCAAGTGGAATGGATGACTTAGTTATTTGTCTGAACTAGAGTATCTAAGTTCTAACATATTTATATGTTTACCCTAAAATTTGCCATTTTTTGAGGTCAACATACCCCCATTTTTTTAAAATTGGGACCCTTGAGATACATTAAACCTTAACTTTGAAAACATGGCATGTTTTGAACATTATTAGAAGTTCAACATCATCTATTTTGATAATAATGGCCTATGTACTTATTATTCTGCTTTGAGCTTGCCTAATGTTTCTAATAGTTGGTCCTCATGTCTTAAACTTACAAGTTTCATGGAGCTCTTATTGATGGATCATTCTTAGATATTAAAATTTGACTCTATTCAGGATTTCACTAGCCTTTGGTTTGTGAAATTTTAGGCCTAGATTCATGTTCTAAAAACCCTCATTCAGAAAATCCTAGTTTAAGTCCTTGGTTCAAATTTATATTTGGCAAGAGTAAATTGGTGAGAATATTTCAAATTACTTTAGACTTAAGCCTAATTTTATGCTAAGTCTTAGTCATGTTTTGTAACATGACCAAACCCTAGCCTAAAACCATACTTTGTTTCTTTTCATTATTTCCCCCTTTTTGTTTCCTTTATTTCTAACCAAGTCTAACTTTTGTATTGGTAGGGTCCTTTTAATTTTTCTAGTGTGGTCCCCTTTGTTACCTATTTAGCCTAAAGTTTTAATTATAAGGCCCTATTCATGTTTATCAACATAAATGAGACCTTAGTTTAAACACTTTAGCCTAAGTCCTTATCACCCTAAGCCTTGACTTAAACACTTTTGCCTTTTGGAGATATAATGCTTCTTGCTTCATCGCAGATCTTGATGGAATGACATGAAGGAAGCCTAAAGATCCTAAAGCCTTCACCCTTTGGATAAATCCCACATCATCAAGAAGATCATGATAAATAGCTTGTACTTAAGCAAAATCAAATATCTAATGGTGTGATATTTCCTAAGGTTAAGTGGGTCCCTTTCATTAAATATGAGCTTAAGCCTTAGTTTTAACCTAAGGCCCTTTTATATTTTTTAATAGAATCAGACCTTAGAATAGAATTGGGGTTAATATTTAATTATTCAAAGGAGCCAATAACATGCAAGTGCTTAGATCAAGATAAATGTTTCATGTCCACTTACTCAAAATAATCTAATAGGGAAAGGACAATATTGAAATGTCAAAGGCCAAAGGAGTCCTACAAGGATCACAAGTGTCATCATCTCAGGGACTTAGATAGAGATCAACAGCCCATAGGTCATCCTCAGGGTCAATAGGGTCAAATCTTAGGAGACCTAAAAATCCACCATGTGGCACTCCTACATTCAAAGTTTAATGTTAATAGAACACCAAACCAATGGTGTGTACTCCCTTAGATCTTGATCAGATGGTTCTCACATCATTACAACTCTTGATCAGATGGAACAAATTGAATCCAAGATCTATGGAATGTAGTAACTTGAAGAGATTAAATTTGACATTATCATAAATGTCAATTGAAGTCCGTGAGGCTGGCATCAATGTCTAAGAGGCTATAAAATTCAATATCTTCAAATATTTTACTTAGATAAAGGGGCATGTTTTATATCATTCGATAGGTCATTTGATATCATGCTTTAAAACTTAACATAAAATATTTTAGCCTAAGTCTATAGAATGTCTATTAACATAAAATAAACTTATCTCAAGATATTTTAGCTTAATTTTCTCTTATGACCATGTAATAATTAAGGTTTGTGCATATTGTAAGCTCAACGGCTCATGCTTCATCAAGCCTGGATGATCTAATGGCACAAAATCAGTGATGACTATTTAGTGGAGCTCTAAGAGCCCATAGGCTTGAAATGTGGTAAATGCATGTTTAATATATAAATGGTGTAAGATGTAGAGCTCAAAAAGCCTATGGAGGTGCCAAGTGGCACAACCATAGGGTTTGATGTAAAGACAACAAATAACCACCAAGATATTGGATCATGATCAATGACTCGCATTAATTCTTGGGCAATGATTCGATGGTGTAAAACAAAAGGAAAATTTTAAATAAAATTAACTAGTGCTTTGAAGGTATTTATGAAAAATGTTGTGAAAGTTGCTAGATAGATGCTAAATAAGTGCCACAAAACAACAAAATAGAATATCTTCTGTGCTTGAAAAGGCAAATGTATAAAGGTAAAGGGTCAAAATCAAATTTGAATCATGTGTGAGCCTAAGTCTAAATAAGTTATCACAATTGAATCTTCAAGAGAGACCCAAAATTGCATAAAATAGCTTAATTTGAACTTAGATTGACCATAGTCAAGCTAAAAGGAGTTCAATTGTAATATAAGCCAAAATAATTGGCATAGAGACCATTTGTAGTCTAATTGTGAGCAATTTACAAGTTTGAAAGCTGTGATAACTCAGAGGCAACAATACAGGGATGAGACAAAGTTGTATCTATCTACAAAAAATGAAGGAAGGGTCTTCAAAGACATAAACTTGGACATTACAGCATTAAACATGGGTAATAAAAATTAGTCTGAACTCTTTACGACCATTGAAGAGATGTAACCCATCATGAAAGAAGAACATAAGATTATTGCTATGAACAAAATATATTATGACCTAGTTGTATTCCAAATGGTTAATCTCCACCATGCCACTACCAAACCTAAGGTAATCCACTATATTCACATCCTTGCTCCCATTTTTAAAGGCTATAAAATTAAGCAAGGTTGGATTATTCATAAAAGGACATTTAGGAAAATTGTATACATTTCCCCATTAGCCTTTAAAAGTTATTACAAAATTTAGAAACCCCAAGTAGACTTTCCCACCATCAAGCAATGGATTGGAAAGAATGAATTGGACACCATCCTTAGGCTATAGTTGCCCCAAGCAAACCACGTGATCCAAGACCCTACTAGCAATATCCCAGGTTCCCAATTTAGAGAGGGGGTTAGGTTAATCATGACTCTATTGAATAGAATATCAGGAGCCCCTTCAATCACTTATGTCAATAATAAATTGGTGTCCTACATCTAATTCATAGTATACAACAAGCTCACTCTCCCAATTGGAGATATGATCAACATCTATCTAGAATAACGATTCATGGCCATTAAGAATAAGACTAGTACACAATTATTCATGATGTCCTATATATTATATTCCTTGCTACCCTCCACCAAGATCCTTTATATAAAAAATTGGTCACCTGAGGGTAGATTCATAGTTTCCCATCACTATTTAAAACTACACATTTTTAAATATAGACATAACATCCAATTCATTTGTGATTGTGTTTATCCTACTTTAGTAGAATCCATTACAAGAATCCCCATGCCTAGGATTATCTCTCTAATCAAGAAATATATAGAGCTAATGGGAGACACCTGGTTGTATCCAGATTGTATAATGATTAGAATTGAAGAGATTTTGATCCAACCTTACAAGTTACCCATCTATGTTCCCATCAAGCTAGCAGAGCAAGAATTTTCATACCAACTTCTTTATGGTGTGGACAAAGTGTGTAAGGATAAGATTAAAGGCCTCCTCCATCCCTTTCCTTTAACCATTGGCATAACTATGCTATATAATTAGGATCATGTAAGTAATGTATCTAGGCACATTGAATCTTTCAAATTACAACTTGATGAGATGAAGTAGTGGGACCCTAATGACATCGTATCCCAAAATTTAAAATTTAAGTAAATTTCCAAGCCATTATATGAGCATAATCTTGATTTCCATGACACCTTGTATATCAAAGAAAACAATTTTGAGGAAATATTGGCTAGGCTCAAGGGACATAACATTAAATTTGAACATAGAATGACTAATCATTAGAAGCCACATGGAGACATATGGAAAATGGGACCTCTACAATAACATTTGCTACCTAGACCTTCAATTCCACATCAAGAACAACCACAAATGGAAGGGCAAAAACCCCAATAAAAATTTACATTAGGTCCTAGCAAGGAAAAGCTAGAAAAAGAACTATTGAGGGACCCTTATCCTCAACCCCTTAAATACTAACATCCCCCATTGAATTATTAAATAGGGTTTAAGTAAGGTTTATAGGTGTCTATCCTCTTAAAAATTTACCATAAAGGACAAAATAGTAACCTCTCTCTTAATTCCATAAAAGTGAAGGACATATACCCATTAAACATATCTGAAAGTCAATTTACCCCATGCACAAGTTTGATGTACAATGATTAGAAAAAATGTCTTCAGAGGTTAGCAGACCTATGTGTAGAGGTTGAGAAGGATGTTTCTTGGCTCAAAAGGCCCTCAAATTATACATTTTAGTTTTTAAATTATTGAGTGAATTATGAAACACCTACGTATGGATCTCCATATACCTAGTCATGTTTTTTGATCTCTTTAAAACCCTTATACTTGTTATGATTTAAATGAAGGATTTGTAGGTAGTCTCATGATTATGACCTTAGTGATGTGTTTTGAGGTTTTATTCTTCATCCCAATGCATCTATTAAATATGGAAAGATTATTCATAGCCAATTGGATCCAAAACAATACATGTAATTCAAATCCAATACAAATAGTGTATTCTTTTCCACATTTTGTCTATGATAGGCTTGTAGGTTTATTTTTAGGCCTAAAGCTCTTCTTCATCCAAATAAACTTACTCAATTGATGCTTTTCACTTCATATCAAGGGTCAAACCCTTTATAACATCTCATTGTTCTCAATTGGACAAAAGAAACTAAAGTTGATTTTCACTCATTCCATGAGTGAATTCAACTTATTTAATGATGAATACCCCATCTATGGACCAATCATTCATGATTAGTTCAACTATGGGAAATCTAGAAAATCCCCACATGGCATCACTCATGGGATCTAACTAAGACTGTTAATATTGATGTACATGATTATATCAAGTGATGGATATTAGCTTTGATGAAGGAGGAAGAGAGAAAAATAGTAGCTACTATAAGGTTAGATAACAAGTAAATGGAGACTCTCAGAGCTTCAAGAAGCACCCAGATGGAGGCTTCTAAACCTCCAAATTACATCAAACTTGATACTACTATATAATTAAATCTAGAGACAATTGGATTAGAAAGAGTGACAACTAGAAAGGCCATGATGGGGACTAAAGAATTCACATTTCAAAAGGTTGATCCATTTGTAGGCTTAACTCCAATTAGAGGATAGCAACTTGGTGAACCCCCCATCCATGCGGAAGATATAGAAAGCCTAGCTGAGGCTCATTCGATTCAGGTCAGAGAAGGCATCAGGGGTATGAAGAAAAAATATATATAAATTGGAGAAAGAAAAGAAGAATTTGGAGACATGAGTTATCTTATCAGTATATGAGGAAATGATAAAAATGCTTGATGAATATTTTTATGACATGTTTTATACACTAAAAATAATGAAATTGAGGTAGAGTGCATTGGCACAATAGAATATAATGGCTAAGGGACTAATATCCCAATGACAAGCTTCAGAGGATAAAATAATAGGGTTGATCAACATTCATGTTGAAAGTCAGATCCCTAGATTGAAGACCATTGGTTTGGGACATCTGGACATAATTATAGGAATCATTGTGTACAAGGTCTAGAATTTAAGTACATGATCATTGGAACTAGAGAGACTCTTAAAGGATGATGAAGATCTAATGGGGAGGATTGAACAGATCCATGGGATAATGTTCATTGACCTTGAACAGCCCACTATCCAAGGCATCATGAAAGATGATGAGTTTAAACATAGGGATACTTTGGTGATACAACAAATAATAAGTAAACTTCAAGGCTAGTCTGGGGTAGACAATAGTAGGATCCTAGACAATATCTTCAATATAGGTGAAATAATCAATGAGGCTAAGATCATTAAAGATGCCATGACTAAAAATGATAGAGAATTGAATGAGCTAGCTTATAAGGAGGAGGATTGTCTCCTAAAACTAGTTGTGGACTTGGAATTAGTCAATGAGTAGCACCAAAGGGCCAAGAACATCCTCTAATAGCAGAAAGTGAGTTCTCCAGCATAGGGCCCACCACCCAATTAGTTGAATGATATTCTATTTTGTAAAATCTTTGTAACATTTTGAAAATGGAATATCCTTTTATAAAGTCATATGCTAGTCTATTAGCATATTTGCCTCTAGGTTAGCTTAGTTTATAGAAGTAAATGTATTATATAACCTTGTCAAAAAATATAGTTATCCTTATCTTTTATACATTTGTATCTTGTAAGTGATAGGTATACTATCTTGTCCTTATATAAAAAGGTACTACTACCATTTTTTAAGAGAGGGAATTTTAAGCAAAATTTGTATACTTTGAGCAATTAATACAATCAAGGAATTCCATAAAGATTTCCAAAATTTGTTGTGTTAATTATTAATATGGATTTAACCTCAATTGTTGGTTCTAAATCTTGAATTTGAATGGCTTTTATGAATTCTAAACTTGCATCTTTTATATAGGGTTGTTGATTTGTGCTTATGCTAAATTAGTTGAAGGATATTGTATTTAAATTATTTCATTTATATTATATTCAGATGTGCTAATGCTATTTTAATGGGGTAACAAATCTTTAAGTATATCTTGTTCTTACCTATATGTTTTCATATTGTCTTTAGAAGTTTGTTTGGTGTATGGTGAAATTTGACCTTATGATTTTTTACATTATATACTAGTTAAATGCATATTTGGTTGAAATTTAAGCCTTTTCATTATATTTGAGATAATGACCAACAATCACACATTTCTTTTCTACCTTACCCTTTCCTTTTGCTTCTTTTTGACTAGATCACTCTAGTTTAGATCCCATTATAAATATTCATATAGATTATCTTTTAGATTAGAGATTTGATTATAATTCACTAAAATTAGCATATCTATTTCAATATTCACAAGGACCACGGTGTCTCCCAACTACCAATCAATATAAGTTTATGTAATAGTTTAATTTGCTCTGCATCTATTCCATCACAAGTAACCTGATTACCAAAACTTGTTACTCATGCCATGAAATCACATAATTATAAAATGAGAAGTGTTCTTAAACACTAAGAGAACTTGTGATACACATATAGGAATCAACACCAGGCATATCACTATAGGACCAAGTGAACACTTCACTATGATCTATTAAAAACATAGTGAAATCCTAGTGCTCCTAGGGATCTAAATATTTGTTGACCTTAATTATTCATGAGTCTCATGGGATCATATGTTAATGTCAATGGTAGACTTATTTAATATACTATAGGTTTCAAATGGAAATGATTTATGTAGATTGAATTTCTTTGCACTTAAATTAGTTAAGATCGACTCATCATGTTGGCACTAAAGAATAGGGATGGTGGGAAAATCTTGACCTATTATGTTTGGGTGGATAAAGGAATGGTTTTGACCTTCCCATCATAATAATAGATGAAAGGATCTATGGTGATGGTATTAACTAAAAAAACATTTGGGGGAATGGATACGACGCCATCTATTGAAGAAGGGGTGTTGGATGGTGAAGATGGCATGTCCTCTTCAAAAATAGGCAAAAGAGTAACTTCTAGGGTAGTTTTGGTTTTTCTGTTAAAACCAAGGTCATTATTTTCATGGGGTTTCCTAAAATATCCTAACATAACCTCATGTGGACCTTGTTCTTAGCAGCCTATGCTAAAACCCTTCCAAACACACCATTTTAGTTATGTTTTTATAAAGTGTGGTTTATCTAGGAATGAAAAGGTTGAGGTAAATGGTTTAGGATAGGTTTGGTTAATAAGGCCTGAAGAAGGATGATTTATTATCCCATAGATCAAATGGGTGTAGAGGAAAGGTGGACCCAAGGGAATAATCTCTCATATATTTGGATAATATGCATGATGTTTATCTAGACACCCATATTCCTAGGGAGTATGGAGAGTATTGAGTGTCAATAACTAATACTCTCCAATCGATAGCTACTAAAATGTGGAATCAATATACTCCTTGACAATCCTTAATATATGGATTGTCTTACTAGAGGATAAATCATTGCACGATGATGGGGTAGTGTTTTGTAATGGAATTAAAACATAATTTGGTTGAAAGGTGAGTTTGTAGGTTTTAAATGAATGGGGATCAATCGAGACATTGTGAATTTTACCTTCATGTTCAAATTTAATACATCAATGCAAGGTTGAGGGGATGTAATGCATAATGCATATCCAGGGATGCCATAACATGATGTTATATTGAAACTCCCCTTCTATTATGTAAAATAGTTTAGGTATAACATGTACACATACTTGAATGTGAAGGACTACCATTCCTAACACAAGGGCAATAGTATCATTGAATGATCATAAAATGGTGTGGGATTAGGTTATAACAATTTTAGGTAATTGTAATTGTTTAAATGCATGAGAGGATATAATATTTAAGCTTACACCATTATCAATAATTACTCATTTGATTTGAGTCTAGTCAATTTAGGTAGTGATAAATAGTGGGGGATCCTAGTCATCAAACTATAATGGTGATATTTCTAACTCAAGAAATGTTATGGATAATAGCTTTTGAAGTGATGTGATGAAATTTAATAAAGTTTGGGGTTCATCAACTTGTATCTTAGTATCTTGTAAGGCTTATATCATAGCCTCACGATGTTGTGGATAATTTTGAACAAGTTCATATAGAGACATTTTGATCAAAAGCTAATGAAGATACTTTAAAATGGATATCTATATTAGTTCTGAAGCATTATTGTTTTGTATTTTCCCTAAAATAGAAATTTTAGGTTTCAGAGTAGGTGTTGTAGGATTATTTTTGGTAGGAGTTGGTGCTTTCATAATAGTTACTTTAGCTTTATTGTGATTGTGGATCTTATGACCTTGGGTTTGGGATCATGTAGCTATGTGAATTACATATATCTAAAATAAAGGGGGATTTATCATGTTCTCAGACTTGTCCATATCTAGAGGATTTAGGAGATGTTGAGCTCTATCAGAGGTTTTATCTTCTTTTACATCTCATTCTAATACTATTGGTAATTTATTATTTTATGAGGTGGATCTAACCCTAGTAGTTTAATTATGGGGATGGTGATGATCTAACTATTCTATTAAAATATCATCTTCCTCTAATAAGTTTTGGACCATAGCTTTTAGCATGTTACAACTTTCTATATCATGACCTATTATTTTATGATATATGCATTTGCTATTTTGTCGATACCACATTGGTTTTTGGAAATATGAGCGTTAATGGGTTTTATGGGTGGTAGAGTGACAAGGGAGGTCTGAAGAAATTGATGAAAGATCTTAGAATAAGATTGCTTCAATGGATTTAGACTAGGTTTTTCAATCCTCTGAGGTATTAACAAGGAATGGGTATTTGACTTTGAACCATGACCTTTCAAATTGGTTGTTTGGATATTTCCTATGGTAGGTAATTTGTGTTTAAGATAAGCTCTTACACCTAAACCTTGTGGATATTAAGGGTTTAAAGTATTATGTATTGACAATATCACAGTGGGAAGATCCCTTTGTGATGATACATTTTCTTTAGTAGAGGATTCTATGATTGTGGATTTTAGTCTTACTAATGGATGGGGGCCTAATATAGATAATTTTGTTCGAATCAGTGTCAGTGATGCCTTCCCTTTTTGAATCTGATAGGGGGTAGTGAGGATATCATTTTTAGGGAGTTTAATATTAATAGGAGGATGTTGTAAGGATTTTACTCATGGTGACTTGAATCTTTTTTTATACCTATAGCTTTTCCATTAATATATCTAAAATTTAAGTCTTCTAAAGTAATGAAGGGAACTAGTCTTGGGTTGGTTTGAGGTAACATGACAATTTACTCAGGGGGTAGTAAGCTAGAGGGGATGGGTATGCTAGATGCAGGTATTGAGATGATGTCATATCTTCTGGAATGTCTAAACAAGCCTTTTCCTTGAGATACTTTTCTTCTTTTATTTCTAGTTGATCATCCTAATTGTTTTCAGCCACTATTTCCTTAAGTGTATCCCAAATAATGAGATCTAAAAATATTGAGGATGTTTTTAGGATAACTTCACTTAATTTAGATGTATTGAAGGTGTTTCCTATAAGGAGATTAGGGATAGAAGTAATACCAACTTATTTAGGTAGAAGTTGATCATGAATCATACTGATTATATGGGTGTTGTGGTCTGAGGTGGATCCTAAATTAGCCTAAATGGAATTAGATGTGGAAGTGTGGTTAGGAAATAACTACCTAAAGATGTCTATAGATTGACTAGGGGGAATGTTAGGGTTGTCTAATAGCTCCCCTTGATCAATAAGGTTTTGTATTAGACCCTTAAAATAAAGACACCTATTGACATCATGACCTATTACATGGTGAAAGTTACAAAAGTCATTTTCCTTAAAATAACTAGGCTTAGGGAGAGAATAATCAATAGGTCTCATTAGAGGAAGTTAATTGAGAGATGTTTCTAAGAGATTATCCAAGATAGATAAATAAGACTCTCCTAAAGGTGTATACTATAATAAAGGAAAATGTGTTAATGGTTTTTGGGATTGTGTTTGAGAAGTATAGGGATTATATTGGCCTTTTGTTTGTGATGGGGCTGATTTTACAACTATGGCATTAGCAGCTCCTTTGGGATTATTATTGTTAGTCCCTTTAGAGGGATCAAGTTTGAAGTTTTTACTATACAATTTCACTTTCCCTTCTTCCAAGGCTCTAATTTATAATTAGTGGGTCATTAAAAAGGCCTCATCAAAGGTTTTGAAGGAATCCACTTGTAATGTTGATGAGATATGTTTATCATATGCTCTCATAAATAATTTAATTAATTTAGGTTATGAAAAGGAAAAGGTGATTTGTTTATGAGACTCCTCTATCTAGCCATAAAATTAATGATATACTTATCATCAAACTATTTGATGGTGTAGAGGTTAGTGATAACTACTTTTATTACAATGTTGATAGAAAATATATCTAAGAATATTTGAGCTAGCTACCCAAAAGAGAACAGGGAATGCTAAGGGATTAAGTTATACCAATCTCAGGCAGGTCAAACTAGTAACATGGGAAACATCCTAAGGAGAATAGTATTATCGTGAGCTATAAGATATAAAGTGTGTCTAAATACTTGAAGGTGTTACTAAGGATATTCCTTATTTTGAAACTTGGTAAACTTTAAAAGATCACATTATAAAGGGTATGGTTTAATGGGGATAACTGGGTTAATAGGTTCATTATGGATTTGTTCATAAGTGAGTAAATTTTTTTGCCTAGAGGCAAAGGCTTCTAAATTGGCCATCCTATTCATAAAGATACTCATAAGGTCTAATTAAGTATTGTATTATATTTTCAAGGAGGTTGACTTACAGGGGATTGTTATAAAGGTTGAGTTTGGGGATTTAAAGGTACACTAGTTTATATAGGTGGAAGGGTTATTGGGATTGAGATAACTACATTCTGAAGTGTCATGGTAAGAGGTAAAATAGATGTAGGTTGAGGTATGGTTACATTTTGAGCTTGGGTACTAGTTGGGGATGGACCATTATATGTTACAAGAGGTGGATTGACTAAAGGTTGCATAGTGTTAGTGTCAGAACTCATTGGGGGAAGACTATTATGGGAGGACACCATAGCTATGGTAAACCCTTCACCTTCCTCTAAAGGCATGCCATAAGCATTTTTAGAAAAATGTGTAGGTGGGAAAGTGGAATACATATATCTTAGGAGTGGTGGTAATGGTTAAACATGATTGGATTACTATCTAATATGGAGGTGAGTTTAAGATCACCTTGAGTATAATACTAGGGAATACCTTCCCTTGTAAACTCAAGGGAAGTAGGAGGACTAGGAAAATTCTCTATGAATGAAGATGAAGATGGAGGTCTGGTTTGTTTTAGTGACTATTGTCACATCAAAACCATGTAGTAATGAAGGAAAAGAAATAAAAAATAAAATTAAAATTCACTCAATAGTCTTTTTGAGTATCTTGTATTTATTGAAAAACAAATGCATACACACTGTAACATGGTCCTAAAGAGATTTTACTTTCTTAACTTGAAAGTGTGATAAAAGAAAAGAAAGGTCATCGAAGGTCCTAAGAAACAACAATCTAGAGATCATTTTAGGTTTATAAAGGCTCAAAAATATATCTATACTAGAATAGATACGTGGCCTGGTATTAAGGCCTACCCCCTCACTTCACACACTATAGTGTAAGGGTGTTGGGTGCTTAGCTACTGTATATCAAATAACCAAGGTTTATACTTATTTAGCATACTGCATTGGTTCCCCACATGATAATGAAATCCAAGTAGGATAACTGGGATGAAGGTTACTATTAGGTGATGAAATCTCAATCAGTTCCCTTATGTTAATGTTTGATGGATTTATTATGTAAGTGGTTTGGTATGTGTGTGAAATAAGTGATTTTTATCAATAAATTAACCCAACAAAATTATTCTATATGAATTACCTAAGCAAGAAAAAATGGATGCAATTACTTTTAATCTTTAAAAAGGAAATTAAAAATAATTTTGGATTTTTTTAAAATTAAGACAATAATTAAGAGAAAAGGAGAGAAAGATGGATAAATTCCCAATCAATTATAATAAGAAAAATGATACCTTAGGAGTCCCACCAGGTGTGCCAAAATGCTATAGTAGTTTTTCATTTTTTCTTTTAATTTAATTAACTTACTCAAAACTCAATGAAAATTAGGGTTTACGATGAATACCTAGAGATATGAAGATGGTTGTGCACTGCTTAAATCCAATGAATGTAATAACTTCCTTTTGGCTTCAAGGAATAACCTCTATACAAAAAAATAACTTGGATAAAATGTAATAGATAGATGGGTGAGATGCCTAGTTAGAAGCCAGTCCTAGGAAGTTATGAACTTCCTCAAGTGGATGTTAGCTCACTATTTTCATAATTAAGTGGATAAATAACACTTAAAATTATAAAAGATAAATATGTGATAATAATAATGATTATTAATTAATCTCCATTTAAGGTATCAATGTAACCAATGGATTCATCCTAATATGTTGTAGTAGCATTAGCATCTTCTTATATAACATCAATTAGGTTAAAAGTGGCTTTAATCAAGGGAGAATAAACAATGACACAAAGTGCTAACTCAAAATCTGTCACTATGATAAAAAAAAGGGGCTGAGATACTATAGGTAGATCATTAATATTAATGATGTTGTATATAATACCTAGCAAAGTTATCTACATAATAAGATAATGTTTAAAATGATAGAAAATTAGAATGATTTAAAGATAGGAGACTAATATTAAAGGCTTGAGTTTTTAAAACCAAGTACAATAGATTGATGCCAATCATGTAGGATCGATACCTATCCTATAGGATTAGTGTTGATCAAAATGAATTGGCATCAATTCAATCTAGAGCTAAACTTAATTAAAATAAAGACTTTAAAATATGATAGAGATAATAAATAGACATATTGGATATAAGTTGTATTCTAAGGACTGGATAAAAAAATAAAAGCAAATATACTAATGATAAATGAAATAAATAAGATAAGTACTTACCTTAAAGTTGGTTACAAGTAGAATAAATTATTTCCCATAAATACAAGTAGTTTTTCAAGCTCGTAATGGTGGATGCAGGTTGTATGCAATAGAATTATGATAGAGTGGTGTTAAGGCATCCTTAGTTAACTAAAAATTCAATTAGCATTTTAAGATTCAGAGTTTCTGAGCCTTGAGCCAAAGGGTTGGCTGGGTATAAATGGATCAACGCCAATTTGGAGAATCGACACCAATTCACCCAATTTAGCAAATGGAGGTTTTATCTATGTTGGTTTATTATAACTGTTGATGATGAAAATTGTGTTTGATCTTAATCAATCAACAATGAGAAGTTTCAAGCTATGGGACAATGCGGCTTGAAACAACCTCCAAATTTTAGAGAAGCTGGTCTCTTCTTTTGTATCCAGTGTTGGGGAAAAGGGATAGGAGATTAAACAAAAATGCAAATGTAGGAATTGAAACCTAACTATGGTGATGCGCTTGAGTGTAATCTTAATCCTAACCTAAGCACAGTGAAACTATATATAGGATTTAATTACATTTAAGAGCAGACAAGTGCATGATCAATGTAAAATATTGAAATAATAGAAACAGAGGCTCACAACAGGGGATTCTTTTGCTGAGATATAGAGAATGTCAAAAAAGGCATAGTGTTCAATATTTTGAATAGAATTTTCCAATCACATAAGATGCATAAAAAGTCACGTATAATTATGTAAACCTTCCAGCTCAAGAAAATGAGACAAAAGCAAATGACATTCCTAATCACAACTTTAGAAAATCTGCAGTATAGACTACTTTGCAAATGACATAGATAACACCAACCAAGGCATGGAGTTCAAATCTTCTTAATTCATTCAGCCACATAAAAGGCATAGAAACATGCACAGTTACATCAACTTTACAACTCAAGAAAATTGAGACAAGAGCAAATGATATTACTGGTCAAAAACTCTAGAAGGTCTCAAACTATAGAATCCCTCTTTTACAATTCTTCTTCTTTTATAACCTCAGATCTCTCACCATTTTTCTCTTTCCCATGTAATTCTACTCCATCCTTAACTCACAGGGGACAAACAGATAGTGCTTTCAATGCCTTGGATGCATCCTGGTCTTATCAAGAACTACCCTGACTGCGGCATGGTGATTCATATCTAGTACCTCGTTGACGTAGGAAAAATGCACCTAGTGGTAGGAAGTCAAACTCCTACCTTCTCCTCGCAACATGGAAACTCTCCTCTCACCTGTGGGACTGGCGAAGCTAGAGGGAAGAGCCTTTAGATAAGGGCTAACTCCCTTTGATGCATCATTTTTTTTCCGGCAAGTGCTAATACAGGTATATACAACTATATAATGAAGGGGGGATGAAAAGGGAAAGGAGATTGCAAGAAAAATAAACTATTATAAAGAGGTGATGCACCAAAATAAGTCAACCTTCCCACATCCACACTCAGGATCAGACAAAAACAACATGCATATACTCAGACTTGACAGAAAGATTAGGCTGCAAGAAAATGACAGGGAGGTTCTTATGAAATCATAGGAATAGGGACTCACCAAGATGATGTGAAATACATATTGTAAGTGACTTCCTCTATTTTATACTTTCAAATAGAGCTCTTCTCCTGTCAGCTATAGAAAATGGCACTTTGTAGATAACTGGTGTGTTGGTGTTGAGCCTGTGAGAGCATCAAAAGACAATGACTGAACACAAATTAACACTCAGGTCATACATAGAATATCCATCCAAGAAGAGGTAAAAAAATTGCATTTATTGATTTAGGTGGAAATTTTAGTAGGGCTATGCCTTGTAAAATGTGGAAGATGATTACAAAATGACAAGTTTGCAATATATATGAGAAACTAGGAAGCCCATTTGGCACCCCCTCTTTACAAGTGGCCATCGCATCCCCTCATTGGGAAGAGGAAAACACTGTTGCTGATGTCATCATTCTAAAAGAGGCCTGCTAGAACCATGCTATATAATTGCCCAATTTGACTTTGGCGTTCAAGATTTAATGTGAAACACAGGCTGCACCCTCTTTTCTGCCAACAGATTGAAATTTGTCCTCCTTTTAATTAAATGAGCCACGCCATTTGTTGTTTATGCCATTTGGGGATTAGTAGGAAATAAATCACCTTCCCCTTGCCACTTGGACTGCTTCATCCCCTCCTATCTTGTCTCCTTGTCTTTTCTCAATTTTGTCTCATTTGGCTCATTCGGCCCCTCGAGGTGAACTCGTAGCGGGTCGTTGCATTCAGGGCTCCTTCTGGTTAGCGCTCTCTTTGCTTTGAAAACAAACGGCCATTTCACTTCATGAAAGTTGACGTTCACACGGCCATCATGTTTTGAAAACCAATGGCTAATCTACTTTGTTTATTTTGATGGCCTCTAGGATGTCCTTACTCTTGTCAAAACACTATCAGGTCCATATGGCTTCTTCTACAGCTTTGCTTTCATCTTAATGCCCTCCTGACTTTACTTAGTGCCTTTTGTATTTGGGCCAGAAGTTCCCCACAAGGGCATCTGCCCTTTGGGGCCTTTGGTGGGTCCCTTTTGTAGACACCGAAATTGTGTCTAACCCTTTTCATCCTCCCCTTAACCCCCATTTTATTCTCCCATGCCTATTTAACCCCTGTCGACCATTTTCCCACGAGCCTTGCCCTTGGCAGCATGTAAAAATGAGCAAAAAGCTAAAATTAGCCTTTGTCCCCATTCTGCATCTGCCGACGTCGGTCACTACTCAGCTGACGTCACCGATGTTGGTCACCCCTCGGCCGACGTCGGCAATCCTGCTGGCATCGGTTATCCTTAATACTGCATTCTCGACCCAAACACAAGATCCATTATCCATTATCCATTATTCGTTATTTGGTTGCCAATCAATTTCATGACTGGTTATCAGACCTTCTTTTAAAACATTCTTTCACTCAACCTTTGAAAGGATCAGCCAACTTTTGCATCTAATCAATCTGTAATCAAATCTCTGATATTCTCTCTCTCCGGTACAGGTATTCTACTTCAGTCATCTCGCTGGAGGTCTGCTACATTGAACTTTTACAACACACCGACAACATCAATTATGTCTCTTACTCTATCTTTAGCATGTAACAGGTAAGCATTTATTCTGTGCTTTCATTTTGTTCTCTGGTTATTGTTTTTAATTGATATTACCACCCTGACTTAGATTCAGAGTACAAACCTGACTTGACTTCCTCCCGTATCACCTCTATCCACCCTTTCTAGAATATACAGTCTGTAACTCTGGCCAAATTTCTGCACAAACCTCCAAACAATCCCTCTGACTCCCAAATCGGCTCCCTAACCCATAGATGAAAACTTCAGACCATTCTGCAATCCTAAAACCTTGTCCAGACCTGACCACACCCCATCCAAAAACTGCTGCCCCGACCGACGCTGGTCATTACCCCTATTGATGCCGGCACTTTAACTGACGTCGACACCCTTCCTTGACCGACGTCAGCACAGAGACTGACACCGGTGACTGTGCAGAGCAATTTGTTACATATCAGGTATGCATTTTGCTTTTTGTCTTTTATTTCTTTCATTCTGTCTTTCATTATTTCTATTTCTATCAAATATTATGTTTTTAGTCAGTGGGTTGATATCCCTCAAGGAAGTCTTCATACTTCAGGGATCAAGCTTTTGCTTGACAGCCCACCATCTCCTCATCTAACATTTTTCGTGTTTTAGTCTCTTTTTCTTTCTAGGTGTCATTCTTCCACAGCCAAAGAGGAGTACCTTCCAACGTCTAATTTTGGTGTGCATTACATCTAGGTAACATCTAACCTTGACCATTCTTCTTAGTTTCTTAATTCCTTCTTTGAATGTAGAAAGCGATATAGCATAGAAACATTTTGGCACGCTCGGTGGGACCCTAGGGCCTTCCTTGAGTTCTTTCTTTCTTTTCATATAGGGTGCATTAGGTTTCTCCCTTTTCACCTCTTTTGTCTCTTCTAAACGACACCATTGGCAGGACTAAAAAGAACTTTTCTTTCTTTTCTTGCACTTATAGACTAGTCAAAAATCATATTCTTCAACCCTTTCTCAACTTGTTTTCATTCCAACTTCACATTTCGACTTGGGCTTAAAACACTTTGCATTCATTTCTGCTTGCTTGCATTTCTTAGTCCACACCTAGTAATTAATAACCGCATCATGAATTAATCTAGTCCACTTTATGTTACACGACCAAACCACTTGCACAAAACAAACATCTTAACTTACCTGAGACAAGGCCCGACTGGGATTTTATCACCCAGCGGATACCTTACCCATCCTGGTGATCTTACTTGGATTTCATCACCAAGGGGAAAGCCCACTTTGTTCTCTGGCAGAGTCTAATCTCTAGGGGAAGTATATTTTGGCTAAGCAAGACCAGCTTATCACTAGACTCGTGAAGTGAGGGGAGCTTGCTCCTTAGCACCAGGCCAAGTACAGAACCTAACACAGACTTTTGAGCACCATAACTAGCCTGAAACCATCCATAGACTACTTCTTCTAGGACCCAACTCAAAAGCCAATCTTCCTCTACACATATTCTAAGGCATAAGCCACTATAATCCTAATAATTTTCTCCTAGGGTTTTTTTTAGGATCTGCTTGTGTTCTTCATCTTTTCTGTTCTTATCTACTTGTTTGAGCTTGTGAGGACATTCTTTCTTGCCTTGAATGGTTCTGACTCGTAGCCAAGCCAAGGCTCTAGTCGATCACGCGAGGCATTACCTGCTTCCATCTACCCCGTCCATAATCAGTCCTATAATGGAGTTCCACTCAGAGACTGAAAGAACTCCTACTAGACCATCCCTGACCCAGACTCCTATTGTCCCAAAAGGGGACCAAGATTTTTCATGATTCTTGGACCTCAACGTCAAAGCCTTGCAACACTATCTCATGAATAGCCAAATGCGAGACTCCTTGGGCAATCTAATTCACAGAATGCTGACCTCTCTTCTCGAGACTGTAGCCGTATCAACAGCATCCGTAGTTCAACCTTTAGACACCCAGGTTATTGCCTCAACAAATGACCAGCCTTTGACCAACCATCCAAGTGTGGCCTCTCCCTCCATCTTTGGGCCCACTTCCACAAGGGTTTTGGCCCCCTATCAACCTCAGCCCACTCAACCACTCTCTACCCCCTTTCAAAATCTGGTCGTCTCTATTCCACCTACCCTTGCTCCTATCAACACTAGGGTGGCTACCTACCCATTGGCCCATGTTACCACTAACCAACCTCCCATGGCAACATTGAGCCTAGCCATGCCTTCTACCCAACCATCCTTAGTCTCCTCTTCTATCCCTACGACTAGTCATCCGTACGTTGTGCCCTTACTGGTACAACCAACTACGTCGTATGCCTCTTCTAGCCTCTTTCAAGTGCCTTACAATCTAGGGGGCACTCCACCTGCCAATCTGTCAGTAGATATCATCAAAATGCTGATGGACAAGATGTTTAGCCTAGAGACCTCCATTTCTAGCTCACGCAATACTCTCTCATATGAACAAATTTGTAATGAGCCCATTCATCCTTCTATCCCGATCAGGCCATATCCCAGCTAGTGGGAACTTCCTAAGTTTTCTTATTTTCAAAGTAAGGAAGACCCACAACAGCACTTACGGCCATTCAGACATCCCTGTTACCTTATCACCCATGATGATGCGTTGCTTTTATGCACGTTTCTTATGTCTCTCTTAGGTGCTGCACTTGACTGGTACAGCTCCCTTGCTAGCCATTCCCTCTTCACGTTCACTCAGCTGGCCCAGCTCTTCCTTGATCATTTCTCTATCAACATCACCAAGAAGGTCTCAATCACAGACCTCTATTCTATCTGCCAATTTGAGGACAAATCCATTACTAATTTCATCGCTCGATGGAGGGGCCTCATCAATCAACTCTCCTTTTCCTTACCCCAACCCGAACTTATTGAACTTTTCTCCCAAGCCTGCACCAAACATATTTCTTCCACCTTAAGGGTTTAGACCTTTCACACTTTTGATGAAGCCTTCATGATGGCCCACAAACTTGAGTTATGTGCCATCAAGGAGAATAAAGTCAAGTTGTGGAGCAAGAATCCCAACTCCAAGACCAATGACCCCTCTTCTAAGCCTTCCTCATCCAATCCTAAATCTAAAGCTTCAGCTAACACTATGGTCATTAGACCTTCATCCTCTTCACCTTCAACTAACCAGCCTAAACCATCCACGTCCCAAAGCATCACCCGCCAATTCCAGCAGAGATACGTACAACGACAGTATACTCCACTCAGAGAATCATACGCGTATGTGCTGGAAAAACTCGTCAAACAGGGGGTCCTCAATCTCCCTCAGATCCGACCACCTTCACAATTTAATCCCTCACATGCCATCCCTACGTGGTATAGGGAAAATGACTTTTGCAACTACCACCGTGTTAAAGGCCATGACACAGGCAATTGTAAAACCCTTAAAAACATAATCCAAGACATGCTTGAAAAGGGTGACCTCATCCTAGACAATCCCAATGCACCACCTAATCAGGGTATCGACATCTTCAAACAACCATTCCCCAATCATCCACCAACTCAAAACAATGTCCAAACCTTGATTGACGACATTCATGAACACAACATTCAAATAGTCAATATGGTCTCACCCTTCATCCCCGACCAGACTCTTTCACAACCTCAAGAGGTGAGTCCATCCATCAGTCCATCACATGTGGATGAACCTCTTTCTCTGATTAGTTCTCCATCAACCTCTCTCATCTTGGAGGATGCCTTGACCTTACCAGCACTACCGGTTTCACCATCCTCCTTCTTGTTGCCCATGGAGGACCCAACCCTTCCTACTCCTCGACCGCAAGTGGAGGGCACAATCATCCCTACCCTTTACCCGCTTGAGGAGCCTCATTCTCCGGTTTCTTCTCCACCAAGGAAAGAACCTGTGTCTCCTTCATCTCCAACCAAGGATGAACCTGTCATGACTTCATCATGCCTTGGGACCAAGACTACCACACCTTCGGTCCCACAACCGTCAACATCTTCTCAAGAACCCAAACCTCATCCAACATCTTCTCAGCCATTTTCCCGATTAGTGGAGAAACTCAAACTTTTCCTTTCAAGGAAAGTGGAGCATCAGGTATTGTGGGAGTGTCTCATAGCTCTTCAACATGCCCATGCCCTCTCATCTCATGCTACTAATCCTCCCTTGGTAGAACCTCCCAAGACTCTCAACAAAAACTAGACTTCCACTTCTAGACCGTCTACACCTCAATCAACCGCATCAGGACCGAAACCCTCATCTACCCCATCTAAACCAATCAAGTCACTTGGCATTCACCCTGTCTCCAACCTCACTCATCCACAAGTGAAGGTGGACTTAGACCAGACCTCGACCAATAGTAGTCTTTAAATCAAATCAAAGAAGACTGCCAAACCACAGAGGTGAACTCCTACTCCCCCGTCACCATTGCCCTCCATTTTAGGCCCTCATCCTTCGACCTTGACCAAAGTCTTCCCCAATCATACCTCTAATCAAAACCAGTTGCCTCCTCTACTTCTTTTGCCTACTGTTAGCCTACCCTCTCCCAAAAGGGTGGTACCTCTCATGAAAAATGTATTGTCTCTGCCTGTCACCGCACCATCAACCCAGAAGGTGGTACGGAAGCCTCTTCCAACTCCGCCCAAGTAAAAGTCACCAGCATCGCACACATCGATGAGCACGGACCCTTTAGTGGGCTCATACTCTTTGATCTTACACCAACTTTTGCAGACTTCCAGCATAACTTTTCCACCCATCAGGCCTTTCCAACCCCTCGGGTCTAAGCCCTCCTGGTTCGACGACATGAAGATTTGCTTATACCATTGTATGCTAGGACATGATATCGAGACTTGTTGTGCCCTCAAGGCTGTCATTCACCGCTATCTAGAGAAAGACACTCTTCTCTTTGAGGACACTCTCGACCAACCCTTGACTCCTCATAACCCTCCAACCTCTTCAAACCCATCAACATCTCATCAACAGGTTACAACCCCTTTATTTCCTTCACCTCCTATCTTTGAAATCAATGCCATTCACATAACCACTAAGTCACAAAAGGACAAGGCAAAAGAAAAATCTGCCATTCCTTGGACTTACCCTTTCATCAATCCACCTCAACTACCCAAGCCTAAGATTTCTATCTTTGGCGCGCCTCAACCCTCTTCTTCTCCCTCTTCAGGGGCAATTCATGACTCCATGTTGAAACAACTTCACCAAACGCCTATGAAGATGTCTCTTTATGACCTCATCCAAACCTTGCCTCAACATCGTCAAGCCCTCATCAGAGCCCTATAGGCAACGAAGGTCCAACCCAAGGACCCCCAGCCACTTGCTGCCCTTGTCCACTCTTTAGCCCCTATTGCCTCCATCACATTCAGCGATTCTGAGATTCCCACATCCAACACGGAAGATCAGGATGCCACCCTCTTCATCACTGCCTATGTTGATCAAACATGCATTAAATGTGTTATGATCAATGGAGGCACCAGCATCAACATTATCTCCACCCATGCCTTTGATCAGTTGGCTCTTCCCAAGAATTGTGTCTCCAAAACTAACGCAATCTTGCGCTCCTTTAATGACACCACTACCACGACCATTGGCACAATCATCCTTCACATCCGCATTGGTCCACGCACAGTCCCAGAGCTCTTCTATATAATCGAAGGAGAGTTTCAATACAACATGTTGCTGGGCTAACCCTGGATCCATGCCATGGCCTGTGTCCCCTCCACCCTGCACCATTGTGTGAAATTCGAGCACAACGGGCAAGTCCACACCATTCCCACTGACCCTTCACCCTTCAAAAATTGTAACACCACCTACCATCCAAATGACATCCTCATTCTTATCAAGCCATCAATCCCGGCACCACCTCCATCTACGGAAACTTCAACCATTTCACAACAGGCGGTCGCCCTCACACCTCCCCTTCAAGCGACGACCACAGACCCCATGGAAGACATCTTCCAAAGACTTTCATTGGGGGAGTATCACTTACTAACCTTAGACATGTTCTAAACTCTACAAGAGTATGGATGCCTTCATCACAGCCCTAGTTACAACCATTGAATTGGGATGATCGTGCATTATGGTCCTCCTCAGCTCTAAACCAACCTTGTTTATGGGGGGCTTGATCAAGCTCCTACTGATGGCAATCCTCTTTCTTCACCTTAACCTTTCACATTAGACTTCTCATTTCTTGGCAACCCCACCTTTGCACAGACTTACCTTTACAGGTGTGCATGGAAGGGTTTTGGTTTCAGTCGCTATGAGCAGGGCTCCCATCAGCCCATCAAACCGCTCAACGATGACAATGCCAAGAAACGATATGGCTTGGGATATCATGACCCCACTCAAGACCCTATAGACCTTTGTCCCAAACCAACCATTGACCAATCTCCTTGATGCTCGCCCATTCCTCCTCCTTCACCGATGGAGTCGGTGGTTTCCATCCCTCCTAACTTTTTCAATGCCTAAATGCCATTCACTTGGGAACCCCTGACCTATCAACCAGGTAGGGTACCTAGGTCTCTCCCCCTCGTCTTCTCTCCATCTCATCCACACTGGGTGTTAGACATTCTTCCTACCACCAAATGGCTAGGGGGAGTTTGACTTTATACTACCTATCATGACCTCAACCAAACACCAATCTCGACCCGACCCTCAACCAGTCTCGACAAATCAGCGACCACATCAACCAACTTCTTAATCATCATCAGCATGTGACCAATATGGAGCGAAGTAAATGAGGAAAGTTTTCCCCTAATTGGCTCAAACCTTTCATTATCACGCACATGTATGGATCAGGAACTTATCGTTTGTCCTCTCTTGATGGACGACCAAAAACTGAGCCTCTTAATGCGTTGCATCTGTGACCATTCTACTGCTAGTTGAGTACTTGTCCACTTGACATTTAACTTGAGCTCATCCCTTGAGCAATCCCCATCCTCTTAATCCTAATTCCTTTCATCCCTATTCCTCTTAACAATTCCTCTATAACCCTTTTATACAGTATGGATGCTTTGTCCTAATAAACGGGAGCCCTTGACCTTCTATAATCTTGTCCATGACTCACATTTCTGTCAAAACAAATCAAGATGTCAGAATATCCACGGTCACCATATCAATATCAAATCAAAAGGCAGACTGCTCCCTCAAAGGATAGATGTACTATCATTGCTGTAGCTAATAGACTACTCCCTCGAAGGATAGCTATTCAAAAGCCCTTTATATTAAGCAAAATTCTAGACCACTCCCTCAAAGGATGGCTATGACTAATCTGGCAATAAACAACACTATCTTAGAAGCTTCCCGCATCGATTAGCTTCACAACTGACCACCAAGCACAATGACATCTCTATACAGGCTTCCTGCATTGATCAGTCTGTGCCAAAAAAAATAAAAATGAGTCATGGACTTGACTTATAGTTGTCTCAGGGTCTCCCATAAAAAAGGGCAAGGTTATCTCTGCTCTTAAAATAGGTCACCCTATTTCCTCCTATCCTAACACCTGCTCAAGGGACTTAGAGCTCACTTTAATATGAAAGTGATTTGATTACCGTTCTAACACAACATATGGTCAACGACATCATGCATGAATGGGGCTCTTCGTTCTAATAACCCCTATCTATGTTGTCATTTTGGTCCTTGTCAATGAAAGAGCAATTCGCCTTTCACTTATCTTTCACACTTTGGTCACATTCAACCAAACTTTTTTCCAACCATGCCAACCCAACATTTTCAGACCAACAACTCAACTCTCTTTTCAGGCTACTCCCATAGCCTATTCACACTAGTTTCTCTGGACACCAATACACATGAAAACTATCGACCGGACGCAATTTATGTTAAGCATAAACCAATACTTGCTGAAGCATAAATAGACCTCAATTCATCTTTAGCATACATCCATCACGAATATGGAAAATTGCTAGGGATGAAAGACCCCTCAACCAATGTTGCAAAATACACCATTTAGAAAAGGCTGTAACATCTTTTTCTACTCATCATTTCGACACATGACCAAACCAATCATCGACCAATCTTCTCAACTAGTTTGAACTACATTGGTCTAAGGCCCTAAGACCGGGGCTATGTAGGTAGCCCTCAGATGATACGACATCTTCTGGGGTTAGCTTGACCACCCTCGTTTGTTTGTCTCTCTAATGGACAAACCTTCTTTCCTCCTTTTGACCATGACCTTGCCCTCGACTAAGACCAATTCCATCCCTTTAACCCTTCTTCCCTTCTAGGGAGAACTACATTGGCCTGAGGCCCTTCACACAAGGGCTATGTAGGTAGCACTCAGATCACATAATGTGTTCTAAGGTTAGCTCAGCCACATCCTTTCATCCATTCATCCACCTCGACCAATGACCATTGGAGATCATGCCTATCTCCTCTGACTTCGACCACTTCTAAGACAATGTTGCCTTGGTTGTTTTTCCCTGTATGCTACCTCATGACTGGTTAGCCAAATTATGCGCAGACCATATTTTTAGACCCTCACAAGTATAGGATCACAAGCTGGTTGATCTGCACTACTTGTGACTTTTTTGTGTTTCTAGGAGCACTTCCTGAGCCCAGGATACCTGGAACACGATGACCCATTGGAGTTATAGCTTCAATTGAATAACCCGATCAGCTGCGACCACATGCTGGGGCCTAGTTATTTCAATTTTGGCACTCCTTGACCCTCAACCTGTGACAATTTGACTTGACCATCTCGTGCAATGGTATGCGCACAATCATGACTTTTGCAGCGTTCACCCTCACCCCTTTTTTCATCTACTCTTTGTCAAATCAGCACCCGATTCCCGATTCCCTTCCCTCGACTCCTACTTTGAGGGGGAATACCTCATCCATAATCAGGGAAATCCACCTCCTATTTTTGTCTTGCAATTCATTCGAACAACCAACAAGATGGAATCGACCTTATCCCACACCTGGGGCAACTAACTCCTATTTTTGTCTTGCAGTTCATCCAGAACAACCAACAAGACAAAAAGGGGCAAATGTAGACACTAAAATTGTGTCTAACCCTTGTCGTCCTCCTCTTAACCCCCATTTTATTCTCCCATGCCTATTTAACCCCTGTCGACCATTTTCCCATGAGCCTTGCCCCTGGTAGCATGTAAAAATGAGCAAAAAGCTAAAATTAGCCTCTATCCCCATTCTGCATCTGCCGACATCGATCACTACTCGGCCGACGTCGCTGACGTCGGTCACCCCTCGGCCAATGTTGGTGGTCCTGTTGGCATTGATTATCCTTAATACTACGTTCTTGACCCAAACGCAGGATTCATTATCCGTTATCCGTTATCCGTTATTCATTATTTGGTTACCAATCAGTTTCATGACCGGTTATCAAACCTTCTTTCAAAACAATCTTTCACTCGACCTTTGAAAGGATCAACCAACTTTTGCATCCAATCAATCTGCAATCAAATCTATAGTATTCTCTCTCTCTGGTACAGGTATTCTGCTTCAGTCATCTCGCTGGAGGTCTGCTACATCAAACTTCTGCAACACACCGACAACATCAATTATGTCTCCTACTCTGTCTTCAGCATGTAACAGGTAAGCATTTTTTCTGTGCTTTCATTTTATTCTCTAGTTATTATTTTTAATTGATATTACCACCCTGACTTAGATTCAGAGTACAAACCCAACTTGACTTCCTCCCGTATCACCTCTATCCACCCTTTCTAGAATATACAGTCTATAACTCTGCCCAAATTTCTACACAAACCCCCAAACAATCCCTCTGACTCCAAAATTGGCTCCCTAACCCACAGATGAAAACTTCAAACCATTCTGCAATCCTAAAACCTTGTCCAGACCCGACCAGACCCCATCCAAAAATTGTTACCCCAACCGATGCCAGTCATTACCCCTATCGACACCGGCACTTTAACTGATGTCGACACCCTTCCTTGACTGATGCCGGCATAGAGACCGACACCAGTGACTGTGTAGAGCAATTTGCTACATATCAGGTATGCATTTTGCTTTTTGTCTTTTATTTATTTCATTCTGTCTTTCACTATTTTTGTTTCTGTCAAATATTCTATTTTTAATCAGTGGGTTGATATCCCTCAAGGAAGTCTTCATACTTCAGGGATCAAGCTTTTTCTTGACAACCCACCATCTCCTCATCTAACATTTTTCGTGTTTTAGTCTCTTTTTCTTTGCAGGTGTCATTCCTCCACAGCCAAAGAGGAGTACCTTCCAACGTCTGATTTCGGTGTGCACGACTACATCCAGGTAACATCTAACCTTGACCATTCTTCTTAGTTTCTTAATTCCTTCTTTGAATGTAGAAAGCGATATAGCATAGAAACACCTTTGTATCTTCAAACGGTCTCTCGGGCTTGTTTGCTTTGTGTTTTCTGCAGACTTTTATCCATAGACATTTTCTGCAGATAAAAAGTCTACGGAAATTCTACCCAGGCCGGCTTGGCTATGCTTGAAGCACACCTGAATTCCTTTAAATTGTCAGCCCTATGCGAGGGCATTGAAATTAGACTGTCGATTGGACTAAAGCTGATGAATCAAGGCCGATGAACCAATGGTGAACTGGTGACCGTGAACTGAACTCATCAAATTGGGTCATTTAACCAAAGCCTGAAACAAGGCTACTTAAACTTAAAGATGAACAAACCAAATGTCGATGAACCAACCAAAGATTCGTGGCATTGAACCAGGCTAAATAAAACATGTCATTGAACTTGAGAAATCTGAAATGACTGGATTTGAATAGCGAGGGGAAAAGGTGAATGATTTTGCCTGTGGGCAAAATTGGTCAACAAATTGGCGACTCACAGGGGAAGCATGGCTGATTTGCTTAGAAGCCCAATTGCCCTAAAATCCATTGGGCACAGAGTCAAATGCAACTATGAAAAGTTAACAACAGCCCCAAAAGATTTGAGAATCAAATACAAAGCTTTACCCCACACGCAAAGGGAAACACACAAGGCTAAAAAACACTACCTGTGCAAACTGCACTTAGGGAAAGTAGGAAAAGAAACTGAAAACAAACTACTATATATAGCTAACTAGGTATTCTCACCTCTCGCCTAGATCTAAGGGAAAAATTCTTAAGTCCCCTTCCTGGCAAGAAGACTTATGGTGCCAAGCAATTAGCTGAATGAAAAAAAGAATTGGTGACCTGCTCCTCTTGCCTGCCACCATAGTTGGCTCATATTTGAGTGGATCAAAATCGAACATGCTTTCAACATAGATGTACTCTGCTTATCCTTGGAAACCTATTGAATTTTGGTCCATCACATTGGTGCTCCTCACCAAGAAATCAATGGCTACTGGCTCATCACCATAAGCCCTTTGATCTGCACATTTCCTCTGCAATGTATCATGGTCCAAATTATTTCCTTCTACCTCATTAAAAATTTTGTCAGACTCATCCTCTGCTTCCTCTTGGCCTTCTTGAAGAAGGGTGACTGTGGTGATGTTTGAAGTGGACTCACAAAATGATTGCTCATCCCACAGAATATCACCTCTCTATTTAAAACTCTCTTCTTCCAGACATTCCTTAAGGAAGACAGACTTCTCCTTTCCCTCTTTGCTGATCAGGACCTTTAAATTTTCAAAAATATTCTCCTAATCCTCCTCTAACTCAGGCTCCTCAGTACAGTCATCCTCATCATCAAAATAGCAAGGAAGTTCATCAAATAGAGGGGAAGAGAGCTTACCATGCATTTGTCCCTCCTTGTATTGTTGGAACATCTACATATATGCAAGACCTACATCTTCTTCGTTGTTGATAAGGTCTTCACAAGGAGCATCAATGATGATTTCTTCTTTGTTGTCACTCATGACAGCCTCTTGAAGATTTGCAGATTAGATCTTTTGCTCCTCACTCACCTCCTACAGAATAGGTTCCTCCTTGAGAAGGGGTGAAGTGGAGAAAACATGTGGAAGAGGAGGCAGTCCTTGAGCTAAAATCGAATGATTCTCCTCCTTCCACTTAATTAGCACTTCATTTATATCAGGCATGGCTTGATATCTCTCTTAGAGATGTGTAGGTGGGGTGTGTTTAGACATGGAATGTGTTGTTTGGTCTGAGCCATCCATCACACATTGGCTAAGAAATCTCTCTCTGGACTCCAACTCTATAATTCTCCTAGCTAGATCTTCTTGAAAAATCTTTTCCTGGAGGTCGTTAGCATTATTATGAGCAGGCACAGCTTCAACCTCTTCAAGGTTCTGAAAAAAACCTTGTTCTTCTTCCATTCTACCCCATGATTCTACTATTTCTCCTTAGTTTAGGATCTCTGAATTAGAATTTTGCTCCTGTGAGCAGGCAACAACTTTGTTTTCTCTAAGGCCTTAGGACTCCTCCACAAGGTTTGGAAGTTTTATCTCTCTTCCAAGAAGTAGCTTCATCCTAGCCTCTAAATCTTCAATTTTATTGGCTAGGTTGTCTTGAAAAAGTCTTTCTTAGAGGTCACCAGCATGATCCTCTTCAAAACTCTACGTTGGTTCCTGTCATTCCTTCCTCCAACTCAAAATCTGCACATTATGTTAAAGGACTTGGGGAGGTTGGGAAATGCAAGGAAGAGACTGTTGGTGCATTGGAGGAGTCTTTAGAAGAAGGATGTGCTGGCTGATGGTATTTTCCTAATGGAAGATTCACAATATAAGGAATTTAGAAGGTTCATCTCCATGGGAGGCTGTTCTGATGTTATCTCATGTTGGAAAGCTAGGCACATGGGATTGAGAGTGAATGCATTTGATGAGCTGGAGTGAGCAAGTGCAATCTGATAGAAAGGATTTGGTGTAAAAGAGGGGGTTTTCTTCAAATTAGGAAGGGGCGCGCAAGGCTGACTGCCTTGAATAAATGGATTTTTCCATTTTGCTACCTCCTCCATAATGGGTTGCAAGCCCTAAGCTTGCCTAAATGAGCATTCCTCTTTATATATCAGCTCATACTGATATCTGTACTGCTCTTCTAGCCTGTTAATCTCTAATTCCAAGGCCACTTCCCTTATAGTTGCAGGGCAACTAGGAGATCTGCTTGAGGGGATTGCATAAATATCTAGAGCCTGATTATATTCATATGAAGGAAAACAAGACCCATGATTTTGAGCAAAGGAAATATACATAAAATAAATGATTTCTGATGGCACCAGGCTGCTTAACCATCAGATTTAACTCAGAGTCACCAAATGCTGAAAATATTTGATTTGTTGTAATAAGACCAGCATCAATCCTGAAACCTTATTACGTTGTCAAACTGGGTCCCACCAGGCATGCCAGAACTATTGATGCAGGAAAAATGCACCCAGTGGTAAGACGCTGAACTCCTGCCTTCTCCTCACAACATGGAAACTCCCCTCTCACATGTGGGACTGGCGAAGCTAGAGGGAAGAGTCTCTAGATAAGGGCTAGCTCCCTTTGATGCATCATTTTCATTCCATCAAGTGCTAATACAGGTATATATAGCTATATAATGAAGGGGGGATGAAAAGAGAAAGGAGATTGTAGGAAAAACAAACTATTCTAAAGTGGTGATGCACCAAAATAAGTCAACCTTCACACATCCACACTCAAGATCAGACAAAAACCACATACATACACTCAGACTTGGTAGAAATACCAGGCTACAAGAAAATGGTAGGGAGGTTCTTATGAAAACACAGGAATAGGGACTCACCAAGATGCTATGAAATACATATTGTAAGTGACTTCCTCTATTCTATACTTCCAAATAGAGCTCTTCTCTTATCAACTGCAAAAAATGGCACTTTGTAGATAACTGGTGTGTTGGTGTTGAACCTGTGAGAGCATCAAAAGACAATGACTGAACACAAATTAACACTCAGGTCATACACAGAATATCCATCCAAGAAGAGGTAAAAAAACTATGTTTATTGATTCAGTTGGAAATTTTAGCAGGGCTACGCCTTGTAAAATGTGGAAGATGATTACAAAATGACAAGTTCGTAATATATATGAGAAACTAGGAAGCCCATTTGGCACCCCCTCTTTACAAGTGGCCATCACATCCCCTCATTGGGAAGAGGAAAACACTATTTCTGATGTCATCTTTCTAGAAGAGGCCTGCTAGAACCATGTTGTATAATCACCCAATTTGACTTTAGCGTTTAAGCATTAATGTGAAACACAGGCTGCATGCTCTTTTCTGCCAATAGATTGAAATTTGTCCTCCTTTTAATTGCATGGGCCACGTTGTTTGCTTTTTACACCATTTGGGGATTAACAGGCAATAAATCACCTTCCCCTTGCCACTTGGACTGCTTCATCCAATCCTATCTTGTCTCCTTGTCTTTTCTCAAATTTGTCTCATCTGGCTCATTTGGCCCCCTGGGGTGAACTCGTAGTGGGTCACTACATTTTGGGCTCCTTCTGGTTAGCGCTCTCTTTGCTTTGAAAACAAATGGCCATTTCGCTTCATGAAAGTTGACGTTCATGCAGCCGTCATGTTTTGAAAACCAATGGCTAATCTACTCTGTTTATTTTGACAGCCTTTGGGACATCCTTGCTCTTGTCAAAACACTATCGGGTCCATATGGCTTCTTCTGCAGCTTTGCTTTCATCTTAATGCCCTCCTAACTTTACTTAGTGCCTTTTGTATTTGGGCCAGAAGTTCCCTGCAAGGGCATCTGCCCTTTGGGGCCTTTTCCAGGTCCTTTTGTATCTTCGAACGGTCTCTCGAGCTTGTTTGCTTTGTGTTTTCTGTGGACTTTTGTCCACAAACATTTTCTCGCGGACAAAAAGTCCACAAAATTTTTGCCTAGGCCAGTTTGGCTTTGCTTGAAGCACGCCTAAATTCCTTTGAAGTGTCAGCCCTACACGAGGGCATTGAAATTGGACTATTGATTGGACTAAGGCCGATGAACCAATGGTGAACTGGTGACCGTGAATTGAACTCATCAAACTGGGTCATTTAACCAAAGCCTGAAATAAGGCTTCTTAAACTTAAAGATGAATGAACCAAATGTCGATGAACCAACTAGAGATCCATGGCATTGAACCAGGCCAAAGAAAACATGTCATTGAACTTGAGCAACCTGAAATGACTGGCTTTGAATAGCGAGGGGAAAATGTGAACAATTTTTCCTATGGGCAAAATTGCTCAACACTCCTTACATGCCTGAATTTCTCATTCCATCATCTGCTTAGCCGATTAACTGTCCATTCTACCTCCGCTTATAGGGGACAAATAGACAGCCCTTTTAATGTTTGCAATCCCCCAAAAATCTACCCAGTGAATTGTTCCATCTACCAGAAATAACTCCCACCGAATTTCCCTCCATCTCACTATAATAGATAGGCAGACACTCTATTCTATTGAAATGGAATAGGACACTTAGTCAATCCATGAAAATTCTCCCTTTGTGGTCTAGAAGGTACTGGAGAATGACACTTGGTGCTTTCCACTTTCTTTTATATTCTACTCAAGAACACTCTGCCTTTGACACCTGTCGCAATCCACTTTCTCGATACCTTATAGTTTTAACAAAATAAAATCCACCACGTCCCTTGCTCAGGCAACTTTTTAGGAGGGGATGGATGCACATGGCAGTCTTTGTATGTTGACACTTGGCACTTCCACAGTCCTTTGAAATAACATCTGGGACCCACAGTAATCTTTATTCGATAATGAGGCCCAAAGATGGTCTCTCAAAAGTTGACATGTGGTGACTTCTGTTGCTTCTGGGAAGATACGTGGCATCTTCCACTTCTTCTTCTAGGTGTATGTGGCCCCTTTCTACTTTTTCCAGGGATAGAGTAAGAAAGGACTCAAAGAGTGACACTTGGCAACATCTACTGCTTTATGGCACCTTAAGCAAAATAAATGATGCCTTTATGCATTGAATCAAAGCATGAACCCAGGCATTCTTCAGATGCTGATGCATGGAGGCTTTTGCTTTCTTCTAAAAAGGAAGTTCAGGGCCTTCTGTGACTGCCACCTAGCACTTTATGCTTTCTTTGTTGCTTAGCTCATTGAAAGTCTTTGCCAAAAAAATAGAATGAAACATGGGTGCCTCTGTGAGATGCAAATGCTAACATGTGGAGGCTTTCACTTTCTTCTACTAGGAATGTGGCACATTCTGTGACCTTCTCGAAGGTTACAAAAGGTGGCTTAGAGGATGCCAGCTGGCTAGCTTCGTGGCTTAGAGAGTGACACTTGGTGGCTTCCACCTGAATTTAATACTTAGGCCCAAAAATGAAATGAAAGAAAACAAAAGGGGAAAAGGACCCATGCTCAGAGGGTGACACTTGGCAGCGTCCACTGCACTTCGACACTTAGGCAAAAAATGAACCCACCCTCTACTCAAAAACTCTGTTACTACGTCCAAAGTATGTAGGAACCAAAATTGTAGTGTTTAACCCAAAATTTAAACATGAAGTAGAGTAAAAAAATACTCTACAATTACTAGCGACCTCCCAGGACTTTTGAGCCTACTCAAAAAGAACCTGACTCCTGCTAGATCAAAATTGTGGAAACTACAGCTTCAAAAGAGCCATCTAGTAGATAGACCACTCATGGTCAGATAACCCTTGCTTGCTCTGAGGTCTGCAATTACTAGCTTGATCCCGCTCTAGTTTTCTGCTCTACCCTGAGTGTCAGCATTTGGCTTGTTTCTAGGCTAGATGAAGGGGAGGGATGCCACTCATCCCAGAGTTCTTCCCATGTTTCGTCTAAATCTATGCCTTCAAAAGTGTGGGTGGTTTGGGAAATTTCTTGCCTATATCTCTAATAGGCCTCAATCTTCTCTGCATCCCAACCTTTGTTCCTTAGCATCCTTCTCAAACTAGAAGTCATCCTAACTTTGGGATCGTAATCCCTCTATTTATCATAGAAGGTTTCCCATGGCCTATTTTGTGGCAGGGGCAAATCTATCAGTTTAACATAGAGACCAGGAGCATCTTCTGCAGGGTTTTTCTTGGTCTCCCAAAAAGGGCAACCTTCATGTGCAATCCTGGCTCCAATCCTATTTGTCCTTACCATAGAAGCTATGTAATTAGCTGGGTCATAAACCCATTTGTCCTCAACTAACAGGAACCCCAGGAAGGCTAGCTTCCTCAGCAGCATAGTCTCAACTTCTCTTGCTTCTAAGCTTATGTTTCTTGCCATCCATAGGAGATTGTACATTTTCCCCTTCTTATTTCCATAGTTATATTCATTATCAACTACCAACACCTACTTGGCGACTTCCAAGAATGCTAACCTAAGAGTTAAGGTCTTTGGCAGCAACATTGGTTCTCCATAAAATCCATGGACCCTTATGGTCATGTGATGGGACCCAAAATAGAAGTCACATGGGATTGGGCAACTGACTAGGAGGTTCATGACACTTGGGAATAACTTATTTATGATAGGCTCAGGGCTAAGGCAATGGAGAATAGAGGTAAAAAATAGTTCCAAAAAATCATACATGTCACTTGTTCTTGACAAAACATGTGTCCATGCAGACACAGGAATAGTCCTTTGGGGGTCGAAAGCTGGGTCATATAGGTTCAGATTCATAAATCAAGAGAAAAGGTCAAGGTTTTGATGCAGTATAAGATGGAACAAAAGGGAGGAATACCTTAATACCCCATTTGACCTGAACTAGGTTAGCTGCTCCACCATTGAGAAGGTGATGTGCTCTGAGAAGTCAAGTCGATACTCCTACATTTTGTCGACTATCTTCAGTCAAAAAAGGATGGCCATTTGCTTATTATATACCATCACATCATCCTTCATGCCAAATATGAGAGCCATCATTGACAACATGTCTTGGCTAGCCAGTGCAAACTAAGTTCTTGATGCAGGGAGTGTGGGTACTATTGAATCACCATTGGCCATTTATAACTCAGACCTCAAAAACTTTGTCTGAGTGTTGACGTTCACCCACATCTTTTGCATCCTATCAATAGTGGGGAAGGTGGTAGTGCCATCATATTATAGGGCTAGCATGTCCCTGATCACTTGTGGGGTGACCTGAAGCATGAAGGGGCCTTGTTGAATGGTGCAAGATTATGCATGAAGCAAGTACGTGCACAATTCGATCACATTAGGGCATGGATGCATGGCTAGGACAATGAATTGAGCCAATTGTGAGGTCCATATCCTCATTTTGAATGTCTCATATTGCCTTACTCTGGCTCTTTGAAGACACCTTTGGTGTGCCCCTTCTCTTATGTTCTTGATACTGGCTCTTTCCAAGGTCAGGTCCACAATTCCATCTACATAATCCTTCACCTTTGATGGGTCACTAGTTTGACCAACTCCCAGGGCTCTGGTTCTTGGATAGCTTCTTGATGGTTGCGTAGGAGCTGCAGCATATGATTTGTTAGCTAGTAACCTATCAAGATATCTAGGTGTCCATGCTCCTTGTTGTGAAGATGATGTTCCTTCCATCTCTATATCTCTTGTATAATACTTGGTATGAGCCTTGTGCAAGATAGAAACATGCTCACTGAAGTAAAACTTTTACTAGGTGTTAATAATTGCAACGAGCAAGATTTTTCATAGGTGCAAGAATGCTTGAGAGTTTGTAAACTTTAAAACTTGCTAAGGGATATTTATGGGCCTATTAAGTCCCAAATAGCATTAAATTCGAGTGACCATTAGCAAATCCTACTCAATCTTTGGGAAATAGTGAGGTGGACATGCTATGCAAGTTGTGGCGCAAGGTACCTTAGAAAACTCAAAAGATTTGGGGAAGCATTAAATGCAAAATTTTTTTAAAGAATTAAAACTTTTAAGACACTGACTCTACGTTTAAAACACTTATTTTAAAATAAAAGTAGAAAAACAACAATAGAAAACAAAACAATGTGGGAATGGGAAACAACCTAAGTACATTAATTAAACATCCTTATTTCCCTCTGGGATAAAAAATGAACTTTCCAACGTCTTCTTTATGACAAGCCAACTTATGTCACCATACTAGTGATTTCAATAGGTATATCTTTGGTGAAATGTCCTCTGCACTGGCCACACAAATTTCCTTGCACTCGAACGAGTATGATTAAAACATGTGTTTGACACCCACAAACTCTTCTTGTCCTTGAAATCTTGTCAAATACTGGTTCTTCATGTTGTCGTGTGTCATCAAGAAATCATTGGATGTTGGTTCTTTACTCTGTGTACTTTGATATCCATCATCTTTTGGCTTATCTCCTTCAAATCCCAACTCTATTACATCGTCATGCTCCTTGATGGCTTTATCCTCCTGAAAGGATAAATCTGAAAGTTGGTATTCCTTCTGCATACTCATCTGAGTCTCGAAGTTATCTTCTCCACATTTGGCCAATTCATAGCCTTCTTGAAGGATAGTGTCACCTGTCTCAATGACTTGATCAAGGGAGTGTCCATGTTCCTCCATATCTTCTTGCAAAGAGAGGAAAAAGTCAAAAATGATCTCTTCCTCATCAGAGGTTAGGACAAAAGCCTGTGACTTGTCCTCTTGTTCATCAAAGGGGGTACCTATGGCTATTTTCTCTTTATCTGTACTTATGGAATCCTCTTGACTAGACATGAATTGAGCATACTCCTCTGCATACTCATTTCCTTCTTCCAAAATATATTCTTCTTTGAAAAGGGATAAAGAAGAAGACTGTGATGAAAAACAAGAAGCTTCTTGAGGAAGGGTGGAAGGGACTTAAGGGGAAAGTGAGGGTTTGGGGTCCTCTTCCCTTGCTGCTACCATAGACTCTGCATTATTTGGGAATGACCTTGACAGGTTCAACCTTGCTCATGAACAGGGGTGGCATATGTCTGATATGGAATTTGTGGTGTTGGATATGTAGGTTGACAGATTTGGTAAGGCTATCTCTCATGAATGCTCAGCTTCTCTTCTAGAAATGCAATCAATCCACACACATCTAACATCTCATATGTAAGCCCTTGCCAATTTGCTCTTTTAATAGGGTCCCATTCACTTTTAATTAGATCTAATGCATCCCTTATTTGATGGATGACATGATTAGGGATTTCTTCACCATATCCCCTTCTGTTGTCAAGCTCTAATACATATTTTTTAAATCCCAGTAATGTTTTTTTAAAGGTGAAAATAAGATTAGGTTGAGCATGGGATGCGACATATTGGGGAGACTGGGCATAAGACTGGTATAGCTCATGACCATCTACATCCTTGTTACTTGACATGATTTTAGGAGAAGCTCGTTCTTGATTAAAAATATATAAAGGAGAATAAGACCCATAGCTATGAGTAACAGAATTATACATACCAAAATGTGATTTCTTGATGATACCAGGACTGCTTGATTGGCTGATTTGACTCAAAGTCATTGTTGGTGTTGATAAAAACCTCCAAAGGCTAATTAGCCGAAGAACACACCAAAAATTCTTTAACTCCTTGAAATATTGGTCCCACTGGGCATGCCAAAAATTGTTGATGATGAAAATTACGCTTGATCTTAATCAATCAACAATGGGAAGTTTCAAGCTGTGGGACAATGCGGCTTGAAACAACCTCCAAATTTTAGAGAAGTTGGTCTCTTCTTTTGTATCTAGTGTTTGGGAAAAGAGATAGGAGATTAAACAAAAATGCAAATGTAGGAACTAAAACCTATCTATGGTGATGTGTCTGAGTGTAATCCTAATCCTAACCTGAGCACAATGAAACTATATATAGGATTTAATTACGTTTAAGAGCAGACAAGTGCATGATCAATGTAAAAGATTGAAATAAAAAAAATAAAGGCTCACAACAGGGGATTCTTTTGCTAAGATACACAGAATGTCAACAAAGGTATAGTGTTCAATCTTCTGAATAGAATCTTCCAATCACATAAGATGCATAAAAAGTCACGTACAGTTATGTAAACCTTTCAGCTCAAGAAAATGAGACAAAAGCAAATGACATTCCTAATCACAACTCTAGAAAATCTGCAGTATAGACTACTTTGCAAATGACATAGATAACACCAACCAAGGCATGGAGTTCAAATCTTCTTAATTCATTCAGCCACATAAAAGGCATAGAAACATGCACAGTTACATCAACTTTACAACTCAAGAAAATTGAGACAAGAGCAAATGATATTACTGGTCAAAAACTCTAGAAGGTCTCAAACTATAGAATCCCCCTTTCCCTCTTTTAAAATTCTTCTTCTTTTATAGCCTCGGATCTCTCACCATTTTTCTCTTTCCCACGTAATTCTACTCCATCCTTAACTAACAGGGGACAAATAGACGGTGCTTTCAATGCCTTGGATGCATCCTGGTCTTATCAAGAACTACCCTGACTACGGCATGGTGATTCATGTCTAGTACCTCCTTTTGTGCCTAAATTTCTCATTCCATCATCTGCTTAGCCACTTAACTATCCATTCTACCTCCGTTTATAGGGGACAAACAAATGGCCCTTTTAATGTTTGCAGGCCCCCAAAAATCTACCTGGCCAACTATTCCATCTACCAAAAATAATTCCCACCGAGTTTCCCTCCATCTCGCTGTAAAAGATAGGTGGATACTCTATACTGTTGAAACAGAAGAGGACACTTAGTCAATCCATGAAAATTCTCCCTTTGTGGTCTAGAAGGCACCAGAGAATGACACTTGGCACTTTTTGCTTTCTTCTATATTCTGCTCAGGAATGCTTCACCTTCGACACCTATCGCAATCCGCTTTCTCGATACCTTACAGTTTTAACAAAATAAAATCCACCATATCCCTTGCTCGGGCAACTTTTCAGGAGGGTATGGATGCACGTGGAAATATTTGTATGTTGATGCTTGGCACTTCCACAGTCCTTTGAAATAACATCCAGGACCCACCACAATCATTATTCGGCAATGAGGCCTGAAGATAGTCTCTCAAAATTTGACATGTGATGACTTTCGCTACTTCTGGGAAGATACGTGGTATCTTCTGCTTCTTCTTCTAGGTGTATGTGGCACCTTCCACTTTTTCCAGGGATGGAGTAAGAAGGGACTCAGAGAGTGACACTTGGCAGCATCCGCTACTTTATGGCACCTTAAACAACAAATGACACCTTTATGCATTGAATCAAAGCATGAACCCAAGCATTCTTTGGATGCCGATGCGTGGAGGCTTCTACTTTCTTTTGAAAAGGTAGTTTAGGGCCTTCTGCAATTGTCACCTGGTGCTTTCCACTTTCTCTACTGCTTAGCTTGTTGAAAGTCTTTGCCAAAAAAATAGAATGAAATGCGAGTGCCTCTATGAGATGCGAATACTGACATGTGGAGGATTTCACTTTCTACTACTGGGAATGTGGCACATTTTGTGGCCTTTTCAAAGGTTATAAAAGGGGGCTCGGAGGATGCCAGCTAGCCGGCTCTATGGATCAAAGAGTGACACATGGTGGCTTTCACTCGAATTCAATACTTAGGCCCAAAAATGAAATGAAAGAAAATAAAAGGGGAAAAGGACCCGTGCTCGAAAGGCGACACTTGGCAGCGTCCGCTGCACTTTGACACTTAGGCAAAAAATGAACCTACCCTCTACTCCAAAACTCTGTTGCTACGTCTAAGGTATGTAGGAACCAAAATTGCAGTGCTTGACCCAAAATTTAAACACGACGTAGAGTAAAAAAATACTCTACAATAACCATAGGTAAATTTGGATTTGTGAGTCTAATGTTGTTGGATATGAGTTTATACATAGGTGAAGTGGTTAAAAGGTTAGGATTCCCTAGGTTGTTAATAGATTTAGGTGGTTAAAAAGCTGAAAAGGTAATTCATAAAATAAAATTACCAAGTAATTAACATTAAATAAACTAAACTTTAGGATAAGGATATTTAGGAGATTAAAACAATAATAAGGTCTTATGAAAACTAAAAACTCATTTATAGTATATGAAATTATAGTGTCTACAAGTTCATTAAAGATCAACATAAAAAACTCTTCAATGGATGAAACCCTTAAGTCCCCCCAGGCATGCTAGAACTATTATCACACTAAATTACACCCATAAGAAGGTTGTTCAGGGCTTCTTACTTAGGTGATAACATGGAGACACCTCTAGGCTATGGGTGACCTAAATTTTGATATGTGTCTCTATATTATGTCTATCTCCCTTGATGTATCACCTTGAAACTTTTGTTAATCCTATTACTTACTTGGGAAAGGGAGAGAAATGACTAAAAACTAGTAAATGGGAGGTGTTACACCAAACCTAGTACCCTCAACTTGCCTATATTTCACTAAAATCATGAATTAAAATTGAAACCTATTACAATAACTCAATATGAGTATCCAAGCATTATCATTTCAATATTAAGGTTTTGATCAAAACACTAACCAAGAGGGGATGATCAAGAGGTCTCATAAGAGACACTAGTGAAGCAATATCCACACTTATCAATTGTAGGATCATATAACACTCTTAATATGATCTATTAGGATAAATAACAACCTAAAAATAAGGTAAAAATATTGGACAAATGAAAGGAAGTTACTATCACTAACATTCATCAAACCACCATTAAAATACATTAGTTATAACATTGAAAAGGCTAGAAATCAACATGTATTCATCTAAAAAGTAAAGCACAAGTGTTATTTGAGTAGGGATTTACCATACTCAGGTTGAGGATTCATTACAAGCCTTTCAAGGTAGTATATATAGGATAAATGAGAGGGAATAGAGAGCGGGCATTGAAAGAGTCCATGACAAGTGTCATCCTTCAAAAGTCAATTACAATGCCAAGTGGAAGAGGCCAAAAATAGTCTTATCATTCTCTTCAACATGTGTAATCTTAGTTTGATGATGATATTCTATAGACTTGGCATAGGAGAGACTCTTCAACTCCTTGGATGACTCATCATTCCTCCATAAAATTGACCTCCTTCTTGATGAGAAATGACAAGTTACCTTCTTGATCATATAGCTATCTTCTTGAACTATCATTTGATATTTTTGACACATTAAATATGTTAAAAGGCTTTCATGTTGATTACAAAGTGTATCAATCCTTTTAAGATATTTAACCTATGTTCAATTGTTGCTAGGTTCATAGGTGTCTTGAAACTCTTCATTATCTCATCATGGCTTATAACCTCTTTGCTACATAGTCTTATTGTCTTACACTATTTATAAATCTAATCACTCTTTTGATATCTAACCCATGCTATAGAATCTCTAAGTCTTACCTTACAAGGTTTTGTCATGGTGTGGTTCTTCTCTATGAACTTGAAACCATTGAATTTGTTTTCCTACTTATATAAGGGCATGTTAGGTTTGTTCACATTTTGAAGGATCATACTCAATCACACTTTTACCCTTATGAGGATTGTGTGATGTTGATTGGACCTTTAGAGATCTCTTAAACCTTATACAGGTAATGCATAGCTTCACTAGTCTACACCACCTCATCTTTATTGTATTAGATCTTCAATTTCTCATATGACCAATAAGATTGATTTGTTCCTCATATGAGATATTATTTAAATAGTGAATTTAGGCCTCTACAATATTATCTTGAGGTTTATAGTGATATTTCATGACCTTACAAGGTTTTCCACTTAGTTTACCTTATGCAAGTGAAGAATAATCATCAATTACCATGCTTTAGAGGATTGGAACCTATTGTATCACAATATAGATTCTTAGGTGACTGTGTAGGGCCACGAGACCTCTAATAAAGCTGTAAAATCTTTGTTTACTTGGCTAATAAGGCTTTACACATCAAAAAACATGAAGAACAACCAAAACTACAATTTTAGGCCTACTTTGTGATCTTTATAGCTCACACATGCCAAAACTACCACCCTAATAGGTGCATATGGGAATTTAATATATCTCATGGTTTATTTTAGAGCAATTTAAGTGGATCAAAACCACTTAGAGGTAGATTTGTAGTAATCAAGCTCCTATTAGGGTTTAAGTAAGGTTTAGAGGTGTTTATCCTCTTAACAATTTATCATAAAGGATAAAACCCTAACCTCTCTCTTAATCCCATAAAATTGAAGTACATATACCCATTAAACATATCTTAAAGTCAATTTACCCCATGCACAAGTTTTATGTATAAGTGATTAGAAAAAATGTCTTCTCAAGTTAGTAGACCTATGTGCAGAGGTCGAGAAGGATGTTTTTTGGCTCAAAAGGCCCTCAAATTATACATTTTAGTTTGGAAATGATTGAGTGAAGTATGACACACATACCTATGGATCTCCATACACCTAGTCATGCTTTTTGATCTCTTTAAACCCCTTATACTTGTTATGATTTGAATCAAGGGTTTGTAGGTAGTCTCATGATTGTGACCTTAGTGACCTATTTTGAGGTTTTCTCCTTCATCCCAATGTATCTAGTTAATGTGTAAATATTATTCATAGCCAATTGGATCCTAAACAATACATATAATTCAAATCCAATGCAAATAGTGTATTATTCTCCACATTTTGTTTATGATAGACCTGTAGATCTATTTTTAGGCTTAAAGCCCTTCTTCATCCAAAGAGCCTTACTCAACTGATGGCTTTCACTTCATATCAAGGGTTAAACACTTTATAGCCTCTCATTGTTCCTCACACTTATCATAACCTTTATTTATCTTTCATCCTTTATACTCAAATGCAAAACATGTTTTTTTGTGCTATTTTTCTGTGTATATGCCTATAGGTTCCCTGTTAGGTTACAAATCATCTCAAACTTGCTTTAGATTGATTTCCCTACAATACTCCTATTGAAAATGATCATGAATATTTCTAACCCATAGGAGACTTTATGGGATTCCAATCACCTATCTATAAATCTTTAAGCATCACTTGAAGTACATTACCTTCTAAACATCAATATTTGATTTTCTTCATGCCTTTGTCTATCTCACTTTGAGACCTATGAGTTAGAATGTAAAAAGAAGATCACTTTGATATGGAAGTGATATTGAAAGTATATGAAATTTAATGTTAAGGAAACTTGAATATTTGAGTATTTATCAATGGGATTCACATAGTGCTTCTAACCTCAAACAAACTGATATAGATTTATTTAATCCATTATTTCTCTCAATCACAGCTGGGTCATTATCATGCCACTTTATTAAATCCTTAAACTTATCAGATTACATTAGCATGCATAAACTATTTTAATTACACTAATTATCACTCTATGTCCCAATTTATTGGATCATTTTAGCTTGTATACAACATCAAAATGCATGAAAACTTATGTGTTTTGTCTTACATTATCACCACAATCCAAACATGCATTTTTATAGTATTGATTCATCATGAATATATTTTTAAAATTTGAAAAATCATTCAAGAGGTTATAAAAGGTCATTAAATTCACATTCATGCCCACCCTGACCCATTTTAGGTGTGGAAGCCTTTTATAACCTTGAAAACCAAACTATAACCAGAAATGATGTTGGCAGAGTCAGTTGCCTTAAATGAATCCCTATACTTCTTCATGAATAAGTTCTAATGAAGCTATTATGAGGTCTAAGGTGTTGAATTGTGGTTTTAAGGATCCAAGGATAATATTCATCTCTTCCATATCATAATTTTCAAGACCAAAATGTCATTTCATACTCCTATAACCTGACTGTCACATGAAAATAGTGAAAGAGAGTTCATTGTTTACTAATGCATGTGCATACATGGTGTATCTAATTGAATTTAGTGCCATGGAATTACCCTCACCCATTGATATCATTTTTTATTTATTAATTTACTTTCATAAAGCTCAGAAGTGAAATTGTGAAGAGAAAATTGAGCCTATAGTGATATAAGGAACATTTGGATTGCTTATCCTCTTAGCTATTATTCATTAAGCTAAGGGAATTGATCATGAAACCAATTCCGTAAACTAAGAAATAATTAGGGTCCTTTACTTTGTCTAATATATTCAGCTCCAAATATCTCTATCTCCTCCCTAATCCAATGCTAAATTGGTTAACCCTTTTGAGCTGTTGAAGAACCCAATGGAGAAGATGAATAGGCTTTTACATTTTATGGACTTGTTAATACTTCTAAGACTTTAATTTATGCCTAAAGGCAATATAGGGTGTAGAAATCATCATAACATGTTTGAAAACTAACCTAATTATACATTGAAACCTGCCTTTAGAAGTCTTTACAAGTGCATTCTGAGATTATATTTCATCTTCTTGGCCTTTTTTGGTCGCAGATTTGATTTTCGATTAGGGGTAAGAGGGTATAGGTTATTGGAAATGGTATTTGCAACTATATTCAATGGTTGTATGTATATTTTAAAATTTAGAGGGATCATTAGGTAGAGCTAAATAATATGATTTGGTTTGATAACATTATTAGAGGTAATGTTTCACAACTTCAAAAGATTATTTATGTATTACTCACATAATTTATAGGTATGCATGGTGGGATGGTCAAGATTTCTTATCATATGTACTAGATAGTTCATTATATTCAGTTAGATATAACCTCATATTCTTGGGATCACATTATATTATCTCACTTATATAGAGATCTCTATAGATTTACACTAGAGAGCTATGGTGGTGGTATTAGTGTAGTTACTACATTGCATGTCTAAGAATATGACCATATCACCGTAGTGTATCCAATTAGTGGTCCTCATCCTAGATGGACTCACACATATGTATTTACTGAGTGGTAGATATTCCCACATGGTATACTTCATATTATGATGGAATATTAGATTAATTTGGAAAGGCTTACTCTTGATCAGATTATGTGGCATCCTTATAGGACTTTTGCTAGGTAGCTTGAGGGTGTTCACAAATTACATAGATTTCATGTTGGTATGTGGTTAGTTGATTAGTTTCCTAGAGTTTCTAAGTTATTTTAATATTATTTAATGACATGATAGTTTAGGATTGAGTAGGGTGTGACCTCGACACCATATCCATGGCATTGTGTAGCATGTAATGGTCATAGGCCACATGATATGATAACACTCATTGACACATATTTATCCTCATACCTAAAAAATGAGAAAGACCTTATGATTCCCCTAGAATTAGGAGATGATGTAGGGTGTATAGATGGATATGTGCAATTTTGGTTTCATCCTAATAGCCTCTGTTATTTCCTATTATAGTTGTAGCTCTACGTTCCATTCCTATAGATAGGGTGGTGGTGTAGAGATAGATGGAGATGGAGGAGATGATTCTCTAGAAGAACCAAAACTAGTTGATGAGGCATCCATTAGAGCCACATGCAAGTATCTTAGTTTTGAGCTATTTTATTTTATTTTGATATAAAAGTATTAGGTTTTATATATGTTTCTAATTGGTATATTATTGTGTAAGTAACTAAGAGTGGTCGACCGTGGTAGATTGGGTGATTCAAGCCTTTACTCATAGTATGTTTGTGGATGTATCTAAAGATTTATTTATTTAAAGAGTGGTTGATATTGATAGTGTACATACACCATTATTTGATCCTATTATGAGAGTTATAACATCATACCATAATGTACACATAGAATGGGAGGAGTTACATGTGGAGTTAGATAAATGTCACATCCCAAAGTGGAGTTCCACTAAAATCATGAAAACACTTGTTGAGTCCCATGATTCTTTGAGATGAGAGCATGAAGAGACAATATGGTGGCTAGGTGATTTCAAGGATAGAGTACATGTATTTTCACATACGTGTACTCCATAGTTTAATTTTGGTACATATACCTCTAGAGGTGTTAAATTTATGGATGTTGATAGTGATGAGGAGTATACCCTAGGGGATATGGCCCTGACTTATGATTGACATGTATATTTATAAAAAATTGTATCATTTTATATGTATATGCCATTGTATACATTGATTTTATTTAATATATAGTATATTTGCATTATTTTATTCTCTATTGGTCATTATATGGTTTGATAATTATATTTTACTTCCATGGTGTATGTGTTTTCTATAGTAAAATTTATAACAAATCTTTCAATTTAATTAACTAACTATATGATTTAAATAAGAAAGTACTCATCATATGTAATATAACCCTATAGGAAACATGAATGTTTTATTGTAACTATGGTAAAGTAACTATCGATTTTACTTCTGTAGTTAACTCTACTAGAATTATAGGCATAACCAGTGAATCTTTAGGTACCTACTTAGGAACCCAAATGTTTTGTATAGGTACACCCCCTCCACATGTGCCTCTATCTAAGAATTGATCAACCAATGGTTCCTTAGTAGGATTAATGTGGAAATGATTGGTATTATTAAAGAGTACCTAAGAGAAGGACTTCTATTAGAGGGCATCTTATATGAAGGTCAATGGACCATGTTTTCCTTAAAAGGATTAGCATGGGATAACTTGACCCTATTATATGGGCCTCTAGGAGAACTATTCAAAGTCATTCTAGATGACTCTTTCTTTTAATGAAATAATTCCTTGATCTACTAACTATGTAAACATTTACTCAAGGGAAAACACTTATTATCCCGATGACCATTTATAACATGATAAGTGCAAAATTGGTGTCCTTTTACCTTCTCAAATTTATGAGGTGGGTAATATGAATTAGGAGGGAGTTTGATCAATAATTTATCCAACAAAGTTTTTAAAATGTCATGTTGTCTATCTTGGTACCAATAAAATTGAAGAGGTTAGTGTCTGGTGGTGTTATTTGGTCTAAATGTGGGAGGACTCAAAAAAAATGTGCATTTCCTTTGTTCAATAATTTAACTTTTGGTGTTTTTGTAGGTACTTGTGGTTCTATAGAATATTTTTGAAGTGGTTCATTATCCTTCATAACTTGTTTAGGTGCCCTTGAAACATGATTCTTAGCATGTTTGGTTTTAGATGGAAAAATAGGTAACTAAGTTTGTATATTTATTAAATCACATGCTTGTTTATACACATCCCAATTTAAGGTATTGAATGAAGCAAAGGGTTTGTGGAATGCTATCTCTCTTAGTGGAGAGAGAATACCCCTACTAAATATGAATTATAATTCCAAATATGAAGGTGTAATGTCTAAGGAATATAAAGCATCCATAAATTAAATAGCATAGTCTTATAGAGAATCATTCTCATTTTGGGTCAATGTTTACAAATATTTCAATGGTAACTTAGATAAGGTAAATCAGTTAAAATGTGATAGGAATACATATTCAATCCTTGTTAAATTTGATAAGGAACCATCTAGAAGTATTTAAAACCAATCAATATCCCATTTTGTTAAAGCATGATGGAAAAGTTTTAATAACAAGCTTCCATTTTGGACCTAATGTCTAAAGAAGTGTATTTATTGTTGAAAATGAATAGTGGGACCTAGAAATTTGACTCAAGAAAGGATAGTTAGTATTGTGTTAGTTTCAGAATTGAAATAATATGAAATAAACACACTAATAGCATAACATCTCTAGGCCTAGACACTAGGGATAGCTTAGTTAACAATCATGAATGAAACACACAACTAAAATATAAAATAAAACTTTTTTACCTTCCTTGGATGCTCTAAAATACTTGTTGTGGTGGCTTGCTCAGCTTGTGCTCATGAAGTCCTTGGAAATGGAAGCTTGACAACCTCCATCTCTCCTCAGCACCTTTGGCTTGTGGCTTGGCTTGGAATCAATTTGGCATTATAACACTAGTTTCTTGAAGCTTTTGGAACCAATCTTACATTATAAGTTTGCATAAATTAAGATTAGAAATGTTGATGTGAGGCCTCCTATTTATAGATTTTTGGATTTGATCAAAATCAACCTCAACCATCCATCTCAAGATTAAGCTGTGTGGTTGAGGATTAGTTTAATTTTTGTAATTAAGTTTGTAGTTATCATCATCATGGTATTAGAAGAATGAACAATTAAGAGGCATGGAGGGAATCATAGAAGGAATTGATGAGGCATGGGAGACATGAATCTTGATATTTATAGCATTTATGGCCTAGGGATATCTTCTCAAGAAATGAGGTCACTTGATGATGCACATATTTAATATTTATTTTTAAAAATAAGTATTCAGCATTTTTTTATGGAATTATTAACTAGGCCTTGATTTAGGTTAATTATCTCTTAAGCATGTTTAAGCACTTTATGCACAAATTACTCAAATTAATCAGAATACCTTATTATTGGTCTTAAATTTGACTAGATTAGAATTGAAAGTTCACATTAGATGTGTTCAATGCATATTCTCATTTAGAATGTTTCCAATAATAAAAAAACAAAAGCACGAGTCTTGTGCAAAAGATTTGATAGGAAAGAGCAGTTTAGAGCATGTAGATGCAAATTTGGCATTTTGAATCGAAATGGATTGATCAAATTTAGCTAGCCCATAAATTGCATTACTCCATTTAGTGATACCTTGGCCAAAATCAACACTTAAATATGTCAGTTTCACATCATTTAGCATATTTTAGTGTTTTTAGACCAAATTGTGTATTTTATGTAGAAATTGGCCAAAACCCTGATTGGAGGTTATCAATGGCCAATTTTAAGTGTCTATAATTTTCCCCTATTTAGGAAGGCATTGCAAGCTATAAGAATGATAACATCTTCTCAAAGAATGAGAAATGGCTTGTATGCCAAAAAGAAGCTGATGGTTGAAGAACAAAGCTCGAAATAGTTTTGGGAAGCCTATGATGATGCCCCCTCGAGGGAGTGGTCATCACATTTATTGATGAACAATCCCTTGAAACAAAACAAGAAGAAAGGTGGAATTAACCTATGGTTGAAATTAATTCTAATGAAAAAATGCCTGCATGCATTGATGTAAAAAAGATACTGATTTGCACAAAGGTGGTTATAATTAAGAATAAAAATCAAAATAATGATTTGCCCATAGGTGATTATAATCATTAAAATGACCTAGATTGGCTAAAGATGATTATGTCTTAGTTGAGGCTGATTAGCAAGCATAACTCAAGGATATAACCTAGAATATAGATTAAAGATGAGTAGGTGCATAGTGACGAAAGAGATGAATAGAATAATAATATTAATCAATGCGAATGATTTAGTTTACATGCTAATGAGAATATGGTCATCTTTATTAAGAATGATATAACTAGAATGGTCAATGGGTTGATTTGATCAAGGGTGGGATGAAAGTATGTGCCAAGGTACTAAGAAGAAACTTCTACAACTCTGTTGATTATGGACCTTCCTGAAGCTAAGTTTTATTGTATCATGTGATGGTAGGCTTCATGATAGAACACCATAAAGACTATCCCAAAATATGCATAAGGAATAAGTCTTGATATCTAATAAATACTTAAAAATAATTCACCAATGATAGAAACCAAGATGATAATGTTGATGTATGAATATGGATAGACTCAGGAATAATGTGTGCAAGGAATCACCTAATGAACACATATAAACTGAGTCGAGGCAATAGTGTTGAAAACAAACAAACTATCAAGCGAAAAAACAAAAAAATAAATAAATAGAAAAATAAGTAAACAAACAACCTAGAATAAACAAATAAATAAATAAAAAGCCTGAAAACAAAAGCAAAAGAAAGCATCCTAATAATGGCAATGCTCTAGTAAGGTGAATAAAGGATAACTGACTAGGCTTAGATAGGATAAATATTTTTATATTTTTGAAATGTTATGAATATTTTTGGAATTATGTGATCTATGAATTTGACTCAAGAGAGGATCGTTAGTATTGTGTTAGTTCTAAAATTAAAATAAAATGAAATAAACACATTAATAGCATAACATGTCTAGGCCTAAACACTAGGGAGAGTTTAGTTAACAATAATGAATGAAACACACAACTAAAATGCAAAAGAAAACTCTTTTATCTTCCTTGAATTCTCTAAAATACTTATTTTGGTGGCTTGCTTAGCTTGTGCTCATGAAGTCCTTAGCAATAGAAGCTTGACAACCTCCATCTCTCCTTGGTACCTTTGGCTTGTGGCTTGACCTGGTTTAGAATCAATTTGGTATTATAACACTAGTTTTTTTAAGCTTTTGAAACCAATCTTGTATTATAAATTAAGCTTAGAAATGATGTCGTGAGGCCTCATATTTATAAATTTTTAGATTTCATCAGAATCAACCTCAATCATCCATCTCAAGATTGGCATGTGTGATTGAGGATTAATTCAATTTTTTCAATTAAGTTTGTAATTATCCTCATCATGGAATTGAAATAAGGACAATTAAGAAGCATGGAGGGAATCATGGAAGACATTGATGATGTATGAAAGGCATGAATCTTAATATTTATGGCGTTTATGGCCTAGGGATGTCTTCCCAAGAAATGAGGTCACTTGATGATGCAGATATTCAATATTCATTTCCAAAACAAATTATTCAACAAGTTTCAATAGAAAATTTGATTAGGCCTTGATTTGGGTTAACTAGCTCTTAAGCATGATTAAGCACATTATGCACAAATTGCTCGAATTGATTAGAATGCCTTGTTATTGATCCTAAATTTGACTGGATTAGAATTGGAAGTCCACATTAGATGTGTTAGATGCATATTCCCATTTAGAATGTTGCCAAAAAAAATAACAAAGGCACGAGTCTTGTGCAAAACATTTGATAGGAAAGAGTAGTTTAGGGCATGCTAGTGCAAATTTAGTATTTTGACTTGAAATGAACTGATCAAAGTTAGCCAGCCTAAAAATTGTATTGCCCCATTTAGATATACCCTAGCTAAAATCAACACCTGAATATGTCAATTTCATATCATTTTACGTGTTTTAGTATTTTTAGGTCAAATTGTGCATTTTAGATGGAAACTAGCCAAAATCCTGATTGGAGGTTATCAATGGCTAGTTTTAGGTGTCTACAATTTGCCCCTATTTGGAAAGGCATTGTAAGTTATAAACACAATAACATATTCTTAAAGAATGAGAAATGGCTCATGTGCTAAAAAGAGGATGATGGTTGAAGAACAAAGCTCTAAATGGTTTTGGGAAGCCTATAATGAAGCCCCCTTGAGGGAGTAGTCATCACATTTATTGATGGACAATTCCTCAAAAATAAATAAGAAGAAAGGTGGAATTAACTTTTTGTTGAGATTAATCTAAATGAGAAAATTCTTGCATGTATTGATATAAAAAGGATACTATTTTGTCCAAAATTGATTATAATCAAGAATAAAAATCAAAATAATGATTTGCCCATATATGGTTATAACCATTAAAAGGACCTAGATTGACTAAAGATGATTGTGTCCTAGTTGAGGCTGATTAGCAAGCATAACTCAAGGATGTAACTTAAAATACAGATTAAAGATGAGCAGGTGCATAGTGATGAAAGTGATGAATAGAAGAATAAGATTGATCAATGTGAATATTTTAGTTATACCTGTCAATGAGAAGATGCTCATTCTAATTAATAAGGACACAACTAAAATGGTCATTGATCAAGGGTGGGATGGGAGGATTTGCCAAGGTACCAAAGAGAAACTTCTACAGCTCCATTGATCATAGACCTTTTTGAAGCTAATTTTTGTTGTAGCATGTAAGGTAGGCTTTATGATAGAACACCATGAATACTTAGCCAAAATATGCATAAGGACTGACTCTTAATCCAATAAACATTAAAAAAACAATGCACCAATGATAAAAACCATTATGACAATGTTAATGGATGAATATGGATGGACTCAAGAATAATGTGCATAAGAAATCATCTGATAAACACATATAGACTGAGTCAAGGCAACAGTGATAAAAAAATAAATAGGGAAGTGAATAAATAAATAAACAAATAGAATAACAAACAAACAAACCACTTGAAAAAAAAAGAAAAATAAAGCATCCTAACAATGACAATGCCCCAATAATGTGAATTGAGGATAACTAACTAGGTTTATACAAGACAAATATTTTTGAATTTTTAAAATGTTATGAATATTTTTGGAATTTTTAGGTATCTTAACTTGTTAGAGAATGACAAGATACTTACTCGTAAAACAACGAGAGCGTTTAGCTTAGATTTCTCACAAAATGGCAAGAAAGTATGGAAAGGGGGACTGAGGTGACCTCAACATGTATTGAGCATGACCCACATAGTCTTGAAATGACCTTAAGTCATAGTAATTTTGTCTACAAAAAAATTTGGGAAAAACCAACTAGGTCCCAACAAGTTCTCAAATCTGGCAAATGGCTAGTCAAATGAAAATAGTAATGGCAAGGTGATATAGTAATGCATGATAAATAAGTGTTTCCCCTAGTTTGCCCATAAGAAGTTATAACTAGGATATGACATAGGTTAATGATACTAATTTTCTCATAAGTAGTTATAATTATTAGCAAGACTAGTGAGACATTGATTTGCCTATAGATGGTTATAATCAGTTTTACATAAACAAACATGGATATAGGATAAAAGATGTTTTGCCAAATCAACTACCACACTACTTTCATAGACTGTCATTGAAACATAGATTGGATTGATTATTGAAACTTGATATAAATCCCCTTAAAAAAAGTACAGAAAGAACCAAATGAACTAAGATCAAAATAGGATTGGGTAGGATGACTAAAAATAGGCTTTGGTCTAGATAGGAATGAAATGATAGGATGGTATGGTCTTGCTAAGGATAAAGATGGTTTGATAAATTGGATAAAATGGTAAAAGGGTTGGTATAAATTTAGATATAATGTCAATAGGGTTGCTTCCAAGTGATGGGGTGAATGGCTAGGTATGTGATAATGGCAAATGGATATGTAACAATGGAAATAGTACAGCAATATAATGGTATGGTTCATGTTTTTGGCCTAGGTGTGGTAAATGGAATATGATTCTATTTTTTTGGTTGAGATAGAGATGTACATCCTAATCAATAAATGATACAAACATAATACTTGATCATATTAATTATTAGCCCACACCTCATCATAATAGCTACTCTATCAAGAACTTGATACAGATCTAGATGTCGATAATGTTGTTATGTTCTTCGTTGGTCATTGATTCTGATTCCTTAAAGCATCAAGACAAGGTATCTTTGTAGCCTTTAGAAAGGAAAGTGAGAGCATGGATGTTAAATAGGAACAAGTAATGGATGGTAGGTTTGATTGTGAAATGAAATGGCAAATGATAATAGAATATGGAATGATGAGGAAACAAATGAAGATCAAAACTTTCAGTCACATGTAATGTTGTTGATGTCAGATTCGATATAATTTTGGTTGTGATAGGGTCAAAGACTTGTGATCTTGATATGACCATCAAATTTTTTTATTGTTTGATCTTGAGAGTAGCTACCAGATTAAGCTATATATTAGAAGCTATTTTTATTTGATCTTTTATATTGTACTCATCAAGTAGTGAAGAACTTTTATGCTTAGCTATTAGTGCCTCAAAAAGGTTTTCACCAATGAAGTTGTCTTGATTGTCCTGTAGTGCCTCTGAGAAGGTTTCACTAATGAACATTGACTTTTGACTTTGATTGTCTTCTAGCACTTTCAAAAAAGTGTCACTAAAAGAGGTTGAGTTTTATCTTTTCTTATCCCCTATTACCTCTAAAAAGGTGTCACTAGGAGAGTGCTCTTCTACTACATGAATGTGATTTTATCTTCCTTTCTCTTCTTCAACTGCTATGTCATCATGTATGTAATTTAATAAAGTGTGATTCTATCGGTCTCAATTGATATTTATGGAAGATGGAATGTCAATAATATAGATATCTTGGTTGATGGTAATAGCTATTGGAATGGTAATGGAATGGGGAGAGGATACATAATCCTTGTAGAATATACTAAGATAACTTGTGTTGAAGCTAAAGTACCCATTCTTAAAAAATGTAGAAGGATCAAAAATATATTCAAATTGATTTCTGAGGCATGCATAGCCAATGTTGTAACAAATATGAACATATTCTTCTTCTAAATATGATTCTAACTCAAAGGACTCTGAATCTGATGTTGAGATTGATGTTGATTCTAATCATGATACTAAATTTGATGTCAATTCAATAATAGAATCTGACTTAATTTTATTTTTTATCTAATGGGTACTTTGTTACAATGATGTCTTGTTGAATATTTGGTATTGGATAAGTGACGACCTATGATGGCATAATGGGCTCCACAAAAATTGGTTTGTCAATGTGAGACTCCTATAGGATGGGAAATATGTCAAGAGACAACTCTTTAGAGACTATTTTGTTAATAGGAGGCTCTTAAAAAATAGGTACATGGTCGAGGTAATGATTTGCCCAAGGTGGTTATAATCATTAAGAAGTGACTCAGCAAAGAATAGCTCATAAGAGTGAGACTCCTCGACAACTGGTATAAGATTAATAGGTAATTTATCATAGGCTAACTTATCACAAATGGTTGTTTCAAAAAAAATATCTTAGATTGGTTAGTTTTCTTGGCCTTTATTTCCAATGAATTGGAAGATACTAGTTTTGAACATAGATTGGTCTTCGAAGGATTAGATCAGTTGAGGTTTGGTTGAGATTGATACTAGATGAGTAATAACTTGCGATTAGATAATGGTAGGGACTTGGGGAGAATGATTTTTCCTATGAGCCAAAGGATAAAATCTTGAGATGGTAATGATAGGGTGGTGCAGGGCTTGATTACTCACACAAGCCAAAAGACTAGGTCCTAGAATGATAATGGTATTCCTTGGATAGTGTGGAGCTTGATAGCTCATATAATCCAAAGGAGGGTTAGGGGTAGTTGAGGATTGAATAATAAAAAGACATCATAAAACTTGATTGCTTGCATAAGTAAAAGCATCCAAGTCTTCCTCATAAACCATATCATACTAGTTGTGAGTTAGGTCATAAGTTAGTTCTTAACTGTGTTTCATGTTCTGATTTTTGAAAAGAAGGTATGGATTCTTATCCCAAACAATATTATCTATAGTTTAGTCTTCAAAGTCCTCTTCACAAGTCTATTCATACTAATCAAGGTCTCGAGTTAGATCGTAAGTTGCTTTGTGACTTTTTTCCCATGAATGATTAATATAAGGCTGATAGAAATTTGTATCACAAACCATATTAACATCATTGGGGTCTTGATAAAATACATAAAAGTCATTTTGTGTGACCATTCTATTATAAGTTGGTTTGTAAGTGAATTAACCATAAGTGTAGCAATACATATCCACGTAAATGATGAAAGCTCTAAAAACAAAAAGACTTAAAGTCTTACAAACTCTAAAAAACTGTCTAAAGAACAAATGGTTTAAGCTTGGTCTAACTTGGTCAAAAAGTGGAGTTGTATCTCCAATATGGTCTGAAAGTGGAGCTGTATCTCCAAAATAGTTTGTGCTAATATTTGGCATAAAATAGCCTAACATCAAACATCTAATGTGAAATGTCATACGCATAAAAACCAACATGTCAAAGGTCTAGGTCAAAGTGATCCAAATAAGGTCTAAATAATGAAAGGGAAAAGTTGAGTTGCTAGGTCTTTTGTCCAAGTGGAGAGTCAAAAGCTAGGCTCAAACAAATATGCATGATGTGATTTGATTTATCTAACAAGTTTGGAAACAACTCTGACATAGACCTGGCATATGGAATCAAACATAAACATAATCAGTTGGCATAAGGCATAAGACAAAAGGATCTTTAAGAAATGTTGTGTTCTCTGAAATAAATGCATAAATAATGATGAGGATAGGCTTTAAACAAATAAATCATTAATATTTTTTCAAATTTGGGTAATTAATTAATTAATTAAAGTTATGCAACCCAAAAGAGAAGGATTTGTGTATCAACCCCACAAATTAAAGCCTAAAAAAGAGTCAATTAATATTTGGATCCAAACTTGACAAGGTTAATTGAAGACTCAACGTTAAAAACAAGGATTGGACCAAATAGGCTAGATAAGATTGGACAATATGATGGCATAAAACTGAGGCCTAAATGCTATATATATAATGGTTGAAACAAATGGTTTTGATACAATGATAAACAAATTTTAAAACAAATTGAGAAGTCTAATGGCATAAGCATACTTGAATAATGTGGTTAACACTATGTTTCAAAGACTCAAAGGTAAAATGGTTTGACATGATTTGGGTAGCATAACGCTACCCTCTGCAACTCTAATGACACACACAAACAAGTTAAACAAAAATTTCAAGCCACAAGTGTGGTGTAAAATGGTCAGCATAACACCTCTTTAAATAAAAGAGTAACGTATATACAAATTGACTTTGACATGAATTTATGAATAAATAAACAAGTTTTAGTCTCAAAACATACCAAACAAAAATGGCCAAAATATACTAAGTATAATCATAGAAAATCCTAGTAAGGGTATGGCATGTGGGGTTGACAAACTATCAAGTTTCAAACATCACTAGGGGAATTAATTGCATAATGACTTTCACACCAAACAATGCAAAATAAATACATGGATTTTGGGTCCATATCACTTAGTTTGTTGTAAAAAGGTCTAGTCTCTTTTACAACCACTACATCTTGTTGTTCACTTAGTGCAGTGTGATGTCCAAAGTGCCACTACATCCCATGTACAACTCTAAAAGAGTAAAATGAAGTCAATTTTGGGAGATGAAACCCCAAGTCAAAGCTTAACTAAAGAATTTACGAGAGGTGATGAAGTCCCCCTCACAAGCTAAGATGCATAAATAAATAAAGTATGAAAATAAAAAGACTTTAGGGTCATTTTCAAAGTCACCCAAACTTTGACAAGTTTTTGAGGGAGTGATTTAGACAAATTTCTTTCTAAGCCATGGACTAGGCTATTTACAATAGGAATGGCGCTTTTGATTCCAAGGGCTACCTATAGGGGATAAATGAAAGAGTATACATGCAACATTCCTCTTTTTAACAAATAAAATCTAATTAAATAACTATTGCAAGTAAAAATTGATAAGTGTGTTCAATTTTGAACTAAAATTAAATGTTTGGTGTTCATTTAACCCATTGGTCTTAGTTGTATACCTTAAAAAACATTCACTAAAAACATCTAAAAATTCCTTGTTAAACATCAAAACAAAGTTTTTAATCAAATTTTAAGCATGCAAAAGTTATTTAAACATGTTTTGAGCAAAAATCTTGCTTGGTCCTATAGTAAAATCGGTTGGATGTCCTTTAGCTTTGAAGCCCTTTTGAATTTGAAACAACAAACTTTAGAAAAAGAGGTCTCAAATCTATGTTTTCTTTTAAAACATAGTGACTAACATCAGTCAATACCATCGACGTCGATTGCAGTTAATCGAGATCTAACTGATATAAGTTTTGTTGATTGATGTCAGTTAAGCCAAGTAATTGATGTCGGTATTTCTATTGACATCGATTATTGTGTAAAAACTATGACAATTAAAAATGATATAATAAAATTAGAAAATCAATTTACAAGAGTTTTAAGAGATTAAATAAGTGTTTTAAAGTTACAAAAGGATCTCCTTCATGTGTAGGATGCATCTAGTCCCACTGGGCGTGTAATTATGTGATCTAAGAATTTGACTCAAGAGAGGATGGTTAGTATTGTGTTAGTTCTAAAATAAAAATAAAATAAAATAAACATACTAATAACATAACATCTCTATGCCTAGACACTAGGGAGAGCTTAGTTAACAATCATGAATGAAATACATAACTAAAATATAAAATAAAACTCTTTTACCTTCTTTAGATGCTACAAAATGCTTGTTATGATGGCTTGCTCAGCTTGTGCTCATGAAGTCATTGGCAATGGAAGCTTAACAACCTCCATCTCTCCTTGGTACTTTTGACTTGTAGCTTGGCTTGACTTGGAGTCAATTTTGCATTATAACATTAGTTTCTTGAAGCTTTTGGAATCAATCCCGCATTAGAATTTTACACAAGTTAAGATTAAAAATGATGTTGTGAGGATTCCTATTTATAGATTTTTGTATTTGATTAAAATCAACTTCAACCATCCATCTCAAGATTGAGATGTCTAGTTAAGGATTAATTTAATTTTTAGAATTAAATTTTTAATTATCTTCATCATAGAATTGAAAGAAGGGGAAATTAAGAGGTATGAAGGGCATCATGGAAGGCATTGATGAGGCATGGAGGGCATGAATCCTAATATTTGTAGTATTTATGGCCTAGTGATGTCTTTCCAAAAAATGAAGTCACTTGATGATGTAGATATTCAATATTCATTTTTAAAACAAATTATTCAACAAATTTTTATAGAATTTTTTATTAGGCTTTAATTTGGGTTAACTAGCTCTTAAACATGATTAAGTATATTGTGCATAAATTACTCAAATTAATTAGAATGCCTTGTTATTGGTGCTAAATTTGATTAGATTAAAATTAGAAGTCCACGTTAGATGCATTGGATGTGTATTTATATTTAAAATGTTGCCAATAACAAATAACAAAGGCACGAGTCTTGTGCAAAAAATTTGATAGAAAAGAGCAATCTAGAGCATGTAGGTGCAAATTTGACATTTTAATTCAAAATGAACTGATCAAAGTTAGTTGGCTCATAAATTGCATTACCCCATTTAGGGAAAACTTGACCAAAATCGGTACTTGAATATGTTAGTTTCACATCATTTTTCATGTTTTAATGTTTTTAGGCCAAATTGTGCATTCTAAATAGAAACTAGCCAAAATTCTAATTAGAGGTTATCGATGGCCAATTTTAGGTGTTTACAAATAATAGGATCCCCTTAACCACTAAATAAAGAGAAATTAGGAATGATAATAATTCTATGGATAAGGATAATCAAACACATATTGATAAATAGGTTGTTTTGGTAATGTATTCTCCTAAAAAAGAGCCTCATGAGAATTAAATTTCAACTTAAGATTGTTGACTTGCTGTTATAAATATCCCATGGTGATCATAATAGATAACATATCATGACGAGAAGTTGAAGTTTGTTTTATAAGTTGCAAATGTGAACATAAGATTGCAATAAAAGGATATTAGTATAGTGTTAGTGAATGAAATCAAAATCAAAACAAAACACACTAATGCTAACATCTTAAGCCTATCTTAAGGAGGGAGCATAATAAAAATACTAAATGCATAAACATAACTAGAATGAAAAAAAAAAAAAATCATTCACCTTCCTTGAATGCTCTAAATAGCTTGTTGAAGTGTATTGCTCGACTTGTGCTCAATGAGTCTTCACCAATGGAGTTGCTTGACTCCCTCTCTCCTTGGCACCTTTGGCTTGTGATGGCTTTGGATTGGCTTTTCAATAATTTGGTATTATAAAACTAATTGTATGAGGCTTTGAAATGATTTTTTCAAGATAAATTTACACTATCCAAGCTTTGAAAATTATTTTTGTATGATAACTTTGGATTAAAAGAGCTCAAAATTCAATGGGGAAGGCCTCCTATTTAAAGATTTTTTAGAATGATCAGAATGAGCTGAACCATCCATTTCAAGATGAAGATGTGTAGCTATGGAACCATTCAATTTTGGAGAACAAATTCAATAAATTTCTTTATAAATATCTGGGATAGAGAGGCATTAAAGAGGTATGGGAGGAAATAGTGAGGCATGGGAGGGCTTACTCTTGATATTTTATGTATTTATAGCTTAAGGATGTCTTTTCAAAAAATGATGTCACTTGATGATGTCGAAACTCATAATAAATTTATAAAAAGAAATATTTAACAAGTTTCATGGAATTCTTAATTATGTTCTTAATTTAGATTAATTAACTTTAAACATGATTTATTACTTTGATACAAATCTTGGTAATTGGTGCATAAATTAATCAAATTGGTCTAAATGTCATATTATTGGCTTAAAATTTGACTAGATTAAAATTAAGGTGTGATGTTAGATGCATTGGATCCATTATACCATTTAAGATGTTGTCAACACAAAATAGTAAAGGCAGATGTCTTGTGATAGAATTTGATACAAAAGAGCAATTTAGAGTACCCAGGTGCAAAAATATCATTTTGACTTGAAATGATTTGATCAAAGTTATCTATATCATAAATTAAATTGCCTCATTTAGTTATACATTGGCAAAAATTGACACTTATATATGACATATTCAAACCATTTAGCATGTTTTAATGTTTTAGGCCAAATTGTGCATTTTGATAAAAAATAGTTGAAAGCCTGGTTAGAAGTTATTGGTGGCCAATTTTAGGTGTCTAAAATTTATCCTTATTTGGGAAGTTATTACAAGCTATAGGCACAACAATGTCTTTTCAAATAATGAAAAATTGTCTGTATGCCAAAAGGAAGATGAAGACTAAATAAAAAGCTCCAAATAGTGTTTAGAAAGCCTAGGATGATGCCCCCTTGAGGGAGTTGCTATCACATATGTGGATGGATGGTCTCTCAAATAGAAGTAAGAAGAAAGGTATAATTAACTCACGATTGAGATTAATTCAAATGAGAAAATGTCTGCATGCATTGATTTTAAAATTACTAATTTACCTAGGCAGTTATAATCATTAAGAAGACCTAGATTGGCTAAAGATAATGTTTGATATGGTTGTGCCCTAGTTAAGGTGGATTAGCAAGCATAACTCAAGGATATAACCTACAATATAGATCTAATATGAGTATACATCAACATAGATGCGATGGTCTAATGACTAAAGAAGCCAAAAACAACTAGGTATACGAGGATAATCAAAGTGATGAAAGGGATGGATAGAATCATAAAGATTGATGAATAAAAATGATTCAATTATACCTAAAAATGAGGATATGGTCATCATTATTATCATTAATACAAATAAAATGGTCAATGGGTTAATTTGATCAAGATGGATGGAAGGATTTGCCGAGGTACAAAGGAAAAAATATTTCAACTCTATTGATTATAGACCTTCTTGAAGCTATTTTTTATTGTAGCATGTGATGGTATGCATCATGATAGAACATCATAAAGACTATCCCAAAATATGCATAAGGACTAACTCTCGATCTAATATTCAAGGGAAAATAATGCACCAATGTTAAAAACCATGATGATAATGTTTTTGTATAAATATGGATGAACTCAAGAATACTTCATTCAAGGAATCACCCAATGAATGCATATAGACTGAGTCAAAGCAATAATGTTGAAAGCAAATAATAAGAAAGAAAAAAATAAATAAATAAACACATAGAAAGCACACAAATAGACAAATAAATTAAAATAAACAAACAAAAAACATGAAATAAAAAATTAAAAGAAAGCATACTAATAATGACCATGCCTTAGTAAAGTGGGTCGAGGATAATTGACTAGCTTAGACAAGATAAATGTTTCTAGATTTTGAAGTATTTAAATGTTTTTGGAAATTTGAAGTATCTTAACTCATTATAAAATGACAAGATATGTACTTGTAAAATGGTGAGAGCATTTGGCTTAGGTTAATCATAAAATGGCAAGAATGCATAGAAAGGGGGACTAAGGTGACCTCAACATGAATTGAGCACAACCCACATAGTCTTGAAATGACCTCAAGTTAAATTAATTTCATCCTCATAAAAAGTGGGGAAAAACCAACTAGGTCCCAACAAGATTTCAAATTTGACAAATATCTAGTCAAATGAAAACAACAATGGCAAGGTGATGTAGAAATACATGATAAACAAATGTTACTCCTAGTTTACCCATAGACAGTTATAACTAGGATACAATAGATTAGATCAATTATACTAATTTTTCCATAGGTGGTTATAATTAGTAGCAATACCGATGAGACAGTGATTTGCTCTAGTAGGTGATATAATCAAGCTCACATAAACAAACTTTATATAGAATGGAAAATGAAATATATCCTGTCAGATCAACTATCAAACTACTTTCATAGACTATCATTTAAATATGTATTTGATTGATTATTGTAACTTGATCAAAATCCCCTCACAAAAAGTGTGGGAAGAACCAAAATAACCAAGATCAAAACAAGATTGGATAGGATGACTAAAAATAGGCTTTAGTCTAGATATGAATGATATCGTAAAATAAAATGGTCATTCTCTAGGATAATGATGGTTTGATAGATTTGATAAGATGGTAAGAAGGTTTCCCCCAAGTGATGGGGTCATTATATTAGTATGTGATAATGGAAAAAGGAATGATAAATGAAAACAACATGGTACATATGTTTGTCCTAGATGTGGTTTTGGATTCTGATGTTGTTATTGAAGTGGATATGCACGTCCTGATCAACAACTAATATAAAAATAATAATCAATCATGTAAATTATTATTCCACACCTTGTTTGAATAGTTACTCTATCAAAAACTACCTATAGATTTGAATGCAAATGATGTTTTGATCTTCATTGGTCATTGATTCTATTTCCTTCAATCGTCAAGACAAGGTATCTTTGTAGCCTCTACAAAGAAAAGTGAAACTATAGATGGTAAATAGGGATAAATGTTGGATGATATATTTGATTGGGAAATGGAATGGTGGATGATAATAGAATGTATGATGGTGGGAAAATAAATAAAGATCAAGAATTTCAAACATATGTAATGTTGTTTATTCTATATTCGACATAACTTTAGATATGGTGGGGTCAAAGACTTGTTCTCTTGATAGGACCACTAGATTTTTCTATTGTTTAGGCCTAAGAGTAACTATCCTCTGATTAGGTTGTAAATTGGAAGATATTTTGATGTTATCTTTGATTTTTTCTTCATCAAGCCGTGAAGAACTTTTATGCTCAGCTATTGGAACCTTGAAGAGGTTTATACCAATGAAGTTCTTTTGATTATCACATAGCACCTTTGAGAATGTTTCACTAATGAATTTGGATTTTGACTTTGATTTTCTTCTAGCACTTTTGTAAAAAAATCACTAGAATATGTTGAGATTAAACTCTGATTATACTCTAGTGCTCCTAAATATATTTCACTAGGAGAGTGTTCTTCTGCTACATAAATGTGGTCTTGGCATCATTGCTCTTATTCAACTACTATGTCACCATGGATGTAGTTTAACAAGGTATGATTCTATCAATCCTAATTGACACTTGTAAGAGATGAAATGTCAATAATATAGCTATGATGGTTAGTGGTAATGGAATGGGATTTGGTAGCATAATCCTCATCCAAGATACTAGGAAAACTCATGCCAAAGCCAAAGTACTCATCCTCAAAAACCATAGAAAGATCACAAATGTATTTAAATGGATCTACAAAGAATGTGTAACCAATGTTGTAACAATAATGAACATATTATGTATTTGAATATGATTCTAACTCAAAGGACTTTGAACCCAATGTCAAGACTGATGTTGATTCTACTTTTGATGCTAAATGTGATGTTAGTTCAAAAATAGAACCTAAGTTTAATTCTAATTATCCATCTGATGAGTACTCTATTACAATTATGTCTTGTTGAATGTTTGGCATTAGATAAGTGATGGCCTGTGATGGCATGATGGGATCCATAAAGACTAGTTTGTCAAAGTGAGACTCCTCTACAATGGAAAAAAAGTCAAGAGATAACTCCATAGAGACTGGCTTATCAAGGGGAGACTCTCAAAAAATAGGCATATGGTTAATGTAATGATTTTCTCAAATGTATTTATAATCATTAAGAAGTGACTCAATAAATATTGACTCATTAAAGTGAGAATTCTTGACAACAAGTATATGATTTAAAGGTGATTCATCACATGTTGATTTATCACAAATGGTTGGCTCAATAAAAGCATCTTGAATTGATTGGTTTTTATGGCCTTGGTTTCCAATGAGTTAGAAAATACCAATTTGGAACACAACTTGGTTGTCTAATGATTGGCTCAATTGACGTACTAATTAGATTGGTTTGAGTATCGATTGGCTAAATTGGGATTTAGATTGGATACTAATAGGGCATTGTGGATCATGATTTCTCACATGAGCAAAAGTATGAAGTCCTAAAATGTTAATGACAAGGTGGTGTGGAAATTGATTTCGCACACAAGCCAAAGTACTAAGTCTTGGAATGATGAAGTGATGTTATGAATCTTAGTTGTTTACATAAGCTAAAGGATGAGGTCCTAGAAGGATAATGCTAGAGTATTATGGAGCTTGATTGCTCGTACAAGCCAAAGTATGAGGTCATAGAATGGTAATGGTATTTTTTGGATAATGTGGAGCTCGGTAGCTTGTATAGTCTGGAGGGTTATCGATAATTGATGTTCGAATAATGAAAAGATGTCATGGAGCTTGTTTAATCACACAAACCAAAGCATCCAAGTCCTAATAAACCATAACATCCCAATCTCAAGTTCGATCATAAACAAGTTCTTAATTGTGTTCTATGTACTAATTATTGTAAAGAGGGTATGGATCCATATCCCAAACAACATTATCTATAGTTGGGTCTTTAACAAAGCCTTCTTTACAAACCTCTTCATACCAATAAAGGTCTCAATTTGGATCATAAGTGGGCATTTGTTTATAGTCAATTTGTGTAGCTATTATATCATAACTTGGATTATATGTGACTCCACCATAAGTGTAGCTAGACATATCCACATAAATGATAAAATCTTTGTAAACAAAAAGGCTTAGAGTTTCACAAACTCTAAAAAATAATGTCCAAAGGATAAAAATTTCAAACTTGATCTAACTTGGTCTAAGATAGAGTTGTATCTCCAAAATAGTTTGTGCTAAGACTTGACATAAATAAATTTAATGTCAATTATCATACACACAAAAGGTTAAGAATATCAATAAAAACCAACATGTCAAAGGTCTAGGACAAAGTGTTCCAAACAAGATTTAAACTAGGAAAGGGAAAAGAGTTGCTAGGTATTTTGTCCAAATATAGAGTCAAAAGCTAGGTTCAAATAGGTTGTGCTAGGAACTTTAGCCAAATGGCATCAAAATCTAGGCTTGAAATAAAGGATTGATGTGAATTTGATTTAAACTAATAAGTTTGGAAACAACTTTGACATAGATCTGGCACATGGAATCAAATATAAACATGATCAGTTGGCATAAGCTATAAGGCAAAATGCTCTTAGATAAAGACTATGTTCTCTTAAATAAAGGTACAACTAATGATGAGAATAGGCATTGAACAAAAAAATAATAAATAGTCATCAAGTTTGGGTAATCAATTATTCAAAGTTATGTAACCCCAAAGAGAAAGATCTATATATCAATGCCACAAATTGAGGCTTGAATAAAAATCAATCAATATTTGAATCTAAACTTAACAAGGTTAATTAAAAACTTAATGTTGAAGACTAAGATTTGGCCAAATAAGTGAGACAAAATTGGATAGCATGACAGTGCATAAATAAGGTCCAAATGATATATGTGACTAGTTTTGAACAATGGTTTTGATACAATGGTAAACAATTTTTGAAACAAATTGAGTAGCATAATGGCATTAGCATTCTTTAATGATGTGATCAATGTTATGTTTCAAAGAATTAAAGTGAAATATTTTGACATGTTTTGGGCAGCATAATACTACCCTCCTCAACTCAAATGGCACACACACAAATAAGTTTAGCAAAAATTGCAAGGCATAAACGTAATGTAAAATGGTCAGCATAACACTTATTTAAACAAAAGAGTGGTGTAAAAATAAATTAGTTTAGATGTGGCTATAAACAAACACATTAGTTTTAGTCTCAAGATACCAAGAAAGAAAATGAAAAAATACATTTTAAATAAATCATCCTAAATCCTATCAAGGGTGTGTCAAAGTGAGGTTGATTAAACTAATTGGTTTTCAATCATTCTATGTGAATCTCATATAAAAGACTTTTACATCAATGATATAAGATAATCTCAAGTCATTTGAGTCCATGACACTTAACTTATTGTAAAAAGATATTTTCCTTTTTAAAACCATTACATTCATCGCTCACTTAGTATATTGCAATGTCTAATGTTATCAAATATTTCAGGCTTAGCCCCCGTGAAAAGAGATGATTTAACTACTAAAATTATCAATTTAGTGGGGTGATCCCAATTTATATACCACCTTCTCATCATGTGATTTAGGGATTTGACTCAAGAGAGGAGGTTAGATTAAATTTTAGCTATCTCATAAATTGCATTACCTCATTTAACGATACTCTGGCCAAAATTGGCACTTGTATACTATAATTTAAAATCATTTAATGTGTTTTAGTGTTTTAAGATAAATTATGATGCTTTAATAGGAATTAGCCAAAATCTTGGTTGGAGGTTATCGGTGGCCACTTTTAGGTGTCCACAACTTGCCCTACTTTGAAAGGGGTTACAAGTTATAGGCATAATAACATATTTTTAAAGAATGAAAAGGTCTTGTATGCCTAAAATTTCAATGAGAATGGATGAAATATATCAAGGGAATAGTTGGCACAAGTGTGTCGGTAAATGATCCTTTGAAAGAAATAAGTGAATTGAGGGGACTAAACATATAGAGATGATGGGGTGAAAACACAATGAATTTGAAAAAATAGTTAAAATCACTAAGAATGCAAGTGGGATGGTGTATAATAGTTTTTCCAAAGATAGTTATAAGTATTTTACCCTGATAGTGGTAACGTGGTATGACAACACAATGATTTTTCTAAAAGTGGTTATAATCATTGAGAAGATGGAGCTAACCCAGTTAGGATAGACAAATAATATAACAACATGCCCCTATTTGAAAAAAAAAAGAAATTAAATTGAAAAGAACACAATGATTTACCCAATGGTGGTTATAATCATTAAAAAATGTAAGTGGGATGGTGTACAATGATTTAACCATAAGCGATTATAATCATTGGACCCCAATTATGAAAAACATGATTAATTGATTGATGATGGAAAATATGATGTGGGTAACTTGATATAGAAGATAAATATGAATTGGGACAACTTGCTAGTAGGGAGATGTTCATTCAAACTAACAAAGGTTAAAATTCTTTCATTTTTAAATACTTTGTTTGGGATATGATTAGGATTATATTAGGATACTGGTATTGAGGAGATGTTGGTGTCTTCATTGTTGAGCAGACTTTCTAAAGCTATTTTTTTTGTATCACTTGAAAGTAAGCCTCATGATAGAACACCATGAAAATTAGGCCAAAAGTTGCATAAGGACTGACTCCTGAAATATAACATTCAAGAGAAAATAATGCACTAATGATAAAAAAAATGATGGCAATGTAGACGTATGAATGTGGATGGATTTAAATATAAATGTGTAAGAAATCACTCAATAAATGCACATAGATTGAATCGAGGAAATAGTGTGAAAAACAAACAAATATGCACATAAACAACAAATAAAAAAATAAGCAAAGAAATAAATAAAAAAACAAATAATAGTTAGTCCTAATGTTAATACAAATAACATGAATTTAAGCCTATGTGATGAACATTAACCCTAAAAAGTAAGTGATAAGTTAGCAAACAAAGAGGACTGAGGGAATGGAGGAAAATGAAGGGGGTAGTCGAGTTGTCTCTAGATGCACTAGGCAAGTGGATGCTACCTACAGAGTTCCATGGATGTAATATCTAATAAAAACTTTAGGTTGAATGTAGTTCTCCCAAGAAATGAGAAGAAAATAGTAATTGTTGAAAAATAAATAGAATAGATGTGATAGAAGAAGAGGAATGGTCATGAAAAATGACAAGTGTGTGGGATAAAATCCTAAAAAGGATGGGGAAACTAAGTGATAAGTGATTTTCTTGTGACTTAGTAAGGGTTTGCATAATACTTAAGGCAAAGAAGTGGTCAATATTTTTGGTTTTCTAAATAATTTTATAAATATTTTTAGAATTTTTAAGTATCTCAACTTGATGGAGAATGATGAGATACTAAATGGTTCAATCTCATAAAACAACGAGAGCATTGTTTGGGTTGCTAAAAAAATGATGAGAGCATGGCTTAAGTTTTTTTTTCAAAATGATGTGAGTATAGATTAGGTTACTCTTAAAACAGTAAGATTGTGGCTTAAGTTACTCATAAAATGGTAAGATAATAGCTTAGGTTGCTTATAAAATGGTGAGAGCGTAGCTTAAGTTGCTCATAAAATGGTGAGAGCATGGCTAAGGTTGCTCATAAAATAGTGAGAGTTTTTGGCTTAAGTTGCTCACAAAATTGTGAGAGCACATATAAAGGGGGACTAAGCTGGGCTCAACATGAATTTATCATGACCTACATGGTCCTAAAATGACATCAATTCATAGTAATTCCATCCACATAAAAGGTAAGGAGAAACTTGACTAGGTCCCAACAAGTTCTTAAATACGACAAATGTCCAAACAAATGGAAACAATAATGGCAAGGTGATGGGGCAATGCATGATAAACAAATATTGCCCATAGTTTTTCCATATGTAGTTATAATTGGGATATAATGGATTAGATAAATGATATTAATGTTCCCATAGGTGGTTATAATTATTATCAAGACCGGTGAGACACTGATTTTTCCCAATAAATGATATAATCAGGATCACATAAACAAACTTGATATAGGAAGGAAAATGAAAGATATCTTGGAAAATAAACTATCACACTAATTTCATATACTATCATTTAATCATGGATTTGATTGATTATTATAACTTGATCAAAATCCCCTTACAAAAAGTGTGGGAAGAACTGAAATAATGAAGATCAAAATAGGATTGGATAGGGTGACTAAAAATAGGCTTTGGTCTAGATAGGAATGGAATGATAAAATAAAAGGGTCTTTTTCTAGGGTAATGATGGTTTGATATATTGGATAAGATGGTAAGAGGGTTTCCCCCAAGTGATGGGATGATTGGATGGGTATGTGATAATGGAAAAAGGAATGGTAAATGAAAATAACATGATACATGTGTTTGGCCTAGGTATGGTTTTGGATTATATTGTTCTTGCTGAAGTGGAGATGTACATCCTAATCCATAAATAATACAAATAGAAAAATTAGTCATGTAAATTATTATCCCATACCTCATCTGCATAGTTACTCTATTAATAACTACCTATAGATTTGGATGCAAATTATGTTGTGATATTTATTAGTCATTGATTTTGTTTCCTTCAAGCTTCGAGATAAGGTATCTTTATATCTTATACAAAGGAAAGTGTGGCCATGGATAGTAAAGAAGGATAAATGTTGGATGATAGGTTTAATTGGGAAATAGAATGGTGGAGGATAATGAAATTTATAATAGTTGGAAAACAAATGAAGATCAAGAATTTTATCGTAATATTGTTGATTCTAAATTTGACATAGCTTTGGATGTGGTAGGGTTGAAGACTTATTAATATTCTCTTAATAAGATAGCTAGATTTTTTAATTTTTTAGGCTTGAGAGTAGCTACCATTTTATTACGCTATAGACTAGAAGCTATATTTATTTCATATTTGATAATGTCTTCATTAAGTAGTGAAGAACTGTTGTGCTCAACTATTGGTGCCTTGAGTAGACACCAAAATTACGTCACACACATACGTAACTCCCTGTATCGAAACCTCCCTCGATCCTCTTTTAATAATTAGCCTTCTTAACCCATGTTTTTACTCCTCACACATTTAATTAATTTAAAAATATTTAATTAAGTTAATTAAAAACTACCTATGCCACCTTACCTGGCCACCTCATCCTAAGACTAATTCTTACTCTTTGATTCACCTCAAGAATTAGTCCCCTAATCCTAACTACCCATGACTTGTTCCCACCCTTAACATAAATTTTTAACCAACTACATTCATTTTAACCTCATATTTATACTATTATGTTACAGATACCACACTTGGTAAGAGAAGGAATAAAAAATAGGATAAAAATATCCATTTTATCTATTCTCATTCCGTCAACATCGGTCAATCCTTAGTTGACATCGATGGGATCACTGACATAGATTACTAAAGCTAAATTCCAAGCTAATATTTAGGTCAGTAGAAATCAAAAAAAATAATCATTCAAGTACAAGCTTTAGTATTCAACTTTATACAACTAGGCTTATTGTTACTCTGCATAAATCAATCCAGATTAGGAATTGATATACTACACAAAGCTTGGATTCTTCTAAACTGATAGCACACGCTTGTCATTTTTGTTCATGTAATGCTTCAAACATGTGTTATCACAACCATCTATCTAGTACTAATGGTTCATCTATTTCACCAACTAAGTATATCTTTATGTTTTGTAATTTATTTAAACAATCATTTTACAATTACTTTACGTTATACTATTTATCATTTTACGAACATCTTGACTCTCCCTATGGAGTTATAAAACTCATTCACCTATTTTCCTTTTCTTCAAACATAATAACCTTTTGTCTAGACCGACCTGAGTCTTACCCACTCCTTTACGACTCTTCCCAACCTCCCAAACCTAACCAACATCAACCTCCTAGCTCATAAAAGTCTCCTACAACCCCCTGAGAACCTACTACCCCTACTGACATCGGTCACATAACTGACATCGGTCATATCTCCTTATCAACATCAACAACCTAACCAACATTGGTAATTGTGTATTTCCATTAACTTCTCTAAACTTGCCTAAAAAACCTCTAAAAATAGCAATAACTCGTATTACTTGCAATATATCACTCTCTATTTCACTCAGAATATAACAAAGATATGCATATCTCTCTTACTATCTCTTTCATTTTGCTATTCATTACCATTTTCTTTCAAAAAGTGGACTGTCATCCCTAAGGAAGTTTGACACTTCAAAACACAAGCACATAGTTTGGCAGCCCACTCATATATCTACTAATAAATATTTTTTATGGTAGTGTTTTATTATTCACAGGTAGTCTTCCATAGCCAAAGATGAGTGTTCAACATCATCTGGATACAATGCACAATCAATCTAGATTCTCTCTAATCTCTAATCCCTACCCTTCATCTCTATTTCTTTTTAAACATCAAATAGATTTAAAATTTAATGAAACATTTTTGGCACACCCGGTGGGATCCTAGAATTTTCCTTGGGTTCATTTCTTGTTTTAAGTGTTCATATAGGTGCATTATAGTGAAAATTCCATTCCTTTCACTTTACCCCTCTTTTTTTCCTCAAAATGAAATATTCAATATTTTTTTTTCTATTTAAAAGTAATAAACTGAAAAAAAAATTGGTTGTCACTCTTCTCTTTCTTTTGCCTCTAAAAAAAACTTGCCATTTTTCTTACAAGCTAAAAAGAATCTCTTTTGTATATCTTTCTTGCATGCACACTAGGATATTCAAATTCATTCTCTTCTCCTATTTCATCATTGTTTTCATTTGAATCAAAACACTTCAAATTTTGGTTTAAAACTTACTGCACTTCATTGTTTACTTACTACATATTAGTTCACTAGTTAATTACAAGCATTATGAATAAATCATAGTACATCCATGTTACACTACCATATCACACTCATAAAAACAAACATCTAAATTCACCTGAGATAAGGTCCATCAGGATTTCATCACTTGATGGATCACTTTACCCTAACTATCTATCTTACTTGGATTTCACCATCAACAGGAGAGCCCACTCTATTCTCTAACAAAATATAAACTATAGATAGAAGGTATATTCTAGATAAGTGGCCTGGCTTGGATTCAGGTCTATGAATTGCTGAGAGTAAGATCCTATAATAAGCCATGTACATGTCTAACACAAATTTCCTTTTGAGCACCAAAACTAACTTGAAACTAGCTCTAAATTACTTTCTAGTACCTTTGGTAACCAAACTTTCATCTCACTATCTGATTAAAGCATAAGCCAACATGAGACTAAAATTAATCTCCAGGAGTTAATAATTAGTGGTTGTATATTTTTTTTTCTACTTTTCTATTTGCTTCTATATTTTGGAGTTGGTAAGGATGTTTTTCCATTGATTTATAAAATCAACACTATTCATAATACTCAAGTTATATAACCTATTATATCAAGTTATCTGAATGTTCATCTTCCCTATACAAACCTCTTACATCCTCTGTTTTGCCTAGATTTTTCCTCTAAGTTTTTGAAATATTGGATTTTTCATCTCTTAGGACTCCATAGTGATCAACATCAGTTAAATCCACAAACATTGATAGACTTTAACCTACCGACATCAATCAAATGATCAACATCGATGACTATGTAATTTAGTTATTTTTAATTTGCTCAAAATAGTAAGCTAAAACAACCTACCTACCTGCACCCAAACCTAGTTTTTCCTCACTCTATCACTAATACAAAGTTTTAAGATTATTTATACTTCTTGCATGGTATTGAAGTGAAACCAAGCCAAAATTATTATCGATTACGTAAGCCAAAAACCACTTCCACCTTCCCCTCTTGTTATTGATTCTATCATGGAGCATACTCCCAACCCCAACCAAATTTCCATTGTACCTAAAAGAGATCAAGATTTTGCTATATTTCTTGATGACAATGTGGCAGCCCTTCAACATTACCTTGCCATTAGCCAAACCTACAATTCTTTGAGTAACCCACTATATGGTATGCCAACTTCTCTAATGGAAATAACTTCAGTTTCAACTATTTCCACTATGTCCCCCATGATTACTCAAACCACCACTTCAACAAGTAACCCAACCATAAACAATGTCCAAAGTTTAGCATTGCCAACTACCTAGTCCCACCTAACTCTTGTTATGACTTCCCTGCCTTCACAACCACAAGCAATTCAGTCAAGTCTAACCCCATTTAAGAATTTGGTGGTACCCATCCCATCTACTCTTACACCTATAATTACATGATTTATGAATCACCCTTCACCCATTATAACCATGCCAATAACCCAACCTACAATAATAAAATTCAACTAAAGTATTGTCTCTAACCCAACAGGACAAGCCCCTTTCATTTCCACCCCCTAGCCTATGACTCACTACTTTAATGTTGCATCAACACAACCACATCAAGATATTTCATAAACTACATCTACTTCTTATCATGCTCCTTATAACTTAGGGGGTATCTCCCAAACTAATCCCCCTCCAGACCTCATTAAGATGTTGATGGATAAGACGTCTAATCTAGAGACATCTGTGTCAGGTTCAAAGAATGTGTTATCTTATGATCAGATATGCAATGAGCCCATCCATCCTTCTGTGCCTATTCTCCCTTATCCAAGACAATGGGAACTCCCAAAATTTACTCGCTTCTATAAAAAAGAGGACCCATAATAGCATTTAGACATGCTTGAAATTTTTATAAGACATGATGATGTGTTACTACTTCATACCTTCCCTATGTCTTTTTCGGGTGCTGCCCTAGATTGGTATAGCTCTATAACTTAACACTCCCTTTTCTCATTTACCCAACTCACACAATTATTCCTAGACCATTTCTCTATCAACATTTCTAAAAAGTTTTCTATTATGGACCTTTATTCTATTAAATAATTTGATGATGAGTATATCACATATTTTATTGCTCATTGGAGAGGCTTAATCAATCAACTCTCTTCTCTTTACCCCAATCTGAGCTTATTTCACTCTTCTCAAGGGCATCTGATAAGCACATTTCATCTATACTATGAGTATAAAATTTTTTCACATTGATGAAGCCTTTACAATGGCACAAAAACTCAAGATCTATGCTATAGACGAAGACAGAGTCAAGTTGCATAGTAAGAATGCCAATTCTAAATCAAATGACTCCTCTTCTTTTAAACCTTCTCCTAACCAAAAATATAAAGGCTCCACCAATGTGATGGTCATTAAATAATCTTCTTCCACAACCATAAACCAACCTAATTCCTCAACCTCACAAAATCTAACCAAGCAATTCCAATAATGGTATGAACAAAGATGATACACTCCCATTGGGGAGTCATATACTTTCATTTTGGAAAAACTATTACAAAAAGAAGCCATAACTCTTCCTCAAATCAATCCTCCTATATACTTTAATCCTTCTCATCCTATTCTTACTTGGTATAAAGAGGATGAGTTTGGTGGCTACCATCGAGTCAAAGGCCACAATTCTAAAACCTATAAAATATTTAAGAACATTGTTCAAGACATGCTTGATAGCGGTGATCTCAAGATATGTTCAAACATCCTTTTCCTAACCATTTACTCAATCAAAATCTTACTTAGACCATGACTAATAACTCATGTGATCATAATATCCATACGGTCAATATGGTCTTTGTTTTACCTCCAGTCCAACCTATCCTACAATAGGAGGACCCATTTTACCTACTTCTCCCCCACAATCAATGGATTTGGTTTGCCCATTCTTCATCCTTAGGTAGAAAAGCCTACTTCACCCATTCCACTCCCACATGATGAAGGGCCTCCTTTACCTCTCCTTTTGCCACAAGCAGAGACTGTATTGCCAAAAAAAAATTCACCCATTTTACCTATCCTCTTACCACTTGAGGGCCATGCCTTACCCATTCCTCAACTACATGTTAAGGGGAACATCATTCTTGTGTTATACCCTCTTGAAGAACCTTCTTTGCCTACATCTCCTCTATTTATGGAAGGTAGTACCCCATCCACTCCTCCTTCACACCTAGGGTAGCTAGTGTTATCTACCCTTACATTAGATGAGAGACCTATTGTGCCTACTCCAATTCAACTAATTTTACCACTTCTTTTACCTATGGAAGATCATACTTTACCTATTCCTTTCCCACATGTTGAGGGATAAATTATACCTATGCTCTACCCCCTTAAGGAGCCTTCTTTTCCTACCTTTCCCCCACTTGTGGAAGACCATGCCTCTTCTCTCGTCTCTATCGAAAAAGACCCTATTGTGGCTCTTTCTCATCTTTGGTCCAAAGTAGCAAAGGCCAATAATTTCCCTCTTTCTCAATCACCTAAGCCTTCTAAAGAAGCAACTATAACGCCTATGTCAACTTCATCTAAACCCTTCTCACGATTAGTGGGAAATCTAACATTTCTTGACTCCACGAAGTTAGATCATGTGATACTTTGGGACTGACTTAAAACTACTTTTCCTACAAAACAAGTGTCATCCTTTACCTCCAATTGCCTTATTACCCTTTACCCTAAGGTCTTTGATAAAGTCAGAGCTTCTTCAGTGAAATAACTAGAATCTCATCCTTCTATGCTAGAGCTTTCACCCTCATAGGCGTTTGTCATATTAAAGCAAATTAGGTCTTTAGGCATTCACCTAATATCTAATCTAACTCACCCATAAGTAAAATTAGATCTAACTCTGCAACCACAATTTGGAGTTTTATGGCCTAAACTAAGGGAAAATGTTAAATTTCCTAGATCTCACTGATCCTTCCCTCTTCCACCCTCAACTTTGCCTTCAATTTTGGGACCATATCCCTCTACTTTAGTTGGGGTACCTCCAATCCAAGTGAAACCAAAGGATAAGTTACCTCCACTACTACCTCTACCACCTAGTAGGCCTTTCACATTTGACACCATGACACCTACCACCAATAAAGTATCAACAAAATATGTGGCTCCACTACCACCTAAAAAGGTTCCACATAAAATCACCCCCATGACTCCTAAACCCAAGAAGGTGTCCATTACTATTACAACAAGTGCTAGCCCACTCGCAGGCTCTCAAATCTTTTTCCTACACCAGTTGTTGTAATATTCCATAATAATTTTTCCTCTCATTAATCCTTATAACCCTCTTAGACTTAATCCATCTTGGTTTGATGATACACAAGTGTGTCTATATCATCATTCACTTGGACACGATATTGAGAGTTGTAAAGCTCTCACATTAGTCATTTAACAACACTTTGATATCGACACTCTCTTTGTTGACACTCCCATTAACCTTCGTACTATTCTACCCATGGCATCCACAATGCCTCACACCATTCCACCTAAATTCAAACCTAATGATGTTATCATATCCCCTTTGCCACCTCCTTCACCTATGTTTCAGATCAACACTGTTAATGTGGGCATGTAGTCACAAAATCAAAAGGATAAAGGAAAGGAAAAGCTCACTGCCTCTTGAGCTCATCCCTTCTCAAAAGGCATTCCTCCTCTGAATCCTAAGATTTCCATCCTAGGTGTCCTGAAACTAGCATCTTCAAAAGTTAGTCAAAACTTGATGGTGAAATAACTTCACCAAAATCCTATGAAGATGTCCTTGTATGATTTAATCCAAAACTCACCCCAACACCACCAAGATTTGATTCGTGTCTTGCAAGTGATTGAGGTACAACTTGATGATCCCCACCCTCTTGTAGCTTTGGTCAATTCTCTTAACATCATCTCCCTAATTTCCTTTAGTGATTTATAAATTCTACTTCAACACCCTAAAGATCAATATTTTACCTTTTTATCACCGCATATATTGATCAAACTCATTTAAAAAGAGTCTTGGTCAATGGAGGAGATAGTATTAATACTATCTCCACTCATGCCTACAAATAGCTAGCCTTCTCGACAATTGCATGTCTCAAACCAATGCGGTATTTTGCTCCTTTAACAATACCACACTACTACAGTGGGCACTATTGTCTTACATATCCATGTGAGTCCCTACATAATTCTTGAGCTCTTTTATGTTGTAGAAAGATAATTCTAATACAACATAATGCTTGGATGACCTTGGATATGTGTTATGGCATGTGTGCCCTCAACTATACACCATTGAATCAAGTTTGAGCACAATGGGCAAGTACATGTTATCCCCATCGAGCCACCTCCTTTAAAAACATTTAACATGACTTATAGCCCAAATTTTTTTCTCATTCCATTAAAGACATCATCTCCTCTGCATTATACTTCTAAAGCTTCCATAAGCTCCACTACATCGGTTACACAGATATCGACAACACAAATTTCTGACAAAGACCCCATGGAGGAAACTTTCAAGAATCTGTCACTTAGAGAATATTGTTTATTGACACTCAACATGTTCCATAATCCAAAAGAGTATGGAAATATTCATAAACACCCCAATTATGATCCCTGTATTGGGATGGTCATCCTATATGGTCCCCTTAACCTTCAAACTAATTTCACTTATGGGGGAATTGATCGAGCTCCCACTGTCAGCAATCCATCCTCTTCACCACAACCATTTACCTATGACTTCTCTTTCCTATATAAGCCTAGCTTTGCTCACATTTATCTTTAAAGGTGTGCCTAGAAAGGATTTAGTGTGGGTCATTACAAGCAGGTTGTTCATACGCCCGTTAAATATTCCACCAAAAAAACCATTGAAAATGCCAAAAAATAACATGGAGTGGGTTTTGATGAACCAACTAAACTCACCAAAGCTTCTCATATACCAGTTATCAAAGAGCCAGTCTCTCCTTTTCCATCCTCTCTTCCACCATCACCTACCAAATTAGAGGTATCTATACCTCCTAATTTTTTTTCAATAAATGGCATCCATTTGGGCCCCCTCACCTATCACTCGGGTAAGGAAACAAGGTCCCTTCCTCTCATTCAACCTAAAATTATTGATAAAGACTCTCCCATTATCAACACTATCCAATGTCAATATGATGATGTTATTCTCACATGCATGGGTTCAGATGATTCATATATCCAATTATCACTCTCATTTGAAACACAAGCTATGTTAGATGAATTAACCATTGACATCAATTTGTCCTTTCATGATAGCCCTCGTGTCCTCAAGATTATCCAATATTTGGATTCTTCTGATCAAGCACATTATGCCACATTTCTTAATGACCATAGTGAATCCTTCACTTGGTCTTATAATGACATATCTAGTATCGACCCTTCTATCATCACCCATAACATTGTCACCAACTGAGATGTTAAACCTTTTAATCAAAAGCTTCAAAAAATGCATCCTCATATTGCTCTCCTTGTCAAAGAAGGGCTCCAACGCCTCCTTTTTGTTAACTTTATTTAACCCATTAACTACCCATAATGGGTTTCCAATATTATTCCTGTCATAAAAGTGACAGGGAGAATCTGCATCTACACTAACTACCATGACCTAAACCTCATTTATCTATAAGATAACTTCCCTTTGCTTAGTATCGACTAACTTGTTGATCTAACAGCTGGCCATGAGATGCTATCACTTATAGATGGGTTCTCAAGTTATAATCAAATCTTAGTTGCTCTCAAAGATCAACACAAGACAACTTTCATTACTCCATGGGGGACTTTTTATTATCAAGTCATGCCCTTCAGTCTAAATAATGCTGGTTCCACCTACCAACATGCCATGAATTACATCTTCCATGATCTCCTACACAAAATTATGGAAGATTACGTGGATAAATTACTCAAAAATTCTAAACTTCACCAAGATCAGTTGATGATTCTCAAAATCATATTCACTCATCTCCTCTAATATAACGTTTGACTAAACCCAAAGAAATGCATCTTTGGTGTCTTTTTTGGTAGCTCTTAGGATTTATCATTTCTCTCTATGGTATTGAAGTTGACCTTGCTAAAGCTTGAGTAATACTACACAAGCCTCCACCAACTAATATCAAACAACTACGTAGCCTGCAAGGCAACCTTCAGTCAATCCATCATTTTATCTCTCAATTGTCAGATCATTACCAACCCTTTCACCATCTCCTCAAAAAATATTTCTCTTTCCATTGGAATACAGATTTACAAGTTGTTGATGTACTTAAATGGTATCTCCTTTCCCCACCAGTTCTTATTCTACCTGAGGAAAACTAACCTTTCTACCTTTACATCTCTACAATAGACCATTCTTTGGGTGCTATGATTATACATAGGGACAATCACCATAAAAAATAAGTGATTTAATATATAACTTGCACACTTATTGATTATTAAACTCAATATACCCATACCAAAAATATTTGTCTCACATTGGTCTTTGCAGATTCCAAGTTCCATTATTACCTCTTAAATCACAAAACCTACATCCTCACCCATACTGATCCCCTTAAATACATGCATTCTAAGCCATATCACAACCAGTGTGTATCTCGGTGGCTCATGCTCCTTGTTGAATTTGACTTGAAACTTATTCAATAAAAGTCTATCAAAGGGCAAATGATTGTTGACTAGTTAGCTATAGTCCCTTTACCTGACAATTAACCTTCAAACCTACAATTCCCCAATGAATCTATCATAACACTCTTCACTGATGACATCTCTTATCAAATCATGTTGTTCTTTGATGGGTCTAAATGTCAACACGGTGAGGGTATGGGGGTCATCCTCATCCCTCTTAATGGTGAGCCTATGCATTTATCATTTAAACTAAATTTTGAATGTACTAACAATATGGTTGAATATTAAGCTTTGATCTTAGGGCTTCAAATGGCTATTTTCTTGGATGTCAAATCAATAACCATTTTTTATGACTCCCAGCTAGTGGTTAATTAGGTTAATGGTTCCTACCTATGCAAACTATTCCTCAATCTACAAGCAATTGGAATTATTTAACTCTACTTCTTGCAAACTATTCCTCAATCTACAAACAAGTTTGTCAACATAATGGCTTCTCTTGATTCTCACATACCCTCTTCACCCTCTTCCTCAAAATCTATGTCATTGTACATCACTTAAAATTTCCCTCTTATGTATCAACTAACAACATTTTTATGGGAAATGTAACACACAACCCACATGACTTATGGTACAAGTAACTCTTGGATTACCTCTCCTTTTCTATTACCACTTCTGACCTCTCCAATAATGGGAGACGTGCCTTCATGAAACGTGTCACTCATTACACTATACTAAGGGGACTTATTTATAAGTGAGGTTTTGATGGTCTCCTCCTTAGATGCCTCACCATTAAGGAAGTCCATGATAGGACTTGTGGTGGACATTTTAATGGTAATACAATTACCAAACGTATCCTTCAACTTAGCTACTATTGGCCAACACTCCATCAAGACTATAGTGATTACATTTAGCATTGCATCAAATGTTAACAACACACTAACCCTCTTCACATTCCAAACCATGCCTTACAAGTCACCAAAGACTTATGGCCCTTCTCCTAATAGGGTTTAGATCTAATCGATGAGATTAACCCTCATTCATCTCTTTGTCACCATTCCATCATTAATGCTACTAAAGACTTCACCAAGTGGGTCGAGGCCATTCCTCTCATCTTCACTAAGGTTCACAAAAATTTTGACATTATCAACCATCACATCATCTATCATTTTGGTGTCCGCCATAAAATTATAACCTACAATGGAAAATCTTTCAAAAATAAGACTGTCCAAAATCTTTGTGATGCTTTTGGAATCAAATTAAGCTTCTCATTTCCATACTATTTAAAGTAAATGGATAGGCATAAGCTTCTATCAAAACCTTAACCAAAATCCTCATGAAGGTAGTCAACAATACTGGCAAGGATTGGCACATGCACATTCCATTTACATTATGGGCTTATCGTACTAGCATTCAAACCCCTACAATTGTTACACCTTTTTCATTGGTTAATGAGATAGAAGTTATTTTGCCTCTTCAGGTCCAAATTCCTTCTCTTTGCATTTCTCTATAAGACATACTTACTAATGATGAATTTTGCCAAGAATGTGTGGCTCGACTTGAGTTTCTTGATGAATTCCATCTCATAGCCCTCAACCACCTCTAAATCTATCAAGAGCATATCAAATGCACTTACAATAAAAACCTCAAGGAGAGAGATTTCAATATCAAATATCTCATCTTAAAAAAAAAATCAACATGTGATGAACATGGAGAAAATTAAATGGGATAAGTTTTCTCCTAATTGGCTTGGACCCTGCATCATAACTCACAAGTATGGCTTGGGAACTTATCACATGTCTTCTCTCGAAGGAAGGATAGAACCCAAGCCTTTAAATACTTTGCACCTATGACCATTCTTTTGTTATTCAAGTGATGCTTCACCTTGTGTTTAACTTGAGCTCATCCCTTGAGCAACCTATTACATTCATCTCCCTTCCTCTTAAACCTTATTCCTACACACTTAGTTAACCTATGAAGTGATATGGTTTTACCATCAAAGTGGAAAAATTCTAAGCCTATATAGTCCTATCCATGACTAAAGTTTATAAAAAAAAAGATACATAGACAAGTTATAATCTCTTAGGTTATGATTCTCAATGTAGAATGCTCCATTAAAGGACAACTACGTAACTTCTCCTTGATACTATAAATAGACTTCTCCCTTAAAGGAAAACTATTAAAAATCAAAAACAAAAGCTTAGACCACTCCCTTAAAGGATGTTTAAGCCAAGCTTTATTATCAAGGGAAATAATGACTTAGAAGCTTCTCATATTGATCAGCGTTATATGACCTCAACACAAACAAAAGCCCATTGTAGGCTTCCCACATTGATCATCTTACACCACTAAAAAAAACTTTAAGTCATTGACTTGCCCATAGTTGCCCTCAGGTCACCCACAAAAAGGGCATACCATCCCCAATAAGAAGGTTACGCTACCTAAACACTAGCATTCCATTTACCTTTTGCCCCTCATACTCTTTCAAGGGACTTTGAACTCACCTGACACAAGGTGAGTATGACGCTTCTCTAACAAACAAATAGTTAAATGATGTAAAGCATGAAAGAGGCTCATAGTCATGAGCCTATTTATGTTTTGATTATAGTCTTTGTCAATATGCGATCATCGTGCCTCTTTCTTTCCCATCCCAATCACATGTCAATTTCTCTTCTGAGATTGCATCTCACAATAAGATTCAATCACCTTCTCACCTTTCTGCCAATCTTTCTTGATTCTTAGAGTTATGTGTTTAACAATTATTATCACTCACATATCCATCTCAAGCAAAGATACTCAAATAAATACCCAAAACCATACCAAAACTAACAAACCATTGCCCATTAATCCATTTCATATAATCCCATGTGAAATACACTAAACATGCAACCATAGTTTCTCTAAACAACAATAAATAGGAAAAATATCAAGCCTACGCCATTTATTTTAAGCATACATCATCACAAATATATAAAATTTTTGAAATAAAAAAACATACCCAACTCATTCATTTTAAGCATACACCATCAAAAATATGGAAAAATGCTAAGATGAAGCTAACCAATTAACTATGCATATACCATCACACATATGGGAAATGCTAGTCTAACTCAACTAAAATGCTCGACATTAACATAACATAAACATCCACATCATTATAATAATTTCAACATCATCACCATCACATAAACACATCTCAAAATAGCAAACTCTCATATATATATATATATATATATATATATATATATATATATATATATATATATATATATATATATATATATATATATAACATCTCTCTCTCAAAAATTACATCTCTCATCTTTGGCTCATAGGTTGATGTGAATACAACATATATAACAACATCAAAAATATCATCTATCCCTCATAATACTCAAGGCCATAGTCATGGTCGTGAAGAAACAGTATCATAACCACTCTCTACCTGTCTACATCTATGTGAGCTATAAGCCATGGCATGTATCACTAATCTCTCCTACTCTCTAAACTCATAATACCTCTGAATATATGGCAACTCCTTGATGACTCTCTCATAGTATGCAATCCCATCTAAAGCAATGTTGTACCTCACTAGAGATATAATTTGTGGTGGACCCATCAAACCTACTATATGATCCTGTATTAATCCCTATGGTGGAGCAGGAGTAGCCTATCCTGCTTCCCTCAAACTATCTCTCTCTATTATCATTATAGTAACCTGGCCCTGTAATGCCTCGACCTACCCTTCCAATGTCATAACCTACCCCTATAAGACCAAAACATATGCCTATGATGTATCTCAATCCTATATTGTTGTATCTTGAGCCTATATCACTAAAGGTTGGACCTATACAATTGCATCTCTCTCTCATCACTCCTTATAAATATGGGGGTGGCCTCCTGATCTAAACCATGAGACGTAAACTTTACCACCATGCAAGATAAGCCACTATGCATCTAGGATCTACCACCCTGGGCCTATTGGCAGCTCCTCAAAATCCAACCCATTTGTCTCCTGGGGAAAAGGTAGGGGAGCCTCTATATCATCCCTCTTATATAGAGGAAAGCAAGGAGGCACATCCTATAACAAGCCAAATTGCCTCCTGATCCATGCCATGGGTATCATCTCTAACTCTCTAACTCATCTCCTTTTGACCCATAATATGCTCTATAAACTGACAAGTTGCTCTACCTATCCTTTGAATGTAAGGTATGTAAAGTAGGATCTCTAAATAATATCTGTGGGAATTAGTCCATCTATCATATGCCTATAATAATCAATGTCTCACACTATTCCTTCTACTCATGTCTAGGCCATAGCCTCTCTCCATCATCTGAACCCAACCCTAAAACTAGCTACAATCATGGTGGGTAGCCCTAATGGCCATGTCCCCATGATGTGCTCATATGCTCAATAATGGAGTAAATTCTTGACACACAAACTATACCATCACTGCCACCTCAAACCCCACAACTCTCTATATAACTATGCTATAAAAGCTAGTCCCCATGCATAAACTATCCACTACTCAATTATCTATGCCAATACATATGTCAATGCAATAAGAAATCTCCCCCCATATGTGTTTGATAGTGCATATACTATAATCCCTATCATCATCAAGATACTCTAGAAATTTTGCTCTTCATCGATAGTGTATATCGGCTCATATACAAAGATCACCAAATGATAGGTCACCTCACTGACATGCTCCCCAAAAAATGTAGCCATGTGAATATCATACTCCTCTCTCGAACATGTGAAGATCTCCTCACCCTAGAGCAACAACTATAAAATCTTATATTCATCCTCCTACATCATTGTCAACTCTTCAATAGGCAAATAAAAAGTGTTGGTGGTGTGATCCCACTTTTTTATCAAAGTTATCGTCAAGCTAACATCATGTGCAACCCAGTAATATCATTGCACTCCTCCTAACCCTACATCTATCATGTGCTCCCACTCATCCATGGTGACATCCCTCCTCATCCTCATCAACAACATAGGTAGTTGATCTCATAATGTCAACTCCTACCTAGCCTACATCCACCTAAATAAACCTCAAGTCACATACTTTTTAATAGAAACCTTCACCCTTTTTTCCCTTCTCTTTGAGAGAACTACATTGGCCTGAGGCCCTCATCCAAGCTATGTAGGTAGCACTCAATTGATATGAGGTATTCTAAGGTTAGCTTAGCCATATACCCATCTAACTATCTAGCTTGTTAACCGACCTAAACCCTATGCCCAATTGCCTATCTCTAAAACTTAGGCCCAACTGCCTATATTTCACTCTAAGTCCTTTGACCTATATCTTAAACTGTAGGCCCCACAGCCTATATCTCACACCCTCGACCCCATGACCTATATTTTAAGTCCTAGGTCCCATGACCTATTTCAACCTACCTTTTCCTAACCACTTTCCTTAACAAAATTTTAACCATACATCACCCTTTTTCCTTATGCATTGGGAGAACTACATTGGCCTCAGGCCCTCACACAGGCTATGTAGGTAGCACTTAGTCAACACGGGGTCTTCTAAGGCTAATTCAGCCATTAAGCTATCGACTAGCTCAATTAGGGATCCAAATGGTCTTTTTATTCCTATTTGAGGTTGCTTCTACAACCAACATCAGTCTTATAGGTCAATATCAGTGCCAATCAGCCGCCATCGACACTAGTTATCAGTCAACATTGATGAGCCATGTCGACATCAACAACTGGTTTGACCCTAGGGCCAAATAACCCACCTCAAAAATTTAGGTTTTTTTCTAAAAACTACTCCTAACCCCTCCCAAATTCACCCAAACCTACCCTTACCTAATTTACTACCCCTCTAATTACACTCTCTCCCCCTAAACATAACAAATTATCCTAAATAAATAAATTAACTACCTTAAATTAAACTTCAACTCAAAGAGCATCCTACCTCATCTCTCCATCTCCTCTAGGTTGGAATGGCTGACACTTGTGGTGGTGCACCTCCAACTGGGTCCCCTCCTACCTCTACCATCTCTACCCACATGAACACTCTCTCAATCATGCCATGGGCCACCAAGTGCTCAATCTAACCCTTACTCTCACACACTCTTCTCAACCACTTATCTCTCACCAACTCACCACAAATAGACAGGCTAGATCGATCCTATGCCACACAACACTCAAATCTCTTTTTATTCAATCAACTATCACAAATGAGTTTTAGTGGGCTGCCAAACCCCTTTTTGTTATATTTAGTCACCCATCAACATTGTCAATCTTAACCTAAGGTACTGATGTCAGTAATACTTCCTACTGACATTAGTGACATAACTAATATTGATAACCTTAAACTTAGACTTTTCAACCCTAACCACCACTCTTTGGACTACACCCTAAGTCTAGGGCAACTTAGAGATCATGTATATCTCCTTGACCATGACAACAAACCTTGGAGATCTCATATATCTCCCCAACCATGACAACCAACCTTGGAGATCACTTAAATCTCCACCCATGATGACTTTGACTAAAGATCATAAATATCTCCTTGAGCATTGAATTTTTTGAACCAACCTTTCATTTCTTATCTTGACCGCTTATACTACCTCATTATAGTTGGCTATTGTACACACACATGTATATCGAGTGTTTTATATCTCAACCAAGCTAATCCTATCACCAATAACCTTTTGTGCTTACCAGGAGCACTTTTTGACTCAGATACCTGGAACACATAAACCATAGAGCTACAACTTTGATCATTTTAACCTTATCAGCTATAACTTATAAGCTATGATTTGTTTATTTCTATTCGATTCCTCTTCACCTTTACCTATTATTGAATGTGTTGACTATAACTCATAGTAGTATATATACAAGTAGCGATGTTACCATACTCTCACTTAACATCTACCTACCTTATTAACTCCTTATCAAACTGGTACCCGATTCCATATTCTCTTCCATCCGTTCCCATTTTGAGGGGGGATACCTCATCCCATACCTAGAGCATCCAAATCTTATTTTTGTGTTGCAACTTGTTAGTACAAATTAAAAGATAAAAAAGGTCAAATATAAACACCAAAATTACATCACATATATGTGTAACTCCTTGTGTTGAAACCCCCCTCGATCCTCTTTTAATAATTAGCCTTCCTAACCCATGTTTTTAACCTTCACACATTTAATTAATTTTAAAATATTTAATTAAGTTAATTAAAAACTACTTATGCCACCTTTCCTGACCACCTCGATCTAAGACTAATTCTTACTCTCTAAGTCACCTCAAGACTTAGTCCCCTAATCCTAGCTACCCATGACTTGTTCTCATCTTGAACATAAATTCCTAACCAACTACATTCTTCTTAACCTCACATTTCTACCATTCTCTAATGGATACCACACTTGGCAAGAGAAGGAATAAAAAATAGGCTAAAAATATCCCTTTTACCTATTCTCATACCACTGATGTCAGTCAACCCTCGGCTGACGTTAGTGATATCACCGATGTCAGTTACTTAAGCCAAATTCTAAGTTAATATTTAGGTCAATATAAATCCAAAAAATCAATCATTCACATACAGGCTTTGGAATTCAACTTTCTACATCCAAGTTTACCATTAGCCTATATAAATCAAACTAGATTATGAATTGATATACTGCACAAAGCTTAGATTCTTTTGAATTGATATCACATGCTTGTATTTTATATTCACGTATTGATTCAAACATGCCTCATCATAGCCATATATCCAACACTAACAGTTCATCTATTTCACTAGCTAAGTATATCTTTGTGTTTTGTAATACCTTTAAATAGTCATTTTATAATTACTTTACATTATAGTATTTATCACTTTATGAATGTCTTGACTCTCCCTGTGAAGGAGTTGTAAAAGTCTTTCACTTATTTCCCTTTGCTTCAAACATACCAACCCTCTATCTTAACCCACCTAAGTGTTATCCACTCCCTTACAACTCTTTCCAACATCATAAACCTGACCAACATCTACCTCCTAGCTCAAAAAATTCTCATGCAACCTCTTGAGAACCTATTGCCCCTACCGACATCAGTAACATAACCAACATCGATCATATCTCCTTACCAACATATCTATCCTAACTGACATCAATGACTATTTATTTCCTTCAACTTCTCTAAAAATACCTTAAAAACCTCCAAAAACAATAATAACTCACATTACCTACACTATATCACTATTTGCTGCACTTAGACTGAAAAAATAGTAGGAATATCTCTCTCTTACTCTCTCTTTCATTTTGTTATTCATTACCATTTTGTTTCAAAAAATGGACTGTCATCTCTAAGAAAGTTTACAACTTCTAGCAACAAGTGTGTAGCTTGGCATCCCACTCATATATCTAATAACAAATATTTTTGTTGGTAGTGGTTTCTTATACGTAAGTAGTCCTCCCTAGCCAAAGAGAAGTGCTCAACATTATCTAGATACGACGTGCAACCAATCTAGGTTCTCTCTAATCTCTAATCCCTACCCTTCATATTTGTTTCTCTTTAAACATCAAATATATTTAAAATTTAGTGAAACACCTGAAAGAGGTTTATACCAATGAAGTTATTATAATTGTCCCATAGCACCTCCAAGAAAGTTTCACTATGCAACATGGAATTTTGACTCTAATTATCTTCTATCACCTTCAAAAAGAGTTCACAAGAATAAATTGAGTTTGAACTTTGATTATCTCTTAACACATCTGAAAAGGTTTCACTAGGAGAGTGTTCTTTTGCTACATGAATATGATCTTGGAATCCTTTATCTTGTTCAACTACTATGTCACCATGGATGCATTTAAATAAGATATGATTATGTTAATCTTAATCGACACTTGCAAGAGATGGAATGTCAATAATATGGATATGATGGTTGGTGGTAATGGAATGGGGGTTGGTAGCATAATCTTCATAGAAGATACTAGGAGAACTCATGTTGAAGCTGAAGTGCTCATCCTTAAAAACCATAGAGGGATAATAAATATATTCAAATTGATCTGTTAGGCATGTGTAACCAATATTGTAATAATCACAAACATATTTTATATATGAATTTGATTCCAACTCAAAGGACTCTGAACTCAATGTTGAGACTGATATTGATTCTGATTTTGATGTTAAATCTGATGTGGGTTTAAGAATAGAACTTGACTCTAATTTTGATTCTTCATCTAATGGGTACTCTATTACAATTATATTTTGTTGAATGTTTGGTATTGGATAAGTGATGGCCTATGATGGTATGATGGGATACATAAAGACTAGTTTGTCAAAGTGAGACTCCTTCATAATGGGAAAAAGGTCAAGGGATAATTTCATAAAGACTAGCTTGTCAAGGGGAGACTCTTGAAAAATAGGCATATGGTCAAGGAAATGATTTGCCTAAAGGTAGTTATAATCATTAAAAAATGACTCAACAAAGACTGGCTCATCAGAGTGAGACTTATCGATAACAGGTATATGATTGAAAGGTGATTCATCATAGGTTGACATATCACAAATGGTTGGTTCAATAAAAGCATCTCAAATTGGTTAGTTTTCTTAGCCTTGATTTCTAATGAGTTGGAAAATACTAGTTTGGAACACAACTTGGTTGTCTAATGATTAGCTTAGTCGAGGTACTAATTGGATTAGTTTAGATATTGATTGGATCTATTAGGATTTGGATTGGATAATAATAGGGCATTATGGAACTTGATTTCTCACATGAGCTAAAGGATAAATTTTTGAAATGGTAATGATAGGGTGATTTGGAGATTTATTGATCCCATAAGCTAAAGGACTAGGTCCTAGAATGATGAAGGGGTGTTGTAGAGCCTAGTTTCTCGCACAAGCCAAAGGATGAGGTCCTAGAAGGATAGGCTAGGATGTCATGGATCTTGATTGCTCGCATGAGCCAAAGGATGAGGTCCTATAATGGTAATGGTATTCTTTAGATACTATGCATCTTGGTATCTCATATAGTCTAAATGACGGTTAGCACTAGTTGATGATTGGATAATGAAAGGATGTTATAGAGCTTGGTTTCCCACACAAGTCAAAGCATCCAAGTCCTAATAATAAACCATATCATCCCAATCTTGAGTTGGATCATAAGTTAGTTTTTGACTATGTTTTATGTACTGATTATTGTAAAGAGGGTATGGATCCATATCTCAAACAACATTATTTGTAGTTAGGTCTTCAACAAAGTCCTCCTCACAAACCTCTTTAGACCAATCAAGGTGTTGAGTTAGATCATAATCAGGCATTTGGTTATATTCAATTTATGTGGCCATTCTATCATAATTTGGATTGTACGTGACTGCACCATAAGTGTAGCTAGACATATCCATGTAAATGATGAAATCTCCAAAACAAAAATTCTTAGAGTTCTATAAAATCTAAAAAACTATTTCCAAAGGATAAATCATTCAAACTTGGTTTAAATTGGTCTAACTTGGTCCATATCAGCTAGTTCTAAAAACTCTAAAAAATAATGTCTAAAGGATAAAAGGTTCAAAGTTGGTCTAGCTTGGTCAAAGGTAGAGCTGTATCATCAAAATGGTTTGAAATAGGAGTTGTATCTCCATAATGGTTTGTGCTAAGACTTGTCATAAAATGGTCTAATGTCAAATGTCATACATATAAAAGGTCAAGCATTTGAATAAAAATCGACATGTCAAAGGTATAGGCAAAAGTATTCCAAACAAGGTTTAAACTAGGAAAGGGAAAAGAGTTGCTAGGTATATTGTCCAAAAATGAAGTCAAAATCTAAGCTCAAACAAGTTATGCTAAGATTTTTGGCCAAACAATGTCAAAATCTAGGCTTGAAACAAAGGATGGATGTGAATATGATTTAATCTAACAAGTTTGGAAATAACTTTGGCATAAACCTAACACACAAAATCAAACATAAACATGATCAGTTGGCATAAGCCATAAGACAAAATAATCTTGGAGAAAGACTATGCTATCCCAAATAAAGACACAAACAATGATGAGGATAGGCATTGAACAAACAAACAATAAATAGTCATCAAGTTTTGGTAATCAATTAACCAAATTTATGCAATCTAAAAGAGAAAGATTTGTGCATCAACCTCAATAATTGAGGCCTTAACAAAAATCATTCAATATTTAAATATGAACTTGACAAGGTTGATTAAACTTAATGTTGAAGACTAAGATTTGACCAAACAAGCTAGATAAAATTGGAAAACATGACAGTGCATAAACAAGGTCCAAATGGCATATGTGACTAGTTTTGAATAATAGTTTTGATACAATGATAAACAAGTCTTGAAATAAATTGAGAAACATCATGAATTTGGTATGCTCTAATGATGTGATCAATATTATGTTTCAAAGACTCAAGGCAAAATAGTTTGACATGTTTTGGGAAGCACAACACTGCCCTCTTTAACTCGAATGACACACACACAAACAAGCTTAGAAAAAAATACAAGGCATAAATGTGGTGTAAAATGGCCATCATAACACCTCTTTAAAAAAAAGAATGGCATATAAATAAATTGGTTTAGATGTGGCTATAAATAAATACATTAGTTTCAATTTCAAGACATCAAGCAAGAAAATGACAAAATACATTTAAGTAAATCACCCTAAATTCTATTAAGAGTGTGGCAAAGTGGGGTTGACTAAACTAATTGGTTTTTGATTATTCTAGATGGATCTCATGTACAAGACTTTCACATCAATGATATAAGAAAAGCTCATGTCATTTGGGTCCATGACACTTATCTTGTTATAAAAAGGTCTTGCACTTTTTACAACCACTACATCTATAGCTTTCTTAGTGTAGTGCAATGTTTAATGTGCTCAAACATCCCGAGCTTAGCCCCAGTAATAAAAGATAGTTTTGTTGTCCCCCAAAAAAATATCACTCATTTTTGGGACAACATTTGAACTATTTTGGTCCTACAGACCAAAATCCTCTCTTCCCCTTTCAAAAATTGTTCGGAGCATTCAGGTTCTTCATTTCTCAAACTTTCCAGAAATCTACGAACTCTGTAGGCTTGAATCTACAAACTCTGCAGGCTTGAATCTACGAACTCTATAGGCTTGAATCTATGGACTCTGCAAGCGCATTTCTATGGACTCTTTTAAGGGACTCAAATCTATGGACTCTGTAGATATGTTTCTACGGACTCAACATGCTTGAAGTTAGCAAGTTCAACAGGTTCAAAGGCTTCTATAGGTGAGTTCAATCAAAAGAACAAGTTTCCAACGCTTAGTCATTTTCAATATTGGTTCAACGCCTTGGTTTAACTAAAAATGTTCATCAGCAAGCTTCTAAGCAAGGAATGAACCGTTGAACCTTGAACTTTTTTGGTCCGATGGGTTCAATGGGTTCAATGGTTCAACAGGTTCAACAAGTGGTTGGTTCAACGCGTTTTGTTTGAGCGATCAAAGGACTTGGCGAAAAACAAAGGAATTAACCATTGAACCTTGAACCAAATTGGTTTAATGGGTTCAATGGGTTCAATCAGTTCAAAGAGATCAAAAGACTTAGACAAAAAGATGGCTTCAAATGCAAGATTGAACCATTAAACCGTTGAACCAAAGTTGGTTCAATCGGTCGGTTCAATCGGCAGGTTCAAGGGGCTGCCCCAAAGCCAAAGGAACAAGTACCCTTATAGAGGGCTGTGAACCAAGCCAAGTCCCCTTATAGAGGGCAGCAAGAAAAAGTGGACAAAGTGAACTCCTTTGGAAAAGTGAACATGGCAAAAGACAAAGCAAAATCCTTCAGACAAATTGTCTGAAGGAATTCGCCTGAAAGACAAAGCAAAAGCCGGTGGGAAAGATGCAAAGGCAAGGAAGATTTCCTTTGGACAAATTGTCTGAAGGAATTCCTTTGGACATTCTATCCAAAAGACATAAAGGAAAAAGCCCACTGAGAGAAAGAAGCTTGAAAGCTGCCACATGTCCATTATAAAGCAGAACAAAATACGTCACGTGTCTTGTTATGACTTAGCCAAATGTGATAAGTGTTTGCATCCATTTTCCCCTTTTGGAGTTGCTCAGGCAAAACGTGTTGTGGACCCCATTTTCCATAAGTTTCTAATGAGTTTCATAATAGTGGAACTTGACACTTGTCAAAGACACAGAAAGGACCCCCCAAAGACTTAGGCAAGAAGGGCTATAAAGAGCAAAGAAGCGTTTAAGCAGTGAAGAGAGGAGCGAGACCAAAGGATCAAAAATATCTTTGAAAGAGTTATTTCTAGTAGGTGAAACAGTGGATTGAGTAGACTTTTGAGCGCACCAAACTAAGGATGCAGCATGTTTTCTTCCATGAAGTAAAGACAAATATGTAAAGGACCAGACGGTCCATATTAAGGAGGAGACATATTAGATGAAATGACATGCCATAGTTATGGCAGCACACTATTCTCAGCATGGTCTCCCTAAATGAAACTGGAGATGCATTGAAGACGCTAACTGTAGCATGGGCCATCCTGTAGAAAAAAGGTGCCAATCCTTGGGTAGTTGATATAAGTTTGTATTTTCTCTCATTTGTAAAGGGAGACTTCTCATTTTTACAAGAGCAAAACTCTGCCCATTTTGAAAGAAGAAGACTGAGACTTTGAGCTTAGGTTGTAATTTCATTTTCCTTGTTATTTGAATGAGATAGCAGGTTTTTCTAGACTTTGTGTTGTTCTGACTTGTGTCATCTGAAGGTGTCTTTATTTATTTAATTTGGTACGTAGAATTAGTGAAGGTAATAGGCAAGTGTCCTAAAACCAACTGTAGGAAGACTTTGTGCTTTCACAATTGATTTCAGACTATGTTTTCCTTTTCTTTTTGTGTTGAGGATTCTAGGGTGACTTTGTGTCCCCATTATCCTTTGTGATATATTCTTTGGGCAGTTGAGGTGGAGACTTTGTGCTCTGTTTCATCCTACTATTACTACGCCCCTTTTTATCATTGGTTATTTCACTATCTGAAAGAAACTCCTATTGTTTCTTATAGAGACACTTCTAAAAGAAGAGAAGTGCCTTCAATGTTTATAGCCTAGATTTTCTCCTTTGTCTATGTGCATCATCTCTGAAAGAAGAGAGATGGATGGTTTGTCCCACCCCTGTGTCTTACTTTCTACTTATTTATTTTGTATATAGCTCTACATATTTAATAGGGAACCTACCCTTGATGAGAGGAGAGATTTGTCCCCTTGTGATGTAGTAAAGCTGCACACCAAGATGACCCATCTCCCTATGCTATGGTGATAGGAACTATTTTGGTCACTAGTTAGCTGGCTGACAAAATATTCACCCAATAGCTTTTGGCTACTCAAATGGGGACATAGTAATTTTGTGCAATTTGGAACCTCAATTTTTAGATTGAAACATCACCTGTGTCTTACCCATAATCATTATAACCCTTATCCATTATAGAGTCTAGTGAATCCATTCCATGTCTTACCCACTATCATTAGCCTTACCATCCTCCATCTCCATCTCTATTATATTATTTGGTTTGCAAAACTAGAGCTGTTGGGAAAGAAAGTGTAGTTTGAAGCCTCAAGCTTTAAGCTGAAACAAGGCCAGTTTCTTTTCCAATTTTGTCCTATAATCTAGCAACTCCACTTAGATGTGTTATCCCTATTTTTCATAATCCAATCATGGAAATTTGAGGCCCCTGGGGTAACTCATTTGGCCCATTTAATCTAACTCCACCCCTGCATGAGCTACCACTCAATTCAAGGAAGAATTTCCCCAAATTCTTTGGTGATGGGAGATTTCACCATGATGAACACATTGCAGCTTTCAGCATAGCTTTTGGTGTGATAGGGGTGGAATTTGAAGATGTGGCAGTCAGGATTTTCATGGAGACTCTACAAGGTGTTGTTGTAGACTAGTTTTACCATCTGCAGACTAGATCAATGACTGGCTGGGACACTATCAAAGCTAAATTTGAACCCAGGTTCAGGCTAGTAGAGGATGCACATGCCTTGCTAGCCTAGCTCACACAAATGAAGAAGGAGCCCCATGAGCCTATGAGGGACTTCATTTCTAGGTTCAACAAGCTGAGGCACAGGATTCCCATGATTGCCCAGCCGACACCTCAGAATCTCATGTGTTTCTTCATCAACTCACAGTTGCCTGAAGTGAGTTTTCTATTGAGATGGGCAAGACATATAGATCTTGAAGTTGCTCAAGACTTAGCCACTGAGTTAGACGATGACCTTATCTTGGCTGGAAAGATAAGAAAGGATTCAAACAAAGGCACATCTTCCTCATCTTCTGATAACTCACCTGTAGCTGCCACTGATCCAATGGTGCAGAAGCTAGCAAATGAAGTGATGGCCCTCAGAAGATAAATGGCACAAGGTATGTCATCTGCTCCTTCATACGGAGATGTACCAAGGAGGACATTCCCTAATTAGGCACATCAAGGGCAACCCAATCATCTTCCTCCCCCACTAAGGAACCTTACCATTGAAGCACCTCCAGCCAACTCAATAGTTGGGTATTTGGAAACAGAGCATGATTTCTCTTTCCAACCTGAGTTTAATCAAGAAAATAACACTGACCTCTTCACGAAGGATCAAGAAGAGTCAGTTGGTGACTCCATCATTGGTTTCTTGGATTACCAGGATGAACCCAGAAGTGAAGGTGATGCAGATGAGGGACCATATGCTGTGTTCACCTAGTCCTAGAACCAGTCAGCTCAGCAAGTTGATAAAGGAGAAACAAAGGAGCGACCTCAACTTGCAATTTTGATTTCTAAGCATGGGGCCACTCTGCCTATCTAGCCAAAAGACTCGATGGTTGCTAAAGAAGTAAGTATCCCAAACAATTTTGCAACTTGTACTTCAATTTCACAGTCCAGTCCTCTCGCCCCTCCCAAAAACCAAAAGGATGAACTCCAATCCTCTGTGCTTAGTCTAATTCAGTCATTTGACATAACTGATCATGTCAAAAAGACCAAAAGTCAAATGACTAAATTTGAAGTCCTACAATCTAACCTTGATCAGTTACACAAGTTGGTACAAGATGTCAAGACCCAAACATCGGCCCCTGAAGCTCAAATTTTGTTTGAGTTTTCAGGCAAGGGTGATTACTTCTTGACCACGGAGGACGTCCATGTTCCTGGAGATGAAAGTCTGATAGGTGGTGATTCAGGAATTGATTTAAACCAGACATCAGAAGGATTGGTAGTGTGCAGTACAAATGAAAAAAGGTCTTCCATCTCTAATGAAGAGAAATCTGATAGAAGATCCATTTCTAGTGATGTTTGGATCTAGGAAATGGATGGTAGCAATTCCTCTACAAGTGTTGGGGCCAAGTTGGTGTTGATATCTCCTAAGAGGGATATTCTTCCTTCTTTACATGAGTTGCAATTTAACAACACCAACAACATTGCTGAGTATGAATCTCTGTTACTCGAATGGGGAGCTACTCGATACAAAGGAGATCTCGAGCTGGTGGTCTGCCAGGCATCTGAAGGGGACAATCAAGACATGTGCTGGACTAAACTATCAAAATAGCAAAGTATGGTAATAGACTAGGTTGTTGCCCATTAGAATCAAAAAAAGGGACTCTACAGGAGAACCAAGATTCATGGTTCTCAGACTAGAAAGCAAGTCTCACCAAGGGGTAGCAAGAGAAAAGAACCAAGAGGAAGACACAGGAGATTGAAATCCTGGTGGAGAGTTTTATTTGCCCGTCACCGATTTTGGGAGTAAAATGGCTTCTTGCTAGTTTATTAGGATCGAAGGCCATTTTCACTACCTCTAAAGGGGTAGCATCTGAGGTACTTCAATTTTTGAAGTACCAAATAAATTCCCCTATGCATTTGTATATTTGTAAAGTCTTTGTTCTATTTTGTGTTTTTTGTTTTCATTTTTTTGGAGCCTTTCTTTTTGGGTAGCTCAACTTCGTAGCCCAATGGCACACTTCAAGGCACTGGAGATTCTTATTTCTACTCCCCTTAGCTATTCCAAGTTCTCATCTGAAAGAAGTTCCCCAACTGGAGCCAGCTATTGTCCCCCAAAAAAATATCACTCATTTTTGGGACAACATTTGAACTATTTTGGTCTTACAGACCAAAATCCTCTCTTCTCCTTTCAAAAATTATTTGGAGCATTCAGGTTCTTCATTTCTCAAGCTTTTTAGAAATCTACAAACTCTGTAGGCTTGAATCTACAGACTCTGTAGGCTTGAATCTACAGACTCTATATGCTTCAATCTACAGACTCTGTAGGTGCATTTTTATGGACTCTTTCAAGGGACTCAAATCTACAAACTCTGTAGATATGTTTTTACAAACTCAACATGCTTAAAGTTAGTAGGTTCAACAGGTTCAAAGGCTTCTACAGGCAAGTTCAATCAAAATAACTAGTTTCCAATGCTTAGTCATTTTCAAGATTGGTTCAACGCCTTGGTTCAACTAAAAATGTTCATCGGCAAGCTTCTAAGCAAGGAATGAACCGTTGAACCTTAAACCATTTTGGTCCAATAGGTTCAATGGGTTCAATGGTTCAACAGGTTCAATGAGTGGTTGGTTTAATGCATTTTATTTGAGCGATCAAAGGACTTGGTGAAAAACAAGGGAATTAACCATTGAACCATTGAACCTTGAACCAAATTGGTTCAATCGGTTCAATGGGTATAATCAGTTTAAAGATATCAAAAGACATAGACAAAAAGATGGATTCAAATGCAAGATTGAACCATTGAATCATTGAACCAAAGTTGGTTCAATCGATCAGTTCAATCGGTAGGTTCAAGGGGCTGCCCCAAAGCCAAAGGAACAAGTGCCCTTACGGAGGGCTGTGAAGCAAGCCAAGTGCCCTTGCGGAGGGCAGTGAGCAAAAGCAGACAAAGTGAACTCCTTTAGAAAAGTGAACAAGGCAAAATACAAAGAAAAATCCTTCAGACAAATTGTCCGAAGGAATTTGCCCGAAAGACAAAGCAAAAGCCCGGTGAGAAAGATGCAAAGGCAAGGAAAATTTTCTTTGGTAAAATTGTCTAAAGGAATTCCTTTAGACATTCTATCTGAAGGACATAAAGGGAAAAATCCCATCGAGAGAAAGAAGCTCAAAAGCCACCATGTGTCCATTATAAAGTAGAGTGGAATATGTCACGTGTCCTATTATGACTCAGCGAAACATGACAAGTGTTTACATTCGTGTTCCTCTTTTGGAGTTGCTCGGGCAAAATGTGTCGTGGACCCCATTTTCTATAAGTTTCTAATGAGTTTCATAACAATGAAACTTGCCACTTGTCAAAGACACAGAAAGGACCCCCCAAAGACTTAGTCAAGAAGGGCTATAAAGAGCAAAGAAGCGCTTAAGCAGTGAAGAGAGGAGCGAGACCAAAAGATCAGAAATATCTTTGAAAGAGTTATTTCTAATAGGTGAAATAGTGGATCGAGTAAACTTCTAAGCACACCAAACCAAGGACGTGGCCTTTTTTCTTCCATGAAGTAAAGACAAATATGCAAAGGACCAGATGGTCCATATTAAGGAGGAGACATATCAGATGAAAGGACATGCCATAGTTATGGTAGCACACTATTCTCAGCATGGTCTCCCCAGACCAAACTGGAGACACATTGAAGACGCTGACTGCAACATAGGCCATCTCGTAGAAAAAAGGTGCCAATCCTTGGGTAGTTGATATAAGTTTGTATTTTCTCTCATTTGTAAAGGGAGACTTCTCATTTTTACAAGAGCAAAACTTTGCCCATTTTGAAAGAAGACCGAGACTTTGAGCTCAGGTTGTAATTTCATTTTCCTTGTTATTTGAATGAGAAAGTAGGTTTTTCCAGACTTTGTGCTATTCTGACTTGTGTCATCTGAAGGTGTCCTTATTCAGTTAATTTGGTATGCAAAATTAGTGAAGTGTCCTGAAACCAACTATGGGAAGAATTTGTGCTTTCACAATTGATTTTAGTCTGTGTTTTCCTTTTCTTTTTGTGTTGAGGATTCTGGGATGACTTTGTGCCCCCATTATCATTTGTGATATACTCTTTGGGTAGTTGAGGTGGAGACTTTGCACTCTATTTCATCCTACTATTACTACGCCCCTTTTTATCACTGATTATTTCACTATCTAAAAGAAACTCCTGTTGTTTCCTGTAGCGACACTTCTGAAAGAAGAGAAGTGCATTCAGCGTTTATAGCCCATATTTTCTCCTTTATTTGTGTGCATCATCTCTGAAAGAAGAGAGATGGATGGTTTGTCCCACCCGTGTGTCTTACTTTCTGCTTATTTATTTTGTATATAGCTCTGCATATTTAATAGGGAACCTCCCCTTGATGAGAGGAGAGATTTGTCCCCTTGTGATGCAGTAAAGCTGCACACCAGGATGACCCATCTCCCTATGCTATGGTGATAGGAACTATTTTGGTCACTAGTTAGCTGGCCAACAAAATATTCACCCAACAAGTTTAACTACTCAAATTATCATCCTAGTGGGGTGATCCTAATTTATATAACTCCATAGAAAGAGGTTGAAGACAATTCTATGAGGTGAATTCCTAGTTCAATGCTTCCCTAAATAACTCATGGGAGGTAATGAAGTCCTCCTCATAAGCAAAGATGCATGAAAAATAAAATATAAGTAAAAAGACTGTATGGTCACTTTTAGATCACCTTATACTATATGAGATTTGGGAGAGCATAGATGATGTTATTTTTATACCTTATACTAGGCTCAAATGCATTGAAATAGTGCTTTTGATCACCTAAGTTCCATAAAGGGGATGGGGGAGAGCATACATGCTTTTCTCTTTTCACAAAAACAAGTAATAAACAAACAAGGCATGATAAATGAACATTTGCAAAAATAATGAAACTACATGATGTTATGTTCATTTGAAGACTCCAAAAAAATGTGTTGTGAAGTTTGGCCTCCTTAGCATTGATTGAACTTGTAAAAACATGATAAACATCCATGGCATAAAAAATGAACTATGTTTTTTTTAGACATCAAAATAGATAATTTGAACAAGATTGATAACATGTGAGGATTTGATTAGGTTACTTGTTTAGACACCAATCAAAATGTTTGGATTATGCTCATGGCCCCTTGGAAATTTAAAAATATCATTGATAAACAAAACAATAAAAAACATAACCATGTTCATTTTAAACCCAAAATTTCAATGTGTATGTTTTAGCATGTTTGTTTTAAGTCCAGAATGAAGTGTGCAAGATTGGACATGTTTATTTTAAACCCAAATTTGAAATGTTTGTTAGTCAAAAATAATCAAATTGCTTTCCAAACTAGCCTTTCAACCTATAAAAACAAGATTATGACAACTTTATTATAAGATATTTTATGGATTGGCAAATAACATTGAAAAGTAAACACCTATTGACCCAAAGGAAATACCTCAAGAAATAAACACATTAAATTAGACTTGGTTAGAAACATGATTTTTTTTTTAAAAACTATACAACTTGAAGGTAAACTAATAGCATATTCTAAAAATTTAAGAGAAAACACATGGTTTTATAAAAACATCATCAAAAATGGAGTTTGTATGACCCCAAACCAAGCTCTAAAAAATGGCCTGTTAGCTTGCTACCATGCACAGTGACCATCGATGATTAACATGACTATCGATAGTTTCACCTAACCATCAATAGTTGAAAATGACCATCAATGGTTATACTAGCTGTTGATGGTTATTGTGTAAACCCATGATAAATAAAAATGGCAAAACAAAGTTATAAAATCAAATTTAAAGAGCTTTAAGCATCTAAATGAAGATCTAAAAACTGCATAATGATATTCTTACTATGTGGGATGCGTTAATCCCACTGAGCATGACATTATATGATCTATAATTTTTACTCAAGAAAGGGGGTTAGATCAAGTGTTAGCTATCTCATAAGTTGTATTGCCTTATTTAATGATACTTTGGCCAAAATTGGCACTTGTATATAACAATTTCAACTCATTTAATGTGTTTTGGTGTTTTAGACCAAATTATGATGCTTTGATAGGAATTGGCCAAAACCCTGGTTGAAGGTTATCAATGGCCACTTTTAGGTGTCTACAATAAAAATACCATTCACATGAACAATAAGGATAGTAGGATCTTTATCAATCTCAAGAGGAGAATCATCACATGGATTTGAAACTTTTGGTAAAGGAGTACCCATGGTTAACAAGGTAAGTATATCATGTGTTGGATATCATTAAGGCTAATACCATTAACATTATAAGATACAACTTCACTTGTAATTTGGTTACATTCAATAAGAATTGGTGAAATAATTTATCTTGTAAATATTTGCTCTTGTTTAGCCAAAAATTCAAAAGAGGGAGAAAAAAGACATTGGGCACTTCATTTGCAATATCTTGAGAAGGGGGAACGCCATTGTAATTATCATTTGTGCTTAGCAAAGGAAGAGAAAATGGAATGATACTTTTAATTTGATTTGATTTTGTATGATTTAACCTTTAAACAAGATGCATCAAATGGACTTTGAACTATTTGTGTGTTCTCAAATAATGTAATTTTTGTAAATGTTTCCTTAGGGTGTTCACTGGCACTCTCATTTTTCCATTTGAGCAAGAAAGGGTGAGAGATAATACATGTATTTTTATTATTCATACTGGAGGGGAATAATAATTTAGACTTGGTGTACTTGAATCTTAAAAACAAAACATGGGATTTTCAACACTAGTGTTATTTAGAGGTGAAGGCACATACTTTATTTTTTCAACATTTTCATTATGATATACATTGGAGGAACATTCAAGATCCTTTAATTTGTCAACATTATAAAGGGGAAGATCACAAATGGTTGTTAATATAACCAAAGAAGGTGGAGATGCATTAATTAGATTTTCAACATTAGGAACAGTATAATTTTACATGATTGTTGGTTCTTTAGACTCTTTATCATTAGAAATCAAAGGAGTAGGAGAATGAGGTTAAACATAGCCAAGAGGAATATAATTACATTTATATCCATAATAAAAAATGTTTTCACTAACTTGGCCATTTATATTTACACTTACATCATTTGTTTTTTCATTGTCATAGTTATAATCAAAGGCAGGGGTTTGAGCCATTTTTGATGTTCCATAAGATCCAAATATGAAATAAATTAATCATTGGGTGCATTAAACCAACTATCCAAAGCATGAGGCTTTTTGGTCGAGGGTTTTAATGTCAATAAAATAGGAAATCCATAAGGAGTTAAGCCTTTAATAAAGTTTTACGAAGCAAAACTAGGAGAGCCAAAGCAATAATAATATTTAACATTCCTAAACTAAACATACATACGCATAAATCAGATCTAAAAAGAAAATATAGAAATATGAAATGAAATTTGAAATAAGGTGAAAACCTTAATATTTAACAAGGTTTTTGGTTTAATAAACATAGGAGGGGTTCACCAAATGTTTTATGTGATTTTAGAGTTTTACAAGATAATACCCAAGTATATATAGTTGTTTGAAAGGAATGAAAATATTCATATTTACACTAAAATAAAACCAATTATATAGATTTTCCTAACTTGGCCTATGTAATAAATGTAGTAAGTACAAAGAAACTAAGGGATAAAGAGAGTGCATCTTATTTAATTATATGTTATGGATCATGGCAGTGGTCAAGAGTCATCATAGGGTTGTGTTGGATATATGGAGTTTGTTTGTTCTATGTTCTAACTATTTTGACCTTCAAACAATTGCATGGATCTGGGATAGTAACATTGATGCTTATATCCATATATAATGCTAGTGTCTAGTGAAATATATACACAAGAATAACCTCAAATTTAGACTAGACCTACACTGCCCTGTATGCACTCATTTTATGTCTCAACTTATGTTTTTATATGTGTCATATATAAATAATAATAAAACCCTAGTTATTTTTTATTTTGACTCTTATAACTTGGTAAAAGGTGTTAGTAACATTAATCAAACTAGTTCGAGCAATCTTTTTGTTGCTAAGTGTTGCCTACATAGCCAATACTCTTCAAAATGCCTTAGACTCACATATAGTTCTCCCTCATATGCATGTGTGTGGAATTGTAATAGTATGACTATATGCTCTTTTATTGGAAGTAAATATACTAAGAGTGTGGGGGGAGGGCCGGGGGGGTAGTGTGGGTTGAATTATTTGTATTAAAATATTCTTCAAATTTTACTTAACATTCATGAAGCATTCATTCACTTACATACATTAATCCATACATACACAAGCATCTATGAAAGCAAACAACATAACGACATGATATATATGTGAGAAACCCTATAGTGTAATAAAATCCATTAAACAACACTTAGAATACTATCTTATAAGTAATGGATCAAACTTTTAGTGAGGCACCAAACCCACAAGGAGCACCAACCCCTCATTAGTCAAGCACCAACTCAACTAGTCCTTTAGCAAGCTTCAACCTACAAGGAGGCTCAAACACACTAGGTAGCATAACACCAACTCAAATATATAGAATACCTGATCACTCTTGGACACTTTTTTCTCACTCAATATAAGATGTCATCATTTTTCTCTTCTCACTCTTCCATCTCTCTCAAACAACCTCTTAAGCCTTCTCGCTCAATTATCCCTTTCTTTGGCAAGATTAGGTCAAATGACCTTACTCAACATCTATATATACAGAGTTATATATTCATGGAATATTTATCACACATATATTATGATATTTAATCCCTTTATCTATTCTCCAAAACTCTATATTCTTCACTCACATGCTCAAATCTCTAACTAGTGAAAATAGGCCTATTAGGCCTTGTCTTTATACTTGACTCTTGTTCATACACATATTGGTTAGCCAAGAACCTTAATACACTTGTATAAGAATTTAAATGTATCAATACACATATTTAATAAGTGAAAAAATCACTACATAGGTCAGTCATTACCCTTAAGGGCCAAAACCATAATTAGGCCTAATATAGACCTAATACAATTAGGCCTTCTCTAAGCACACGTTTCACTTAGACCTCCTTGGAAACATTCGAAACTCCAAAAATGGATGAAAAACTTCACATGCCATTTTAATATACCCATTGTAATCTCACCTTATGTACCCAACATCATTTGTCTCTTTCACTCCTTAAACCACCCAATTAGGTCTACTCGCAAATAGGCCTTCTTACTGCCAAAAAGTCTATCTAGTAAATCTGATGCATAAAACCAAATTTGAAACATAAAATAGCCAAAAACACACACACACACACATATATATATAATCCATGACCTAATGTTTAACATAATTTTAATTATAATTCATCAAATAGGCCAAAAGACCCCAAATTGATCAAGTTTATAAGCTTACTTAGAATTGCACACAGGCCTTAAAAACCTAATAAAAAACATTTGACTTTTCATACCTTCACAAGAGTTTATCATGCATATATATGTGTTAAAATTAACTTCCGAGACATATATAACACTTTCATGGTCATTGGATCCTCCAAATTAGTGCAAAATGATTCAAAAGTATCATTTTCACTCATACATAGAAAATTGTCTGTAGTACCAAAAACATAGTCATGGAAACTAATCCTTAGAACACTTGTGTAAAAACTTTTGTGATATTCCAATGGGATTAAATGAACCTTAATAATTATTATATCATCTTTGAAAATATATATTACATGGTGATATATCAATATTTTTCTTATACAACAATCTCACAACTTCACTCTACATAGAATTCACTGTGTTAGATAGACACTTTTGATGACAAATATTTGATTGTGTATGAGCATCATCAAAATTTATAAACAAAGGGGATATGAGTAATAGGTATTTAATAATTAATTGATGCATTTTTATTCATCCCTAGTCCTCTACAGCCAATCCCTAATCTCATTCTCATTATTGCCTAGTTTTCTCACTATGTTGCCTATTAGGCCTATTTAGCGATAGGTCATCTTCCATGACTATTTTAGAAAATTTTAGGTCTAAAACCTACTCATAAAATTATATGGACACAAAATAAAATTCTTACACATCATCCTCCATCCATTTTCATGTTTTGACCTAGTTAACCCTTCTTGTTACATCAAAATTCATATAAATAAGGGGTTTCCTGTAGCTTTTACTCACTATCATGATAAAACAAAACCACCAAGAGAAAACTGGAAGAGTCCTTTACATGTTACAAACATCAAAATAGGTCAAAAAACCTATTTTGAGCCATGAATAATAATATCCTTCTTATTAGGTCATTATGAGGATTTTAAGAGGGTTTTGATTGGTGTCCCTTCTTAGCAATCATTCATAAAGGATTGCCCCTTAACTCTAAAACCAATGCCAATAAAATCAAGCTAGGGACCTGTTGAGCATTTTATGACCACAATTTCAAATGGGTCATCCCCTTATAGTTAATACATGATATAGGGTTAGAACATAGTGGCATAGGGTGTGTTGTGGTCTATTTGATGCCATTTAATGTTATTCTAACCTTAGTCATTATCTATTTTAGTCTTATGTCATATTAGTCATCTAGGGGGTCAGACCATCATGACATGTCACATAGGAATGAACAGGGTATCATGGTTTTATATTTTACAAGTATGCTTAGAAAATATTTAAGGTTAAAAGGACTACATGGATATGATGCTTTGGTCTCATAAGCATCCCTTAAAAATTTGGTGTCTTTACAAGTTCTCTATCTCAAGATACAAACCTTTAAAGATCAGCTAGTTATGTTGGATGTGTGTGAAAACATCAACATTAATATGTATGAAGTAGCTTTTTGGATTTAAAAATCCTTAATGATCTCTGGTTTAATGTAGGGTCGACAAGTGGTGAGATCTCATGTGATCAGATCATAGATCAAAGACACATGGGTAATCAATGAGTCAAAAGGTCTTTAGGGAAGATCAACAGTGTGCATTCCTACATATAAAATAGATAATGATATGTGTTTAAATACTAAGACCTAAGATCAACAGTGTGCATTGAATTGAATAATGGAGATCTAATGGTACATATTGAGTCATAGATCAAGGAGCCTAGATCAAACATGAGACTACTAGGTGGCATGAGAGCATTAACTAGATGGGTTAACAACAGGATCCACAAAAATCACAAAATGCTTCCAAATGTCATAATCTTAGATGCATGGGTCTTAGATCAATGGCCAATGTTGAAATTCAAATTGAAGAGACTCTAGAAGATATTGATAAAGTAAATTTAACTAGATTCTAAATGGACAAAATGAGGCTAATTGTCCAAATGATGATAGGCATATTTTAAAATAGAATGAGCAACATGGAAAGGGAATACCACATAAGCAGCCATGTAAGATCAAAGGATTATGTAGAAATGTAAGTACCTCAGACTCATACATCCCCATTAAAACTCCATTGAACTCTAAATTGAATAGTGACTATCAAATATGAAGAATAGAGTCTAAGAGATAAAAGAATGACTCTAGATGGTAAACATAGGTGTCTAGAAGATAACTAGTAGTTAGGATAACATATTATGACTATAATATCATGTTTTAACCTCCCTCAAATAATACATATGTGTCAAATCTCCTAATTTAATTTCAAATGCTCGAGAGATCATCCACGATGAAAATAGTTTCTTGAATAAGTAAGGAGAGCCCTATGCCACATTTCATGAAGTTTTATGCTTTGGAGGACCATTTATCCTATTAGACTAAGCATGGTCTATTTATCACTCCATTCTCCTATAATGTAACTAGTTTTAATGCCTTGGCATTTGGCATCATGGCCTTTGGACTTCTTCTTTCTCATTTCTCTCTCAATTTTTATAAGTATCTACCATTTTGGCCATTGTAATCTAATATCACACCAGGTATGGCAAAGCCCTACTGGCTTTGACATTGCACTTTGCCTTAGAATAATAAATGAAATATATTTTGAGTTCATATCTCATCTTGTTAAAGTGTGTGAAGAGATGTATAGTGAATAGCTATGTGATATTAATCTATCACTACTTTCTCCTAATCCTTCCATTTTTTATGCAAGTGATTTCAGCCTAGAAGGTCATATGAAGTGTAGTTAAGTGTATGAATCTTTCTCAAGTGTATAATGAGCCTTAGTATCTACAATTGATCTATGATTTCACTTACCTTAGATATTCTTCATGCATCTCACCTTTATATTGAAAAACTAATACTAGTGCATTCTAGGACTCTTAGGCTAATGTTATAGGCATTATTTCTTTGTGAAAGGAGTATAATGGTCATGTGGAAGACATATTGGTGCATCACCATTTTATAATATGTTTATTTCATGAAAATTATATCCCTTCCCCCCACAAGAAAATAGTTAGCATCGGTGAAAGTACTTCAAGATATATTCAGGGAGCTATCCCTTAAATCTAGAGGCTCACTTCCACCATAGGTAGACCCACATACCTGGAAGTGTTTCCATGTTGCTTAAATTTGGAAGAGGATTGAACACCCTCTTATAAGGTGCCAGATTTGGTGACAACAAGACCTTCCCCAAAATTCAAGAAGTGCTCAGGGTCTCATGCAAAGGTTTCACATGCCAATGAGTACAAGAAATTCCTTCTCAAATCTACAACACCTTATTTTGTGCATACAAAGGACCTTATCACAATTTTTCATGCTTTATTATATATTAAATGATCTCAAACTTTGTCAACACACTTAACATAACCTATTTCATCCCTATTAGTGCTCTTAATATCTCTGAAACTTTTGGAAATGATTTGGACACCTCATTAGGCCATATTATGTCTCTTTACACACTAGACCTTGAACTACTAGTCATACTTAGACCATGACCATGCCTTGAAACTTATTTCACTAATCATAATACCTCATCCACATATCAAATTCATTCATACCATGCTCACATACTTCCATCCATCAACTCCCAAGTCTCATATTTCTCACCTCATCATGCTACTAGGCCTATGCCTTCTTATTAGGTCTTCATGTGTGGCCTAAACCTCAAGACTTGACCTCAAAAATCATTTGAAGGCTTCTTTACCTATTTCTCATGTTTACATAGCTTTTTATACTCTCTCATTCATGTGTTGACACAAATTATCAAGCTTTATTATGATTTTTATGTAAACACCTTCTCTAAGGACTAGACTAGGCTTCTCAAGACACCTAGTTCATAATAGTAGCTCACCTTGTACCATGATCCTAACTTTGACATGCCAACCACCTCAAAGGAATTACAAGGTTACCTTAAAATTCTCTCCCATTAGAGAGACAAGAGGTTTCCTTCAAATGTTCTCTTATCATTAGACTTTTTTGAAACATATCATCTCACCATGCATGACCTCAACTCTAACCTTGATAAAACTAACATTTATCTTGACTTTGACATCAATGACAACAACAATGCTTTAAACACAAAAATAAGAATCATACCTCAACATATTTCTCTTAGTAACCCTTAGTAAATTGATGTCATAGTGTATTTGACCTTTTGAATGCTTCAAAAATTTAAAATAGTGTTATAGTGTGATTTGATAGCTTGAAATATATAGTTATTTTTTATTGTTGAGTTTCCTTATCAAATTATAAGGTGTATTAATTGGATCATAGCCTTTGTATATATAGAAACCTTTTGAATTTGAATTAGAGCCCAGTGATGTGTAAATCTTTAACCATAGGATGGGAAAAGAGGGATTAAAACATTGTCACAATGTGAAAGATATGGAAAGAGCTAAAAATATAAGACTAGACAGTTTCATTGAGCTTGGACACTAATGTCGATGCTAGTATTTAAGATAGACATAAGTGTCTAGGGGATGAAAACATACAAATAATAAGCACAATAGATAGGGGTATCTAGTATACAAGTTGGAGTATGTTATTTGCCTTAGCTCATGTTCACCTAGGTATTTATTTATTTCCACCCACTTATGTGTGGATATTTCATGTATCTTATTTTATATATTATGAGATATTACATATCTATCTCTTAGATATTATGGGTATAATTTCTAGTTATTTATATCCTTTAGGGATAGTTATCTCTTAGTCTTAAGTTTGATTTCTAGCTTGATCTCTTAGTTATGTTTGATATCTATATTGATCTTGTATTTAAGATTGATCTTTTTTTCCTATATATGCAAGGTTCATTCATTGTATTTACATGGAAGCTATGGAGATCGTTTTGCTTTGGATATATAAAAGATTTATCATTGTATGTTCTTTTTGTGTATAATATACTAAGGTATCATTTGAGAAATGCATCAATGGATTTTATTATGATAATATATTTTATATTTGACCTTTGGTGAAACTTTTTAAAACTCTTTCATGGTATCATAGCTATCTCTAATAGCCATTACTCAACATCTTAGCTTTTCCTTACTCAACATCATGTTTTGGAAAAAAAAATTGTGTATTTTTTATTGCATGTAAATTTTGAAGATTGAATGAGTAAATAAAGTATCACCAATTTATCCATATTATCTAAGAAAGACATGATCACCTCCAATTTCATCCCAGTTGGACATTAAAGGCAAGATCAACAAGCTTTTTGTAAATCTAATTTTTGGTTAAAAAAGATTGTTCTTTTCATGATTATGATAAAACTGTAGATGATCTCTTAGAAAGTTTTTGGGTTTTGTGCATCTTGTTTTTTAATTTACAAAAAAAAATTGAAATTTTGAATTTCATTAAGAATTACAAAATTTATTATAGTTTTACTGAGTAGTACTATTCTAAAAAATATGACTTTTCTTTATTTAATTATGAGAAAAATGTAACTAATCGCTCAAAACCATTTCTGGGTTTTGTGCACTTTATTCCCATCTTTTCAAAACATTTTAAAATATTAAATTTCATTAATAATTTAAAATATTATCATAATTTTACTAATAAATACTATTTAAAAACTTGTGGAGAGATTTTTATTATTATTTTTTATAAAACAATCTCCTTGTATAATTTTTTGATTATTTTTACTAAAAAAACAATATTTTATATTTGGTAGACATAAGGATATAATGTATTTGTTCACCACATAACCTTTTTTTTATAATGTTTGTCAAAGACTAGAGGGTGAGGCCCAGTTTGAGAGGTGGCCAAACCCCTTCACAAGCAAACAAACTTTCTCTTTCATTGGTTTTACTATTTTGATTACAATAATGAACACATTTTTGGCTGAGTCTGACATCCCTTTGCAATCTACCTCATATTTTACTATTGTATATTTTTTCATCCACTCCTATGCAAACATCTTCATTCACCATTTCTATTTGATTTGGGATGGATTTTAGATCACATATGACAACATTGTCATTCTTTGTGAGGATTTTACCATCATAGTTCCTCCATTTTTTTATCCTCTCATAAAAATACTTTATGACACTCATGTTCATTTATCTATACACTTTCAGATGCATTTTCAACAAAGCTCAATGTCTTGCATTGTTTGAGTATATATTTTGTGCCACTTGTATTTTTGGCTTGCATCTCTCCCTTATTTTTGAACCAACTCTCATGATTCATGATGACTTATTTGACAGGTTGACAGTCTCCTTGATTGAAACTATTTTGGTGTATATAGTGTCTTATTTATTTTATTTGACATTTTTTTATGTATGGGATATATTGTACTTTTACTAAATTATAAAGTGCCATGGGCAATTTATTTTTATAGCCTAATCCACTTTCATATGTGTGTACCTTAGTTTGTGTATCTTTTACTATTCCAATTGTCAATCTCTCCCATCACCACTAGATCCATCTTCTTGAGAGATTTTATATACATTTTTTATATTCCTCTTTTGTACATGGGTATCTTATTCATGCACTTTATTTTTTGGAACCCATATGAGGATTTTTATGTCTCACTAGCATTATTGGTGACTTTTTATGTAGTGACACCAATATGGCATCATTATCAGTCTTTGTGCGCACTTCTAACCATTTTTAGTCCAATTATTTAGAGAACTTCATGGCCATCTTCTCCCAGTTTAACATTGAGGGAGGGTGTTTAGTCAATGCTTCCTTAGGTTCATCATTATACAAAGTATTTTAGAGTGAAATATTCATATTCAGTGATCCTCGTATTCATCACCATTCTTACTTCAATTTGATGGTTACAGTGACTTGACAACCATGTATCCTGGCAAGAAGGATTGGCATCCATAGGGACACTTGTGTTCACACTGCATTAATTTTTTTATTGGTACCTCATCAAGGCTTATTGTAAGGACTTATTTAATTTATTATTTTCTCTCTTTGGGGGGGGATTTTTACTTTCCTATGAGTTTTCTTCTTTTCTCTACTTTATGAGAGATTGTTTCATGGATATATTATACATGAGTACCTAATCAGAACTTGTTGCCATGACTCATATTGTGGATATGTGATGACTCATATTGTGGATATGCCACTCTATTTTTGGACCCTAGCTTCACTTGAAGGTGGAGGTTTTAGAGTAGGTTATTTACCTTTGCTCATGTTCACCTAGTTATTTATTTATTCCCACCTACTTATGTGTAGATATTTTATTTATCTTATTTTAGATATTATAAGATATTACATATTTATCTCTTAGATATTATGGGGATAAAAAAACATAACATAGAGGCTCAAGGGGAAGGTAAATCAAGTGAAATAAGATGGAACTAAAGAGTTCTATGTGAGACCATATCACTAGATATCTATTTATTAGTAAAGAGGTATATACAAATAATAAGACTAGCAATATCTGTGCTTGTACCAAAATGGGTGTCTAAACTAACATCAATTTTTAGATATTTGGAGAGAGTTTCTAGATTTTTGAAAAATATCATACATAGTGATAAATTAGAGGTTACAATAAAAAATATTTCAGCTTGACATATACTATAGGTGCATATGCCATGCAAGTGAAACAAAAAAGTATAAAACACATAATCAAACAATACATCATTCATGAAAAACATGACAGGATGCATAAATGAATTTCATTGATTCTCTCATTAACCAAATTGTGTTGATTTATTTCTCCAGACTTGTCATATTACATATACAAACTATTTTACCAAAATACACTGATTCTTTTAGATTAACAAATTACATACTCAATATATTTACCAAGAAGCATTATTTTTACCAAGAAGCACTATTTTTTTACTAAAAAGCATAGTTTGAGACTTTATCTCTCTGTATTAGTCTATTCCCTTGAGTAGTATAGTTGAGATTCAACACCCTTGATGACCTAGTTTTAGCCTCTTTATTCAAGTTGAGTTGGTTATACCACTTAACATTGGATATATCACCCACTTTATGTTCACCCTTGAGTTCTCAAACACTATAATTCACCCTAGGACACTTGCATTGATGTAAGTTTCCAAGGGTGGATGGAAGTCTCCTGGCCTATGCTTTTCTCTATTTCAATACTTTTCACCTTGTGACTATTTGTGAGAGTTTATATGTTTGTTTTATTATTGGATTTCACACACCACTAGGTCTTAATATAAATTTAAAAGGTTACTTATATATAAAAATATAGGGCATAATATTTAATCACCAATCAAGCCTCTCATTTATCATATGCATTACACATTCAAAATCTATTGATTACACCTTATACTAAATTGCATGTTGTTGAAGTCTAAATTGTTACAAATGATAAAATTACACTTTCATTTATTGTACCAAGGGTTGCAATAGGATAAGGAGCACATAGTCACACACACACACACACACACGCACACACACACACACACACACACACACACACACACACACACACACACACACACACACACACACACACACACACACACACACACACACACACACACACACACACACACACACACACACACCTACCTTAAAGGGATAACTAAATGTGATTCTAAGGTCCTCCTTAGATTATATGGATATGTAGGTAACACATAAAAATAATTGGGTTGTTATGGATAGCTTGATTCATTTATTAACCTTTTTTTCTTGAGTCATAAATGGTCAAAGGTAAATAATCTAGTGTTATGATTATTATCATTATTTTTCATGTGATCCTATCATTATCTAGAGGTAACACATGAACATAGGTCTAAAAATATATTAAGGAAAAGACACAAACAATTACCATACATATTTAAATCTAAATAGCTCCATTGAGATTAAGACACCTGTGTCGATGCAATTGTCCCAAGGCTAACACAAGTGTCTAGGCAGGAAATTAGTTAAAAGTGGGAACAAAAAAACACATAGTTGGCTTGCATCACTAAGATGAATTTGAATTATCCTAATAACATGGAACAATGTGAAAAATAAGATATTCTCTTTCTAACCCTTGGTTGTATATTTTTCATTGTATTTATTGTGCATGCTTAGATAGGTTAAATTCTAGTAAACTATGATTTGTTACCCAGATCTAAATATTACATTGTTACATTCAAAAAATTTATTTCTACCCATTTAGAATAAAATAAATGCATTATATTCCATTTTCAATTCTAGTGCATCCTTATAATGATCTTGTAATGGGTTTTTGATATCTTCTAATTTTGATGATCACCAGGTTGTGACCCTGAATCTTTTAGAGGATCATTAAATGTGATCTATTTGATATCAATGAGGTCTTATATCTTTTACTTAAAATTATAACATCTACTTATATAATGCTTGATAAATTGGTGATGGTCACAATAATCATTTTCATCATGTGTTTTTGGTAGACATCACCTCATATCAATCTCTATGAGAGGGGAGAGATATGAAATGATACTCCACAAGATTACTAAGGAGAGAATCTATAGACTTAGGTAACAATTTAATTTTTTTCCTTAGTTTCATTAGATAAGATGAGTTTATTAGGTTGTTGTGACACTATATTAACCATTGTTGTTACTTCCTTTTTAGCCTATGTGTATTTAACCTTATAAATTGGTTTGATATAAAACTTGGTAATAGATGTATTAGGTGTGTTTGATATGTACTTAAGCTTGTTCAATGTAATAATTTTCATTTCTCAGTCTCAAATAATATGACATAGGTCATAAAAATATTTAAACTTCTTTAAGATAATAAAATCATGTAGTGGGGAAATAAAAAATGCTTAAAGATATATTTAAGCTCTTTATCTACCATTAGATTTTTCATTTTGGTCAACATTTTCTTGTACCTCAAAACATATTCATTGATAGGCTCATTGCTTCTTGGTTAATCTATTCAATCCATGCATATTGCATATTTTTAGTGATGAATTAGAGATGTATTAGAAATTTATCTACTAAAGGTTTGAATGCTTTCAATTATTGTACTAGTGGATCATAGAACCATCTCAAATCATAGTCCTTTAGGCTTCTTGGAAATAATTTTGTCAACAATTTATCATTGGAAGCATAATTAAGGCATGTTACATAGAAATATCTTGTAATGGATTATTGAGTATTACATTTTTGCATTCAAACATTTTATCTCTATAGTGTGTTTGAATGAAATACCCATTTAAAATAAAAATAGTGAATTATATGTCATTTTCACTTTGTGTTTTCATTAGAACTATCTTGTAATGGATTGTTGGATATATTATGGTTTTGATGATCACTAGGTTCTTACCCTTAATCCTTTGGAGCATCATCAATGTAATTCTTTCACTATCAATGAGGTTATGTATCTTGTGATTCAAATTATGACATCTATTTGTAGAATGGTTGACACAATGGTGATAGTCATAGTAATCATTTACATCATATCCGTTTGGTATAGGTTGACTTGTATGAACCTATATGGGAGGATGGAGAGATATTAGATGACACTCCACAAGTTTCTTAAGGAGAGAAAAATGGAGACTTAGAAAATCATGTAAATTATCTCTTAGGTGCATTGGATAAGATGGAAAATTAGGTTTTCGTGACACTATATTAACCATTATTATTACTTTAATTTTAGCCTATGTAGGTTTAAAATTATAGAATATTTTGATATTAAAATTAGTAGTAGATGTAATAGGTGTGTTTTATATATACTTAATCTTGTTCAATATAATAAGTTTTATTAATCGATATCAGACAACATGACATAGGTCATCAAAAGATTTAAACTTCTTGAAGATAATAGATTCATGCAGTTAGGCAAGAAAATTTTGATTAAATATATCTTGCATCTATTTATCTACCATTGGATTTGTCATTTTGGCCAATGTTGTCATGTACCTCAAAAAACATTCATTGATAGGCTCATTTCTTCCTTGTTTGATCTTTGAATTCTATGTGTATGAAACATTTTCAATGATGTTGATTAATAAATGTACTAGAAACTAATCTACTATATGTTTGAATTCTTTCACTGATTATAATGACAAATCATAGAACCATCTCAAAGCATAGTCCTTTAGTCTTCTTGGAAATAATTTTGTCAAACATTTTGTCATTGGAAACATAATCAAGACATTCTACATAGAAAGATCAAAAATGCTAATTAGGCTCACCATTGTGATCAAAAATTGTGAATTTGGGTATTAAAAAACTTGTTGGGAAAAGGTGAAAAGATATCTTGGGTGCAAGAGGATTATGTAATATATTTTGTGAATCAATAGCATGAGTTGATATAAGAGCATTTTTGCTCAATATTTGTAACCTTAGCTTATAAATTTTGAATAACTTGAATAATATATTGCATAGTAGACCCAATGAGATTAAGATTTGATGTTCGATAAGTTACTAAAAGGGATGTAAACACTACATGGGTTTATGTAGGCATTAAAATAAGTATCTGAGATGAAGCATTTATTTCCCCCATGAAATATGTAGTAATAGGAATTTGATCCTCAAGAAAAAATAGATTAAAAACATATTATATTCCTTGATTAGATGTATAAATAAATGTGTTCATGGTGTTTTTGGCACAACAATAATTAGGAAGGATTTGTTAGTTTCTGCTTCTCCCAAAATGAAGAATATCCCATGAATAAAATGCTTCCCAAAGGTCAAAATGTACAAAGTCTTACTGACCTTTACTTAGTGTGTTGATATGTGACCATTCCATATAAGGGGCCATTTGGACAAACCAAATCTCTATGATGGTTCTAACTTAGACATTTTGAAGGAGACTATAAGATATTTTGACTATGCTTTGTAGGGTCTAGCCTCAAATAGAAATTACATCTTCTTAAAATTCATCTAGAATGGGAGAAACTAACCTCTTTATTGGTTTAACATACTCAAAGATATAAAAATGCTATAACAATGATAAACAATATAATAATATAGCAATCAAGGTAAACATTTAACTTTAGATTATATTTGTTAGTACCCAAGTCATAAATTAACCAAACCTATTAAATAAAATGGAAAATAAGAGATGGAAAGGATAAGGGAAGGTCTCTTATTACCACAAAGTTGAATATGCAAAATTCTTGATTGAGCACCCATCCTTTGGAACGAGTCCTTGGCTAACCCAGACCTAGCACACTATAGCTAAAAGGATGGTACAAGAGTCTAAGGAAGAAATTTACTAAGATTAGAATGATCTAACAATGAATATGAATAGCTAATTCAAAAGAAAAATTATATTGCTTATAGGTTCAATAATGCATAAGTGAGCAATATATAAACAAAGGAGCATGCAATCAAGGTAAAGTATCATATTCAAATTATAAATCCAAAACTAAACTAACAAAGTTGATAAAATAAAAATAAAAATAAAAAGAGGGAAGGGAAGAGACAAAGTTAAAAGAGATCAATTTATAATGGATCCAATTTATTCCTATAAAATAGATGAGTTCCTAGATAAACTAGACCTTAGTTAAGCGAGACCTAACATAACTCCAATTAAGGATGATACAAGAATTTATGGAATCAAGTATTAGATCCACTAAGAAAAATAGGGTCACCATATACATGTGCAAACCAAGTATATCAAATGACAAAGCTTTCTGATAAAAATATTTCAATTAAAGGGATCAATTAGGAGTTCATCAAATACTCTTGTCAGTTAAAAATATGGATTCAAAATAACCTCAGTTAGAAAACTAATATATATAAATTAGGAAAAACACATGAAATAAAATGATTAGTCCACTACTCTAATGCTAAGATGAAAAGGAGCTAGTTAGGCATAGTCTCATTAATCCTAAAAATACCAACCTCTAAAAAGGATTCTTAATACTAATATAAACACAAGGGACCTAGTCCTAAAATTTAAAATTCAAATATGCACCCCACAAGGAATTCCACTCCATGATTACTAGATCACACTATATTGTGCATGCCAATCCCAAGCCTAGATTGGGGAAACCAATTAATACTCAAAGTAAGACAACGACTCCTTCCACTAAACTTGTTAATCATGTTACTAACTCAACATGGTCGCCAACATGCATGATATCACTTTGAGTTATGAAATAACTCATCCTTACTTTGTTAGTTTAGATATTATTTGATCATTCTCTAAATGACATGCATAGAGCCTCCTTAACCACTGACCAATTACCTTGGGATTTAACAATTCACCAAAATATACCATTTTTCTCTTCTTCATTGGTTCATATTTATCTTATGTATCTATTTGTTACTAAGCAACCAATCATTGCACATAATCTAACTTTGGGTTTGATTTCCATGATGGGCCAAATAGGTACCAACTTTAGTTATTATGCCTCTTTTGATGACTAAGATAACTTATTTGGCCACCATGTCCACTTTCTTTGTATCCAAGACCTTGGGGAGATTTTTTTGCATGAGTCTCCTTTCAAGAGAGTGGGGATTAACAACACCCACCTATTATTGGCTATAACAAAATACTTATCAACACAATAGTGTGCTTGAGGGGAGGGATAATGGGATTGAATATTTAGTAGTACCACCTAAAGATTCACCATCACTATATGTGGATCTATTGGCCTTAGCATGTATAGTGATTTCATCTTGTGTATCATATAAAAATACACCAATTAATTACTAATTTTTTAGACTATTAATTAATGCCTCCTTATTTTAAGTTTCAAAATGATATTTTATCTTAACATTCTCCATTTTGAATGAAAAAAAATCCAATAATAATGTAAAAATTCAGATTTGAAAAGCAATCACAACAATTTAAAAATATAAAAGGCTAAAAACTTTAATGCAAGCTAGGGTGGCACAAGAAGATATAGTGGTTAGGTTTACTAGAATGTTAAAACTTTTTTATGTTAAGCATAACGGAATAGCCTAATCAATTATGAAATAATTTATTTTAAATCATGCCAATTAAACAGTTCATATTTATAATATAATGATAAATATACTAAATTTGAGAATATGCTAAATATATAAAATTACAACGTGAAACAATATTTTTAAAATAGTAATATAAAAGAGAAATAACATTTAACTTATGCAATGATGTATAGGTATATATGAAATGCATAGGTGTAGAATAAGACAGTCTAATGATTCCCATTGATTCATCAAGTTATGGAAATTAACTATTTGTCTACAAGGACATTAGTGTTGATGTTTTTGTCCAAATTAGAATATAGATCCTTTTTTAGAATAATTATTTGAACAATTTAGGGTTCACTATCATCTTTCAAGTTCTTAGTTTATATTGCATGCATAGGTTCTAAAATCAATATATTAATCAAAACCCTAGGTCCTCTAATTAGGGCATGCCATATTAAAAAATATGGGTTAATGGGCTCAAGTGAGGTTTAGCTGACCTCAAAGACACCTTTGTTAATGATCACTACCTACATAGACATATACTTTGCATATAGGTTCAGACCAATGTAGTTCTCCTACTTATGTGGGCTTGTGTGAACAATTATGCAATATGTTATATGGGAGTGCATCTAGTGATTTGGCTTGTAACATGATAACTACTATTCGTGGGCTAATCTTTGAGTGCTTCAAATATGTAAGAATACTATCCATATGACTAATTTGAAAAAGGGAGGAATAAGGTAGTATAGTCTAGTTGTGCAAATGATTATTAGTGTTGTAGTGTGAGCTTGAGAGGTGATTTATAGAGAGATATTAAATGACCTTTGATTTTTATTTATACCACGTCTTTTTAAGTAATATCATGGTAGTGTTAAAGAAGACAAATAGGCCAACCCATATATATTAGGAGATTTAAATTTGACCATTGTCTTCAAATATGGGACACTAATGTCGATGCTAATGACTTCATCTAGGTGTTACTATTTTGCAAGGTAAAAAGTTGCCAAGGGTATGTAACTATCTGTGCATGATAGAAATTAGGTTTTATGTAGATTATAGGCTACAAGTTCCCTATGTCATCAAAATATTAGTATCAAATTATAAGATAATAAATTATTCATAATGAGATGGAAAACAAGATCCTTTTCATAAAGGGAAGGTCATAAAATGAAGGGTTGAGCCACAATTAGTTTTTTCAAGTTTAGAAGACTAATATGTCATATAAAATCAGATTTTATTATCGACATTTTATCCATTTATAAGTAACATTTTCTATTTTAGTTTTTTTCCAAAATAATCATGTAATTTATTTTCAAATAGGATTGTTATGATATTTAAATTAAAAATTATTTCATCCAAACACTTAATTATTGGTAACCCAACACATAAACTAGAGACATATAAGAAAAAAATAAATTAAATTCTTTGGAAAGTGTCTTTTTTTCACAGACCAAATTACTACAGCAAAATATGTTGGGATGCTTTCCATGGGTAATGATATTCCAAAAAATCTTTTTCATATTAGTGAATTAAATACATGAAAATTAATTGTCAATAAAGGATAGAGTGTTAACAAAGACTACCCTTCCAAAATACAAAAATAAGAAAAAACATGTAAGATTGTTTAGATTTTAATTTTTTTATAGTGACAAAATAAAAATTTGTGCAACATGTATCGATAAGGTTACAAATGAACTTTATAATCAAATTTAGAATGGAAAAAATTATGTGCTATCAAATGGAATTATTAAGGAAGCAAATTATATATATATATATATATATATATATAATCATTTTGAACATTCATGTGAAATAATATTACAATTATCATAAAAAATAAGTCCTTGTATTTAAAATATTGAAGGTATACCAATACATCAATTTATTTTCAAGAATATTTTTGACATTCCAAAAATTCTAAATAAATTTATGTTGGACATTATTTTTGTTGACATGTCAGCTTATTTTTTATCAATAATAATTAGAAAGGATGCATCAGAAAGTGAAAAGAGAACAATTCATAACAAATACATGTTAGGAAACATCACTACCATGGAATTGTGGGGTGATCATCTCAACTCAATAAGCATGGAAATTAGTGAACATATTTATATCCCAATGATACCTATTCTTTGAGTCAAAGTATCTTAGACATCAAATTTCAGTGGAGATACTATTATGACTACTTCCAATAGTTAATGCTTTCTCAACCTTGTAATTATGGAGGTTAAATTTTTTTGTTGATAGGTAGCTTCTAAAAGATTGAAATTTCTATTAAGGTTACCTTAATTTAAAAATCAACATTTTCAGCCATTAACAAATTTTACTATTATATCAATAGTGTCTGAAATCACTCATATGTAACTTCAAAAAAAATGGAATTGGCTATAGTGAAAAAATATGACTCAAGTCCTTATGGATAACTTGTATCACCTTACGTTTCCACTTATGTTGGATGAAAGGATATTTTTAAAAAAGGTAATGAAAAATTGGTTAATATTTGACATTGTCCTAAATGCAATGTGGAAATTTATCAATGAAATTATAAATATTTTCTTTGGTTGGAAGTAAGTGATTCAACAACCAAGATAAATACATTTTTTACCTTTTAAAATTTGTAGAGATAATAATGGTTATTATAGTAAACTATTTTAAATTGATTACTATTTTTTTATTAAAGGTAAAGTGGAGTTTCTTTACCCTTATATACAAAAGCCACAGTCTAGGCTAAAAGTACCAAAATGATCAAAAGAGAACTACCCAACAAAACATAAACTAACAAAAGGTTGGGTCACAGTCAAATCAAACCCAGTTCACAAAAAACACAACAAAGGAAAATAACAAACATATAGCACAAACATCAAGGAAGTAATGGATCTTATGCTCTAAGGACTACATTCCAATTGTCCAACATTTATTTTAGGGTTTGTTCCATACTAATAAAATATTGATCTCTTCGCTTAGACACTTATTTTCCTATTTTGGGATTCTTACTCATGCATTCACCCTTAGAATTATTTTTCATTAGCTACATAAGTACCCTCATACTAGCAAGACAATTTTGAACTGTGGTCATACTATGTCCTAGCAAATATTCAAGATTATAATTAAGAGATATATTCTCCTCTTATAATATATTGACTCTTTATTCCAATCCTCTCACTTAGACAGCCAAATCATGAAATTAGTGTTTGCTTCTATCCACTTATTTGGTGCCTAAGCCATTTTTAATGGACTATTTGATCAAGCATTGATACTTTTATAACCATCTTAGGAATGCTTTGTGTAACTCTATTTCCTCCCAAAGATCTTTGAGATTATTATTATCCTTGTTAGTAACATTTTCCCCCTAAGTTTCCCCAAATTTTATTTTATTATTGGTATTCTCCTTTTATCTATTAGTGGTGAGGGGTTCCTATGTCTTTAAGAGATCAAAACTCTCAACCACCTCTTCTAACCCATCTTTATCAGCCCTGATGTTTCCATCTTTAGCACTCAACGCTTTGCCAATGGAGGTTTTATTAGGCCCATGTCCATATTTCCTCTAAGTAGGATTCTTTAGCTATGATATTTGAAGTTATTTTTTAGGTTCATTGAAGTTATAGTGATATGATCCTCCTACATAGGGAATATGGGCCAGGTTCATCTACTAAGATTTCTCATAGTTCCACAGTAACAAGATCACATCTTGGTGTAGAAGAAACCTTCCTTTCCCTTTGTTGACTTTAAAACTAAGCTTTCCATATAAAAAAAATGTTTGATGCCTAAAGATATTAAGGAAAACAAAATTAAAGGTAATAACTGAGTTTTACCTCCCATCTAAGGTGATGAATTTCATAATCTATTTAGCCACAACACTGTAGGGACAAGGGATGGAATATCTAAGATAATCATTATAGAAAGGAATTAATTCCTTACCCTCAGTAAAAAAATTATTTATTTATCCCTTGGTATCTTTATTGGTTTTGTAAAAAAAAATTCCATCCATATTCATTCTAGTAACATGGCCAATGAGATCTGCAGTTACCTTGAATTGAATCCCTTGGATCTTGATAAGTCTACCATTCCATCCCTCAATAGAATTATTGGAAACATGGGGGTCATATTCCTTAAATTTAAGGATGAAATTTATAAATCATGCAGCTTAGAAGATCTCCCACATGTTTATGTCTCTAGATAACATCTATGTCAAGGATGATTATTCCTGATAAAGATACCCTACCATTGTATATACTCCTTAATTCTCTAAAAAATGAGAGTGTGTAAAGAAGAAAGGGAAATGGAGGGCCTCCTTATTCCAAAACTCATGATAGGATATATGATTAATTTTCCACCTAAGGTAACTAATAATGATGAAATATCCAATGCACATTTTTCACGAGTTACACTATGAGTAACCACACCATCATTATCCCACCTCTTTCTAGAAACTAACATGAAGGACGTTTGACTCTGATTTATGTATCTAATAAAAATATTATTTTTAGAATAAAAGTGTCTAGTCAATAACCTTATACCATGAATACAAACCTACTTTTCAAGTACCTTGGCTAAAGAACTTAGGCATAAATGAATCATATTCAAAACAATCTTCGTGTAGCCTATAATAGGGTAAATAACTCCTTCAAAGTTCACCATATAAATATATCCTTCTTTTAGAATGGAAGTATATACTTATTAATTAATTATTTAGATGATGATATCCATCATTTCCTCTTTAGACATCCATTTCTTAAAGTTGATAGATTCCATTCCTAAGTTGGAAAACCAATCTACTAGTTGATTCCATATCTATATATGTGTTGGATTCTAATCTCATCAAAAGATTTGATTATCTCAACAACCTCCTCCATTATATTAATGACACTCCAGTTTATCTAATTATTTTTCAAAAAGATATGGATTACATTAAGAGGGTAACCTTCCAATTTCAAATGATTCAGCCCTAACTCTTCTTCAAGCTTGAGTCCTCATAATGTAGATATATATTTTACCTAATGGCTTATTTATAGTCCCATACATTATGCATAGGCTATAATTAATTCACACCTAGAATATCTTAGAATGCCTCCACTACCAACCCTACTAGGATTCCCTTTGGAATCACCATCAAAATTTAATTTTACCTATCCTAGAGAAGGAGCATGCCATTTAGTATACTTCCTCTGCTTAATTCTTGGATCAACCACTAGAGTGCTTGTAAGGTCTAAGTCCTAGTTCTTAGTAATAATAGATCCTTTCCCATCGCAGGTGGATTTAATCATGTTATTTTAGGTCTTTAAATTATTTTTTAGTAGGTTTTTTAATCTTATGTTCCACTTTCAAGCTATATCTCTTACAGTTCCTAAATATTCTATCATTTCATTCCTTTCAAATACCCCACAGGGTGGTGGGGAGAGCCAAACTCCATATATTATTTAGTGCTTCACTTTTGAAGGGAGGTTTCTAGTAATTCCAAAGCTTAATAAGAGATGGAGGATGGACCCAAACCATATGAAAGGTACTGATAATTGTAACCCAAACCTTGAAAGCAAAAGGGTAATCTAGGACTAAATGAAAAACTGATTCCTCCTTTTCACACAAAGGACATTTATTAACAACAATAAGTCCCCATTTTTTAAGATTATCTAGTGATTATTTTATTATGAATGATGATAGATAGAAACATATTCAATTTAGGAATAAGTTATTTGAACCAATTTTTTGTTTAATAAAAAATATCATTGGGTCACTCTACTAGTAATTCATAACCAATTTTGACATTATAAGATTTACTATCTATTAATTTACCCTGAACTAGTTCATCTTATTTATGAATATTGGGGATATGATAACCATTTAGAATGAAATTTAAATATTTAACAATGGTTGAGTATTCAAGATTTAAACTTTAAACTTGGATTTAAACCCAATCTTCTCCCCTATAAAAAACTTGGATGTTTAGCTACTTTAGTACCAAAGATATTCTAAACTGATCTATTGATTTGATGCCATAGTACTAAATTTATTAAAAGGCGGTCTAAAATACAAGGGTCCCATTAGAATATAGTCCTTTCCCCATTTCTTGTCTTCCATTTAATTCTTCTGATAATGAGATCTTTATTGCTAATTAAATGATTCAATAAGGTATATCCTCTAACAAATTGATTTTAGTCAGAAGGCTGAAACTCTCTCTAGTTTCAAGGTATTTATCTTTCAATATCAAGGTCCATTAATTTTTTTCATTAATTAATCTCTATCCTAATTTAGAGATTATATCTTATTTCATATTTTTCATCCTCATTAATCCCAATCCTCTAAGATGTTCTGGTAGATGCACCTTATCCCAAGAAACCAAGTGAATTTTATTCTTGTCTTCCAACCCCAACCAAAGGAATAGTTTTTGAATCTTTAAAATTTTTCCAACTATGAATCTTAGAATTTTGAACATATAGAATAGTTAAAATGAGAGACTCTATAGTGTAATTTTGATAAATGTTATCTTCCCAACTTGAGATAAGATTTCCCTCTTTAACCTACCAACTTATTCTAAAATCTATCTAGTAAGGGGTTATAGGCATGAATGAGTAACTAATATATGAATAGAGGCACACCCAAGTGTAGACACCCAAATTACATTTAGTGTCAAAATGCACCTAAAAACTATTAATTATTCTTCTTAATATAATTCATAACATCTCCCTCCAAATTCAAATAATTAAATAAATCACCTTAATCAATTGGGCAAAATTTTAAATTTTTATTTAAGTATTAAATCCAAATTTCACATCTCACCCAACATCTTCCACTTTAATCTCCCTCACATTTTGATTCATCCTATCCTATCCCACAACTTCCTCAACCTCCTTTGAGTCATCCCTTGAGTTTTCAAATAGTTCAATTCATTCTTGGTGACTCAATTAACCATTTTCATATTTCTCTCAACCATTTGAAATGGTCATCATCCTGATAGATGAGGACTCATTAGCCACTATAGATTATTTGTATCATTTAAAATATCCAAATAATCCTCCACCATTGGATCTTTCCCATAAAAATCTATAAATAAGCATGAAATACATCACTTTCATCATCCTAAATTATGCTAATGAAGTGGTATCGAAATCATAAGAAAATTCAAAGCAAATCAAAGCTATCAAAGAGCATTTTTCACCAAAACACTACCCATTTTACCTTGCTTTGAAAGAGTGAACAACCACATTTTAAAGAGAGCTAATCAAATCTACATCAAAATGGAAGAATCTTTTACAACCAAGGTATAAGTATGTATTTGTTTCTTTTGTTTGTAGATCTACCCTAGTTTGAGATAATTTAGATTAAGATTTCTTTATTTAGTGTACATTTCTATATTTTATTCAATACATTTTGTCACACTTGGTGGGACCTTCCCTCATATTTTTCATCTCAAACTCATCATAATTATATTTAAAAAGTGTTTTTCATTTGATTTTTTATTTTATTTTATTTGCATATGCTTTTAATCTTAGTTTTGTGAGTGTTGGTTGAAACTACAAGTCATTTTTTGACATTTTTTTATTTGTATGTGCATGATCACTATGTAACTACATAATTGAAGATATTAATTGTGAAATTTTAACCTATAATTGTGAAATCATTTTTAACATACTTTTAGAGTCTTTTTATTAACTTTATTTTTACCATCATCTTTATATTCATTTTATGATTTTGTTTGCATTTTTAGTTTTTCATAACTCACTGTTAAAGCAAGATAGTGAATTTGACAAACTTATTAGCGAAATCACTATTATAAACTATGAATCCATCTTAATTAAATGTGAAATCATTATCCTTATCAATGAAATCATCTCAAAACCACAAATTTGTTCCCCCTATTTTCTATGTTTTCTATTTTTTTCCTATAGATCAAACTGTGAAATCACATTGTATTCATGAAATCATCACCTAGAACAGTGAAATTGTCATTCTTAGCAGTGAAATCATAATTTATGCTAGCAAAATCATTTCTATAGATTATGAAATCATCATTCTAGATTGTGAAATAGGTATCTATATTTGTAAAATCATCATTTTTGCTAGTGATTTTTTTAAAACTATGAATTAATTTACTTTATGTTTTCCCTACATTTTATTTATTTCCTATAGCTAACCTTTTATGATTTCTCTTTTCTGCTTCACTGTGTAACTATGAATTTGTGATAAAGCGTAATTTTTGTGTTATTTTTTTTATTTACACCATTGCAGGTTGCCTTGATTCTAAGCCCAAACAAACACTCTAACCAATTATTTGCAGAACACTTGCCAAATAAAATTTTACAAAAAGGTTGAAACAAAAAGCCCAATTTATTTTACTTTGATACTAACGTTTCAATTCATATTTTCAAGTTCTTAGTAATTAGACCATATTTGGTTCTGATTTAATTAAATCATTTTGACATTATATTTAATTTATGAAATTGTGTATGCTCTTTCCTTGGCATCACATTGGTGATGATACTCAAGAAATAAAAATAATTTCATAATATTTTGTGTTCACGTATGATATTTCTTTGGCATCACATTGGTGATGATACCTAAAAATAAAAAATAGACACTATATTTTTATTTCATTTTCTAGGGGCTCTATTGAACATGGATTTCACCACTATGCATTAGGCCAAACCTAGTATAATACAAGAGTATATAAATTGAGATCCAATTATTTTAATTCTCTAAGTGGTTGTATCTTTTAAACACAACATGATATAAAGGGTTTTAATGCTCTAATACCTAGATTTTCAATAGTTGCTTCGAAATACAATATTGTTGATTATCAACACATTAAAACCCCTATAGTTATGTCACACATTTTGGGATAAGAACCAATAGTGTGCATCTAATCTATTTATTTATTCCATAGAATCAGGCCTCAATGTACCAAAAGGTATATCAAAGGAACCTCCTTAGATAATCTTATTCAAACCTTAATCTTAGGAAACCCTCTTTTTTCTTTTGACTTTGGTGCATCAATTCATAGTTAATACCAAGAAACTACCTTCTACACACTGATGCAGGAGCATCTACATTCAAATTCAATTTATTGTAATTTCCCTCTAATATGCTATTACTAAGGCATAAATGTAAAAAGTAAAAGGTAAAAAGCTAATTGTTGAGTTTGTTGAGGAAATAAGGGGAGTGGTTGAAATCTTTCAACCGTAAGATATTATTCTTCTCCAAATTAATATGTTGTTACAAATTAAAAACTATTTGAGTCCAAGTTGGCGTGGAGGTTAGAAAGGACTCCCTATTTTTAGAAATGACTGTATAATGGTATCTCAATGATAGAGCTCAAATTTTATGCAGGCCCAAATGAAAAAGGGGCTGGGCCTTTTCATTTTTCTATATATATAGCTTTCCAGCCATTGAAGCATCCAAGGAGAAGGAAGGAAGGCGGCCAGGACGTTGGCCAAGGCCATTAAGAGAGAGAGAGTGGGGATCTCTCATTCAAGAGGAGAGAGCAGGACGTAGAAAAAGAGGAGAGGGACGCAGAAAAGAGAAAAAAAAAGATAGAGAGGAAGAACATATAGATGGAGAACTCTTTCTCTCCATTAAAAGGTTGCAGGAAATCTAGGACGAGCTTGAAGAAATTAATGAAGATGCAAGTGGAAGTATGTTTCTGGATGCTTTGTTCGCTAACTTCAAAGAAGTGAAAAGACTTCTCTTGTGAGATGTGTGGAGGTCACAGGGGAACAATTTTGAATATCGGATCTACAGCTGGGCTTTATCCATCTTACCTCACGCCTTTATATGGTGCTTCAAAAGGTGGCGTGATTATGTTTTCAAGATCACTTAGTTATTTCTAACGCAAAGGAATCCATGTGAATGTATTGTGTCCAGAGTTTGTTTAAATTGACATAGGAAAGAAAGCTTCACTAAAACTCATTGAATGGTCAGGAGGATATTTGAGTATAGTTGAAACAAGTTGCAGAGCATTACGTGTCATAAATTATTCTCAAGTAAATGAGGTCTTGACAGATGCTGCACTGATAAAGTGGTAGAAAAAGGAGATTGAAGAACTCTATGCAAAGTTGTAGGGATCTCATTCAGAACATCACATGGAAGAAATAGTGAATCTGTGCAACACGCTATTGTAGAGTGAACTGGAGAGGGAGCACATTGCTTTAGAGTAACAGCAAATGACTCTAGCAAACAAAGCCAAGTTACACAATTTATTGGAGTGAAGAAGAGAAAAGTTGGTCATGTAAGGCGTGTAAAGCAAGTGTTGGATTTGAATGAGCAGGATCCAGAGCAAAGAGGGGACAATAACAATAGCTAGCAGGCACAAGAAACATTATCGAGCACTGTTAATTTGAGTAACCTAAGAGACCATGAAGATCTAAAGTGGATCTAAGTCGGACTGAGCATTATGTGTCGCCAAAATACAATGCAACTCAGTGAGCAGATCTTGATCAAGAGAAAATAGAGTTGTTCGAATAAGTGGAACACAGTCTTCAAATGTGAATCTAGATTGATAGCTTCATCAGTTTAGTAACAGAGCTTTCAAATTCTCTATTTCTCAAGCTTTTAAAAATCTACGGACTCTGCAAGCGATAAATATATGGACTCTACAGAATTTAGAAATCTATGAACTCTAAAGAATTTATAAATCTATGGACTCTACAAAATTTGAAGCTACGGACTGTGCAGGAGAAAAGGAAAATCTATGGACTCTGCAGGGTTATGTTTTTGATTTTGTATCAGTCATTTTGATATATATATGAAGTTGAATTTTAGTATGAGCAGCCTGCTTCATTAGTCATTTTGATTTGGTATGAAGTTCAATTGTAGTCTAAGGTCAGTCTGAGGAGCCTACACCAATTTGGTTTAAGAGTAGTTTAAGGACTGTTTAAGAAGGACAATTTTGTGTCATTTGGTATCAGAGTAGAGAATGAGACAACTATTTGCAAAGTGAATTGTGGCCGTCATCATTTTTGGTATTAGAGCTTGAAGCTCCTTGGATTTTTTGAGGAAAGGTATGTATAACCTTTTATATTTGATTTAAGTTTATTGTGTTGAGAAGTAAATAGGTAGAGTATGAGGATGCAAAGATGAAAGGTAAACAATTTGTTTGTGATGATGTTTTTAAATCCTTCAATGATATTTGCATGAGAAATGAAAGAGGGAAAGTGGCTGTGTGGACTAATATGAAGCAAGGAGAAAGTTCCAAATGGATGGATGATGAGGAAAGAGGAGAGTATGCAGCAAAGCAATGCCAAACAAGATGGCTTCAAACAGAGATTGAAGAGAGCAAGGAGACACAAGGTAATGGTGTTTCAATTGTTTTTGATAAGTATATTGATTTTGATGAAGAAGTTGGTTTGCATGAAGACAGCTCAAGAAAAGATGAGATAAGAGGTAAAGGGCAAGTAACCTTTGTGAGTGATGAGCCCAAGTTTGATGAAGATGGTGAGGTAGATGAGATCTCACTAAAGGAAGAGTTGAAGATGTTGGAGGAGCTGTTTGGTCAGTCAAGAGAGATGAATGAAGGTACAAGCCATGATGAGAACACCATTGGTGAGAGTGAAACAAGATAAGAGCACACTAAAGAGGCAAAGGTAGATTTGGCCAAAGAGCAGAAGAGTGGACGTAGCCAAGAGACCTTATGGTCTCAAGTTTTTATTTCTAACATTGCCTTTGATGTTTTGAATGCAGGTGTTAAAGTTATGGAGATGAATGAAGTCCATAGTTCAATGGACCAATGTTTGAAACAAGAAGATCTAGAATATATGTATGAAGATGAAGAAGCATGGAAGCGGGAGATTGTAGTTGAGAAAGAGATGAGGAGAAGAACATACCAGAAGAGGAAGAAAAGCAAAATGAAGGACAAAGACTATTCCAAACAAACAGAAGTATTTGCATTAACAACGGGACCTTGGGATCCAGGCACATAATGAAGACTAATGCATGGAAGCAGCATTTCATTTGAACTAAGGTTCAAATTGTTTCTAGAGGGAGAGTATGATGCAGGAACATCTGCATTCAAATTCAATTTATTGTAATTTCCCTCTAATATGATGTTACTAAGGCGTAAATGTAAAAAGTAAAAGGTAAAAAGCTAATTGTTGAGTTTGTTAAGGACATAAGGGGAGTGGTTGAAATCTTTCAATCGTAAGATATTATTCTTCTCCAAATTAGTATGTTGTTACAAATTAAAAACTGTTTGAGTCCAAGTTGGCGTGGAGGTTAGAAAGGACTCCCTATTTTTAGAAATGACTGTATAATGGTAGCTCAATGACAGAGCTCAAATTTTATGCAGGCCCGAATGAAAAAGGGCTGGGCCTTTTCATTTTTCTATATATATAGCTTTCCAGCCATTGAAGGATCCAAGGAGAAGGAAGGAAGGTGGCCAGGATGTTGGCCAAGGCCATTAAGAGAGAGAGAGAGTGGGGATCTCTCATTCAAGAGGAGAGAGCAGGACATAGAAAAAGAGGAGAGGGACGCAGAAAAGAGAAAAAAAAAGATAGAGAGGAAGAACATATAGATGGAGAACTCTTTCTCTCCATTAAAAGGTTGCAGGAAATCCAGGATGAGCTTGAAGAAATTAATGAAGATGCAAGTGGAAGTATGTTTCTAGATGCTTTGTCCGCTAACTTCAAATAAGTGAAAAGACTTCTCTTGTGAGATGTGTGGAGGTCACAGGGGAACAATTTTGAATATCAGATCTACAGCTGGACTTTATCCATCTTACCTCACACCTTTATATGGTGCTTCAAAAGGTGGCGTGATTATGTTTTCAAGATCACTTAGTTATTTCCAATGCAAAGGAATCCGTGTGAATGTATTGTGTCCAGAGTTTGTTTAAACTGACATAGGAAATAAAGCTTCACCGAAACTCATTAAATGGTCAAGAGGATATTTGAGTACAGTTGAAACAAGTTGCAGAGCATTACATGTCATAAATCATGCTCAAGTAAATGAGGTCTTGCCAGATGCTACACTGATAAGTGGTAGAAAAAGGAGATTGAAGAACTCTATGCAAAGTTACAGGGATCTCATTCAGAACATCACGCGAAAGAAATAGTGAATCTGCGCAACACACTATTGTAGAGTGAACTGGAGAGGGAGCACATTGCTTTAGAGTTACAACAAATGACTCTGGCAAACAAAGCCAAGTTACATAATTTATTGGAGCGAAGAAGAGAAAAGTTGGTCATGTAAGGCATGTAAAGCAAGTGTTGGATTTGAATGAGCAGGATCCAGAGCAAAGAGGGGACAATAGAAATAGCCAGCAGGCACAAGAAACATTATCGGGCACTGTTAATTTGAGTAACCTAAGAGACCATGAAGATCTAAAGTTGATTTGAGTCAGACTGAGCATTATGTGTTGCCAAAATACAATGCAACTCAGTGAGCAGATCTTGATCAAGAGAAAATAGAGTTGTTCGAATAAGTGGAACACGGTCTTCAAATGTGAATCTAGATTGACAGCTTCATCAGTTTAGTAACAGAGCTTTCAAATTCTCTATTTCTCAAGCTTTTAAAAATCTACGGACTCTGTAGGCTATAAATCTATGGACTTTGTAGAATTTAGAAATCTACGGACTCTACAAAATTTATAAATCTATGGACTCTGTAGAATTTGAAGCTATGGACTGTGCAGGAGAAAAGGAAAATCTACGGACTCTGCAGGGTTATGTTTTTGATTTTATATCAGTCATTTTGATATATATATGAAGTTGAATTTTAGTATGAGCAGCCTGCTTCATTAGTCATTTTGATTTGGTATGAAGTTCAATTTCAGTCTAAGGTCAGTCTGAGGAGCCTGCACCAATTTGGTTTAAGAGTAGTTTAAGGACTGTTTAAGAAGGACAGTTTTGCGTCATTTGGTATCAAAGCAGAGAATGAGACAACTATTTGCAAAGTGAATTGTGGCCTTCATCACACACCCTATAAACTAGATTTAGTGGATCATGAGAATAAAAAGATCCTCCATGATTAGGGCCTTAAAATATTAGGCCGTGATAAAGTATGGATGAGTAAGTGACATCAGAAGGCCCAAATATTGTTCAGGACTCTTATCCTAGTGTTCACATTCTATGTGCAATTGATTAACTATTTAAAATAAGAATTTGTTTGTTTTTTCCTAGTGTTGTTCATGTGATACAATATCTTTGTTTGTAAACAAAATTATTTTGAGTTTTTAAGGCTATCAAGAAATTCTAAAATTTAAAAAAAAAAATCTAAAAACTCAAAGTAAATAGTTTAAGAATAAAAAAATTCAGTCACCTTGGTTAGTGCTTTACTTTGAATTCTCCATTCTTTGAGTCATTTTATTTTATCCTATTCATGTTGCCTATTACTAGGTAAATGGCCATGCTAAATAATCCAAATGTAAGGGCTAAGCCATTCAACAATGATCCCTTTCAATTCACCAACCAAGACCATCATGTAGAAATACATGAGATAACTGAATAAGGAGGAGGGGCTTACCAATATGAGGGCATCCCCTAAGTTATTCAATATCCACATTCCTTTAATTAGTATATCATGTCAAATAAGAATGAAGTTTTGATTCAATCCTTTGGCTTTGGAGCAAAATTTTCATCTAACTTTGATGCATAGAATTTGTAATATTTGATTGTAATCAAAGATCCTTCATCCTCCAATCCTAATGAATATACCTCACATGGTTCTTTATAAGTTAGAAATGCCTTCATAGCATCCTCACAATCACATCGCCATGTATTTAAAGGCAAAGGGAAAACTATCTTATGTGAGGAGTCATCTCAAACAAGCCATGGATTCTCCATAGAAATTCATGCAACCCAAGGTAACCAAGAGATTATGCACTTTCAATCTCATCAACCAACCAATCTTTTTGGTTACCCCAATGTGAATTTAAATCCTAATTTACCTTCACACAATTATATAACTAATCTGAGTTTGAATATACCTTCAAAATCATTAATCATTCACCCAACTAATCAAAACTTGAATATTAATTCAAATTTACCAATCATGTAACAAGCCAATCTAAAATTGAACATAGGCATCCCACCTAATTCAAGTTTAACCAATCAAAATTTTATTACCACAAATTTGAATATACATCCAAATTCCCAAGGTTATGGTCAAATTAATCCAAGTTTGAGTCTTCATTCAAACTCAACAATCAACCTAAATCAGAGTCTTCAAGCCTCACTCATTGATGCAAAGCATCATTCACAAACTCTACCTATCCAAAGTCTCACTCCTACAAATTTTTGAACACCTTTCACTTGTTCATTCATGTCATTCTATCTTCTTGTGTTTGTCAACCCTCTCAACATATGAAGTCAATATCTCTCATGATTTACATATTCAAACTCCTTTAATGCTCTTTCTCTACCTTTAAACTCCCTTCAAACATTCATGATCTACCACTCATCCCACTTTACTCACCTTCTATCTTTCAATCTCTCACACTAGCTCACTTTATGGTTATAAACAACACAAAGTTAATCACATTAAATTTTTTGTCTACTCACCTTGATTACATCCTAAATAGATATTCTTGATCCCATTTTACTTGTGCCATATCCACCTTTATCCTCAGTTCTTCCTATCAACCCCTTAACAAACTCTGCTCAAACATGTATTGATCTTATAGCCTTTTTTCTAACTAATATGCATAGTATAAACATATGGACCTAAATATTGAAAACCAAGAACATATTATGACAACCTTTTTCTAATTTTACCTCTCCACAAACTTTCAGACTTCAACCCTCCTTGAAACTTTTATTAGGCTTCTTACAGACCTTATTAGGTCTTTAGGTCCTTTGCAACATAGTAAATTAGATTTTATATGTATAGAGGATTATGGTTCTAAAACCCTAAAATTACTCTTCCTCTATCCAAACACTATCAAACAAAAAAAATTCTTCACTTTCTATTGGTTAAATCTTGAGATATCACCATTTTAGTCTTTAACCCTGACTTAGGGTTTTTCTATATTCTATGTATCTTGAGAGGGCTCAATTTGAATTTTAGAGGGGATTACATGATATAAAAACTTTTAAATACAATAATCAAGTTTGTATGACCTCTCTCCAACCTCACAATGCTTTTTCTTTTCTTGAAAGGCTCCCTATCACCTTCTAAACCTAATTTTCATAGTCATTCCTAACACAACTAGCTTGTGTATGAATAAAATTGGGGTTGAGATGCTTTTATACCTTACCAATGGTTTTTAATGCTCCAAAGATTAAAATGATGTCTACTTAATGGTAATACAACTCTCCAAACACTAACTCTACTTGAAAATGTATTTCCAATCATATTACACCCATTTAATGCATGGTATTTTGCTTACATTGATTGTCTGAGTAAGCACCAATAGGGTTTAGGTACTGGTAGACGTACTCTAAATTTTTATTGATAATCCTAATGATTTTCTCTATCATAGGGTTCATTCACCATCCTCTATCACACTTTCACCTATGACTAAGATCTAACACCCAGTTTTTGACTATATGAATAGAGTTCATACACAGGCTATTAGTTTGGTGATTATAATCATATATTAACCATAAACAAAGCTTATACATTATTGGAAATATTATAACACTATTATTTTTTATTCTTGAAGAATACAAAACTCAAAAAATTACATTATTAGGGACCTTTCTTTATTCACAGTATTCTTTAAACCAACAAATATTTTTGATGATAGTCCTATAGTATAAGATTGAAAACTTACATAACAAAGATTTCATTCTCAAATGATCATAACATTCAACATATCAAATGCATTCAGAAAAAAATGTAAAACATCAAGATAAATAAATATGTTCTTGATTCATTCTTCTATTGGTCTTATTCATTTATACAATCCTGCCTCATGGGCAAATTACAAGGTTTCCATTAGCATTTTTTCCATTCTGCCTTTTCCTCTATACTTTTGCCTCTTCCCACTTCCTAATTGACTCTATAACTTCTCCTAAAACTAAATAATAATATCCCACCTCTCTTATGAAATATTTACTCTATATTAAAAGCAAAAATTGTTACAAAAAAGGAAACCACTTCTTGTGACTAACTATTTGCTAGGTAATTGCCTACAAAGTCTCCACATTTAATTTTCTTGGGTTTTATGGCACTTTATTAAAAGTATGTATGGAAAAACACTTTCATAACACCTAAATTCTTAATAACTCTTACACACACATACACTAACATGACATTCATGAATGACCTCATCAAAGACTCTTAACATACTTATTACATTCAAATTTTCAAATGCCCAATTTTGGTGGGAAAAGCCAAAAGGGCTACCTAGACACACTAAGAAACTAGATAATGATTATAATGCCTTATAAGGGATTTTTTAAGACCAAAGACACTATCAATGGCCAAATTTACATATTTTCTTGAACCCCCTACATCATACTCCTAAGGAAGGGAGAAATGAAACTCCATTACACTGCTACATTTTCCTTCTTTCTTGTCTTCCAATTTAGGTTCCTTGGATTATCTTTGTATTCTATTGATCCATCATACTTATTATTCTCCTCTTCACTCTCATGCTTCCCTCTATCATAAACTAACATACCTCTTTACTTGAAACACTTTCTTGCATCATCTAGCAATTGATGTGCACCCATTCCTTGTTCTTTATCTTTGACATATGGGTTGATCATGGCCCCAAACACTGCAACACATGTACTTGCCTCTTCCAATGCTATCATTACCACATTTTTTATAATAAAAATGATTATTTCATTCATAATTGACTCAACATGATGTTTTACTATTGCCATCTTTGCTTCCTCATGATCTTTGTCCACTTTTTCAAGTTGTTTAATTGCTACAATCTGCACCATCTCATCCTTTTCTTTCACTTTAGCATTCAATGATCTCTCCAAGTCTACCACTTCTACCTCTAATTGATCACTACTATCATAAAAAAACATGCAATTAAATTCCATACCTTTGCCCATCAGTTGCATTTAATTTTCCAAGTCTTCTATGAAGCTTTCAAATTGATCTTTCTTCTTTTCATGCTCATCACATAACTAGTTGGAACTCTCTTCTTGTGCCTCATCCAAACTCACCTCATCTTCCTCAAGGTGTTTTTCAACTTCTTCCTTTTATTCTCTTGGCTATCCTCTCAACCAAAATCTTTGCATTTATCTTTTTAGTTGTTTGCATAGAAACTTCTTCTACCTTCTCTCCTCTCTCTTTCCTTGCACCTTTCTTCTCTTCATCAATAGTTTGATTGGCCACTTGAGTGGTTTCTTCCTCATCACCCATCCATAGTATGGGATTCCCATTTCTATCACCTTCTCTAGCATGGCTAGAAACTTATCCATCTTCAGCGTCATCTCTTGCATCTCCTTCTCCATCTCTAATCCCTTCTAGTTGTGGTAGCTTTCATAAACTTTGTCCTATCTTCTTATTTATATCTCTTTCCTCATCTCCTTTAATATATCTATCAATTCCTTGGTCTCATCTAGACCTATGCCTCTTTCTGACAAGCCTACACTTATTTTCCACATCTTGACCATTCACTTGGTCTGTCTCTCTCTCTTGACCTCAATTGGGTCTCTCTTTTTGTCCTCACTAGGATCTTATCCTCTTGTCCTACCTCTAGGACTCTCTCAAGCTCACCTATGAGCTTATTTATCATGATATTATCAAAAAATATCTCAATCAATAAGCCATACTTGTCTATAGGGCTACTACCAATCTCTTATCTTTTCATTCACACTTCAACACATCTCATCCATGCATCAAAACATCAAATGAAAACAAAATGAAACTTGTACCTTGTTTATCGGCTATTATCCTTTCATTTTCCCATGAATCTTGGCTACTTTGATACCAAATGATGTAGAGAATAATTCATACCCTGCCTATCTAAACTCTCACTCCTACAAACTTTTTAACACCTCTGACTTGTTCATTCATGCCATTATATCTTCTTGTGTTTGTCAACCCTATCAACATATGAATTAAATATCTCTCATGATCTACATATTTATAATCCTTGAATGCTCTTTATTTTCCTTTAAACTCCCTTCAAACATTCATGATCTACCACTCATCTCACTTTACTCAAGTTTTATCCTTCAATCTCTTACACTAACTCACTCTATGGTTAGAGGTAGCACAAATTTAATCACATTCAAATTTCTATCTGATCACCTTAAGTACATAATAAATAACTATTATTAATCCCATTTTACTTGTGCCATCTCAACCCTTACCCTCAGTCCTTCCTATTAGTTCCTTAAGAAACTTTGCTCAAACCTATATTGATCTTGCAGCGATTTTTTTGACTAATCTGCATAGTATGAACATATGCACTTGAATCTTGTAAAACCAAGAACATATTCTAAAACCCTCTTTCTAATTTCACTTCTCCACAAACTTTTGGACTTCAATCCTCCTTAAAACTTTTATTAGGCTTCTTGCAGACCTAATTAGGTCTCTAGGTCCTTCTTTACAATATAGTCAATTAAATTATATACATATGGAGGAGTATGGTTCCAAAACCCTAAAAATATTCTTCCTCTATCCAAACACTATCAGACTAAAAAAATTATTCACTTTCTATTAGTTAAATCTTGAGATATCACCATTTTAGTCTTTAACCCTGACCTAGGGTTTTTTTGTATTTTGGGTAGCCTGAGAGGGCTCAAATTAAATTTTAAAAGGGCTTACTATATATCAAAAAAATTAAATATAAGAATAAAGTCTGTATGACCTCCCTCCAACCTCACAATGCTTTGTCTTTTCTTTAAAGGCTCCCTGTCACCTTCTAAATATGAGTTTCATAGTCATTCCTAACACAGTCAGTCTATGTATCAATAAAACAGGGGTTGAGATGCTTTTATACATTACCAATGGTTTTTAATTATCTAAAGATTACAATGATGTCTTCTTAATGGTAATACAACTCTCCAAACACTATCTCTACTTTAAAATGGATTTATAATCACATTACACCCATTTAATACATGGTATTTTGCTTACATTGACTATCTAAGTATGCACAAACAAGGTTTAGGTACCGATAGACTTACTCTAAAGGTTTTCTAATAATCCTAGTACTTTTTCTATCATATGATTCCTGCACCATCCTCTATCATGCTTTCACCTCTGACTGAGACTTAACACCAAGTTCTTGACTATATGAATAGAGTTCATGCACAGGCTATTTATTTGGAGATTCTAATCCTATATTGAATATAAACAAAGCTTACAAATGCTTGGAAAGCTTATTGAAATACTATTATTTGTTCCTAAATAATACAATAATACTCGATAGATTACCTTATGAGGGACCTTTCTTCATTCATAGTATTATTTAAACCAACATAAATTTTTGGTGTTAATCTTGTAACACTAGCTTGACAACTTACATAACAAAGCTTTCATTCTCAAAAGATCATAACATTCAACATATCAAATGCATTTACAAAACATTGTAAAACATCAAGATACATAAATATATGCTTGATTCATTCTTCTATTAGTCTTATTCATTTGTATAATCCTATGTCATGGGTAGAGTACAGGGTTTCCATTCTACCTTTTTCTTCCTTCGTACTTCTCCCTCTCCCCACTTCTTGATTGACTCTCTACTTCTCCTAAAACTACCTACTAATCTCCCACCTCTCTTATGAAAGACAAACTCTATATTAAAATCCAAAATTGTTACAAAAATAAGAAACCACTTCTTGCAACTAACTACTTGCTAGGTAACAACCTATAAAGGCTGCACATTTAATGTTCTTGGGTTTTATGCCACCTTATTAAAAATATGTAAGAAAAACACATTCATAACACTTATAATTCTTAAGACCTATTACACACACTTTCATGAACATGACATTCCTGAATGACCTCATTAAAGACTCTTAACATACTTATTACATGCAAATTTTTAAATGCCCAATTTTGGCAGGAAAAGCCAAAAAGGCTACCTAGACACACTAAGAGACTAGATAATGACTCTAATGCCTTCTAAGGCATGTTTTAAGACCAAATACACTATAAAATGGCCAAATGGACATCTTTTCTTGATTCCCCTACATCATACTCCTGAGCAAGGGAGAAATGAAACTCCATTGCACTACTACATGCTCTTTATTTCTTGTCTTCTAGTTTAGGTTCCTTGGATCATCTTTATCTTCTATTGATCCATCATACTTCTACTACTCCTCTTCCTGATCATGCTTCCCTCTATCATAAACTAACCTACCTCTTTGCTTAAAACAATTACTTCCATGATCTAACACTTGATGTGTACCCATTCCTTACTCTTTGTCTCTAACATATGGGTTGATCATGCCCCCAAACACTACCACACAAGTACTTGTATATTACAATTCTATCATTACCATATTTTCAATAAGAATAATGACTATTTCATGCATACCTAATTCAACATGTTATTGTACTATTTCCATTTTTGCTTCCTCATCCTCTTTGTCCACTTTTGTAAGTTACTCAACTATTACAATCTGTACCATCTCATCCTTTTCTCTCACTTTAGCATTCAATACTCTCTCCAAGGCTCCCAATTCTACCTCTAATTGTTTAATTCTATCATAAACAAAATTGTAATCAAATTACACACTTTTTTCCATCAATTGCATTTCATTTTCCATGTCTTATATGAAGCTTTCTAACTGATCTCTTTCTTTTTTGTCATGTTCATCACATAACTAGTTGGCACTCTTTTTTTGTGCCTCATCTAGACTCATCTCATCTGCCTCAAGGTGTTATTAAACTTTTTCCTTTTGTTCACTTAGTTGTCCTCTCAAATAAAACCTTTGTATTTCTCTTTTTAGTTGTTTGCATAGCAGCTTCTTCTGCCTTCTCTCCTCTCTCTTTGTCTTCATCTTTCTTATCTTCATCAATAGTTTGATTGGCCACTTGAGTGGATTCTTCTTCATCACACATACACAGTATGGGTTTCCCATTTCTCCCAACTAATCTAACATGACCGTCAAATTATGCGTCTACTACCTCATCTCTTGCATCTCTTTCTCCATCTCTAATCTCTTCTTTTCCTTGTGGTAACTTTCATCAACTTTGCCCCATATTCTTCTTTCTCTCTCTTTCCTCATCTCTTTGATGATATTTATCAAATCCTTGGCCTCATCTAGACCTATACCTCTTTTTGACAAGACTTCACTCACTTCCCACATCTTGACCATTTACTTTTTCTATCTCTCTCTCTCGACCTCAACTGGGTCTCTCTTCTTGTCCTTACCTGGGACTTCTCCTCTTATCCTACCTCTAGGACTCTCTCAAGATCACCTATGAGCTTCTCTCTCATGATCTTATCAACACCTCTATCAATTAACAAGCCACACTTGGCTATAGGTCTACTACTAATCTCTTATCTTTTCATCCACACTTCAACACATCTCATCTATGCATCAAAACATCAAATGAAAAGATATTGAAACTTGTACTTTGTTTGTTGGATGATGTCCTTTACTTTTCTCATGAATCTTTGTAACTTTGATACCAAATTATGTATCACATAATTCACATATTTTTCTTATCCAAACTCTCACTCCTATATATTTTTAAGCACCTCTCACTTGTTCATTCATGCCATTCTATCTTCTTGTGTTTGTTAACCCTCTTAACATATGAATTCAATATATCTCATTATATGTATATTAAGACTCCTTGAATGTTATTTAACTTCCTTTAAACACCCTTTAAACATTCATGATCTACCACTAATCTCACTTTACTCACCTTTTATCCTTCAATCTCTCACACTAACACAATTGATGGTTATAGGCAACACAAAGCTAATCACATTAAAATTTATGTCTACTCACCTTAAGTACATCATAAATAGATATTCTTGATCCCATTTTACTACTACATCTCAACCCTTATCCTCAATCTTTCCTATCAATGCCACAAGAAACTCTGCTCAAATCTGTATTGATCTTGTAACCCTTTTTTGACTAATCTACATGGTATGAACATATGCACTTGAATCTTGAAAAACCAAGAACATATTATAACACCCTTTTTTTATTTTACCTCTCCAAAAACTTTTAGACATAAACCATCCTTCTTGATTCTTTTATTAGGCTTCTTACAAATCTAATTAGGTCTTTAGGTCCTTCTTTGTAACATAGTCAATTAGATTCCATACGTACATAGGAGTACAATTTTAAACCTAAAAATATTCTTCCTCTATCCAAATAATGTTATATTACAATATTTCTTCACTTTTTATTAGTTAAATCTTGGGATATCACCATTTTAGTCTTTAACCCTGACCTAGGGTTTTTCTATATTCTAGTTAGCCTAAGAGGGCTCGATTTAAATTTTAAAGGGGATTACATAATATCAAAAAATTTAAATACTATAATTAGGTTTGTATTACCTCCCTCCAACCTCACAATGCTTTCTATTTTCTTGAAAGGCTCCCTATCACCTTCTAAACATGAGTTTCACAGTCACTCCTGAAACAATCAGCCTGTCTCTGAATAAAATAAGGGTTGAGATGATTTTATACCTTACCAATGGTTTTTGACACTAAAAATATTAAAATGATGTCTAATTAATGGTAATATAACTCTCCAAACACTAACTCTTCTTGAAATGGGATTTCCAATCACATTCCACCCATTTAGTACATGGTATTTTGCTTACATTGACTATCTGAGTATGCACAAACAAGGTTTATGTACCATTAGACTTACTCTAAAGGTTTATTAATAATATTGATGATTTTATCCATCATATTATTCATACATTATCCTCTATCACACTTTCAGCTCTGATTGAGATCTAACACCAAGTTCTTGACTATATGAATAGAGTTCATGCACAGGCTATTTATTTATAGATTTTAATCCTATATTGACCATAAATAAAACTTATATATGCTTGGAAAGCTTCTTTCACTATTATTTTTTATTTCTAAAGAATACAAGAACAATTAACACATTACCTTATGAGTAACCTTTCTTCATTCACAGTATTCTTTAAACCAACACAAATTTTTTATGACACTCCTATAACACAAGCTTGACAAATTAAATAACAAATATTTCATTCTCAAATGATCAGAACATTAAACATATCAAATGCATTCACAAAACATTGTAAAACATCAAGATACATAAATATGTGTTTTTTTCATTTTTATATTGGTCGTATTCATTTATACGATCCTACCTCATGGTCAAAGTATAGGGTTTCCATTATCATTTTTTCTGTTCTGCCTTTTCCTCCATACTTCTGCCTCTCCCCACTTCCTGATTGACTCTCTAACTTCTCCTATAACTACCTACTAATCTTACACCTATATCATGAAATACTAACTCTATATTAAAAGCTAAAATTATTACAAAAACAAGAAACCACTTCTTGTAATTAATTGCTTTCTAGGTAACTACCTATAAAGGCTCCAAATTTAATGTTCTTAGGTTTTATGCCACCTTATTAAATATATGTATAGAAAAACACTTTCATAACACATGGACTTCTGAAGACCTATTACACACACTTTTACTAACATGAAATTCTTGAATGACCTCATTAAAGACTCTTAACATACTTATTACATTCAAATTTTCAAATGCCTAATTTTGGCAGGAAAAGCCAAAAGGGCTACCTAGACACACTAAGAGACTAGCTAATGACTCCAATGCCTTGTAAGGCATGTTTTAAGACCAAAGACACTATCAAATGGAAAAATGGATATCTTTACTTGATGTCCATGCATCACTCATCGTTCCCAATAAAAATTAATATAAAATCTTGAATACTCATTCCAACTTGCTAAATCAACCATCCAATCCTAGTTTGAGTATTGCTTCATGTGCACTCAAGAATTTGAATTTAAATAGTGGTTTACCAAATCAGTTTTCTTCTTCTAATACTCTTAGATTAGTTCCATCCAATCCAAGTCTCAATCCAAATTCCAATATAACTCCAACTCAATTTAACTCTAATCCAAATCCTTCATTTAATTCCAACCCAAATCTTAACACAAGTTTAAACCAAAACCAAACCCCAACTAATTTAAATAATTATAACCTTAATCCTAACTTTAACCTCAATAAACCAAACATAAATCTTAACTTTAACCTTAACCAAAATAAAAACAACCCAAGCCAAAATACACTTCAACCAAACTAAAATAACTATAATTCAAACCTAGGTTCTAATCCATTTAATTTAAATTACAACATGCACCCACAATAATCTAATCCAAATTTGTTTAATCAATCCAGTTTTAGCTACAACATTAATCCCAACCCCTTTAAATTTAACAATAATCCACCAACCAATTCAAAATTTAAAAAAAACCCAAATCAAAAATATCCAAACATAAACTTTGCAAACAATCCCAACCTTGGTTTCAACCCAACTTCAAATCAAACAAACTTTAGTTCTAACCCAAACCCAAATCCAAAAAAATCTAGTTCTAATACAAATCCAAACCCAATGAACCTTGGTTATAACCCTAATTTTAATCCTTTTTCAAACCCTCAAAACATTATTTTTGTTAGGTTGTGGAGCTAAAAGCTTCACCAGAATGCAAACAGGAGAAGTTATGGAGGATGCAGAGTTGCAAAATCAGTTGCAGGGAAACCAGCGTCGGTCTGATCAACCGACGCTGGTCATATGGCAGTGAGGAAGCAACCGGCGTCGGTTACCAGTCGGCCGACATCGGTCATGGAGGATCTAACGTCGGCAGCCTGTGCATGAACAGGCAGTTCGCATGTTGATCCGAGAGAGTCTATTTTTGGACTATTTGTTTGCATGTTGAAGGCTAGTCTTAGTCTTGAGTTGCATGTCTAATTATTGTAATTAGGTTAGTCTAATTATTGTAAGCATGAGATCTATATATGGACTCATGGGCTGTATTGTAAAAGTGTGCTAGAAAGCCATTGAGCTTTTAGAGAGAGCTAGTGTAGCTCCTCCTAGTTCTAAAGGGGTGCTGAGAGTGTATGATTAGGGAGAGTTGCAAGGTCTTCAAGGTCTAGGAGCTGATCCACTGGGGTACTGGTTGAAGAATTATAAAGACTTGGTGAGGCAAGGACAAGGGTTATTCAAGGGTGTAGAGATATCTACATGGTGAGTAAGGTCTAGTGATTTGCAAGTAGCAGCAGAGAGCAGGAGATCTACTTGGAGTACGGTTGTGTACTTGGTGTACTGGCAGCGTGTTACTGACTGGTTGGAGAGGTGAACATCAATTCTATATTTGAGTTGATTGTTGGGACCGAGAGAGAGAGGGAAGAAGGTCTTGAGGTGTGGTGAACCTTTGAGGTGGAAGAAGAAGTGGCATCTTCTTTATTGTATTTTCTTCTAAGTATTTAATACAATTGTGTATTGTCTCTCAAATCCTGTGTTGTTTCATATTTCTAGTTACTTATTGATTCTAGTATAATTTTGTGCTTAGTTGCTAAATACAAGAAGTAATCATATGTGCTCTAATTGAGGAGCAAGATCCTGACAATTTTTAACAATCAACCATCAAATAAATAAATTATTGAAAAATACAAACCAATTCATTGGTCAACCCTCCAATTTCATTAATTCACTAAATCAAATGAACCAACTCTGCACATATCTTATACAAGAGTTTCAAAACATAAAATATAGAGTTAAATGCCTACAAGATGGTGTTTATTCTTGGTAAAATTAGTTTAAATTTGAGGATTTTTTTTCATATCCATGCAATTTAAGTACAATGACTACACCTTTTCCAAAATAGTTCAAACTTCAAAATTTTGAAAAATATATAGGTAAAGGGGATCCAAACAAACATTTGACCAACTTATATCATGCATGTGTAGACATTGCTTATAGTAACAAATACATGTTGTATATGTTCTCAAAAAGTATCAAGGGCTAAGCCCTTGAATGGTTTTCACGCCTTCCAAAAGGATTTATTTTCACCTTTGAGGACTTATCTAAATTGTTTTTCACCACTTCTCTTATAACATCAAAAAATATTTGACCACTTTAGATTTACACAATACCAAGAAATGCAATGGTGAAACTTTTGATTCCTTCTTACAAAGATGGAGAGCAATGGAAATTCATTTCACATGGTCATTTCCTGACACTGAGCTTATGGACAAATTCATGAACAATTTAAATTAAGATTTAGGATACCATTTATTACTCCTTTTCCAAAGGTCCTTTGATGATATTATTGAAAAGGATGTCCAAGTATAAAGAACATTAATTAATAGAGATGTGATAAAAATTATTGAACCAAACAATAATAATTCCTCTAAACCAATAGAAAAACCAAAATTCTTTGCCAAGAACAAGAACTATGTTAGAGATGGTGTGATTGATGTCAAATAGATTCAGTACCCTCAACATTAAACACAAACCTACACTCAACCAATCAATAAAATCACTATTCTTGGTGGACAACCTAGACAAGGAAGACCTAAGTGTACACTCACCCAATTGGGTGACACTTATGAGAATGTTCTCCATAAGTTGGCCCACACAAATATGATCACATGGCCTAACACCAAAACCTTTGACAAAAATGTTCCTAAAACCAATGGGTATAAATAAGATGAGTATTATGAATATCATCATATCAAAGGACATCCTATTAATAGGTGTATTCACATCAAACACTATGTTCAAGACCTCATTGAAAAAGGCAACATAGTATTCTAAAATCAACCATCCAAACCATCTAACAACCAAAAACTAAGGATATACCAAGATTTCTTCCCTAATCATGAGAAAGGAAAAAGAAAGTAGAAACAAGAATAACCAAAATTTAGTAATGTCAATCAGACAAGTCATCCTTTAGATTCTATAGTCAATAAATTACACTTTCAAGTGCATCATCCTCTAATATTGAATGTAAGTACAACATTGTCTACCATCTTGAGAAGACACCAATAAATATTTTAGTATTAGACCTTCTCAAAACATCTCCTATATATAAAAATATCTTGTATAAAGTTCTCCAAGAGTCAAGTGTCCCTCAAGACATCAATCCTACAAATTTCCAATAATTAATAGGTTCTTTGACCATAAATAATTAACATTTGATCACTTTGATGTCTCTCCTTTAGTATCAGATCATAACCTCCCATCATACATAGAGGTTATCATCTCTAGGAACAAGGTGAAAAGGGTTTATATAGACAATGGTTCAACACTAAATATATCTACTTTAAGGCTTATAAAACACTTAAGATATTCAATAACAGCATTAGAAACAAACATTATTACTATAAAGGCATTCAACAACAATGAGAGATAATCTATAGAAACAATCTTCTTCCTTTGATGGTGGGGTCTATTATTAAAGAAACTCTTGTTCATGTCCTTCATCTTGATCTACCATACAACATACTTATTGGACATCCATAGATACATTCTATTAATGCCATCACATCCACCTTATACCAATGTTTGAAATTTTCCCATGTAGATATGAAAGTTACTATACAAGGTGATCTTCAACCTTTCCAATATTATGAGCTATTGGAAGGAAAATACCAAAAAATCAAACTATTTTCCAATTACCTATGATAAATTTACTCACATTGAGGATTATCCTTTGCATGAAAACTATGTCTATCCAAAAAACTTATTTAAAACACCTCCCCTTGGTGGTTGGATTAATATACCAACTACCTCCATATCTATTAAAAATGCTTCCACTAGCGAAGCATCAAACCAACCATCTAAGGAAGCTTTAAATCAACCTTTTATAGAGAAAGCTTCAAATCACCCTTATATTGAACAAGCTTTAAACCCACCACCCACTTCCAAAGAATCTTCCTCCACTTCATCCCATTTTAAGATCATTGATAAAGGAATTAATGAGTATATATTTCAAGATTTTAACTACACAATTACAATCCATACCAATCCAAATAATTATGGTAGGCCCCACCATATAAATGGCAATAGAGTGGTTAAGAAACTTGGCAAAACAATATTTATATAAGGTGGTTTCCTTTCAGATGAACATATTAAAGATTCCAATCCTTCTTCGATTTATTTTATTGAACTAGCTAATTGATTTTATAAATACAAGTATCCCATTATTATGTCCATGTGTAATTTAATGAACTATAAGGATAAAGGTCTCAGCCTCCATGAATAACAATCCATTGAACCTATCATAATAAAAGTAAATGAAGCCTAACATGGTATAGCATTTAATCCACTCAATGTACATCACACACTTTTCCAAAGTGACTCATCTAGTGAGTCAGAGGATGATTTTTCAGACATCGAAATGGGTTCCATACTTAGCCGCTTCGAATACCTTTCCCTTGCCAACCTTTTTTTATGAGAATGCCATTCTTACAGTTGATCTTGCATATCCATCCCTCATGAAGTGGGACCAACAAGTAACACCTAAGCTTAATCATTTTTAGAATGATGAGGCTATTTATGAATTATTGAGAATAATAGATCAGATTCTACCAGGTGATCATAAGAAATGCTTTTTCATTTAGTTATATGGTTCAACATACTTTGGAAACATAAATTACATCACAATATTAGTTCATATTCTACATCAAATTAGATAGACTTTGAGGAGGATTTTCATCTTTCTTCACCACCCCTAAATTACATAGGTTAATCAACTTGTTGAAGAAACTATTCCTGTGAATATTGGTACATAATAAGATCCTAAAATTGTTAAACTTGCCATATCACTTAATAAGAAAGGGATATATTTACACTTTTGGTCCTTGAATTCTTTACATTATTCACATGATCTTATGTGGATGTGCAAGGGATTAATCTAGAATTAGTAGTACATCACCTTTTGGCACATTTAGATGCCAAACCAATCAAATAAAAACTTCATAAGATGCATCCTAAGATTGCACTACTAGTTAAAGAGGAACTGAAGAAGCAACTAGTTGTTGGTGCATACAACCTATTGATTATTCAGATTGGATTTATAACATAATACCAGTATCAAAGAAACTATAAGAGATTATAATTTTCACAAATCTCTGTGACATCAACAAAGCATGTCTAAAAGATGATTTTCCATTTCCCAACATAGACATGATTGTAGATTTAATTATAGGTCACGAGATGTTATCTTTGATAGATGGTTTTCAGGATATAATCAATTCAAAATTACTACTGAAGACCAGCACAAAACTACATTTACAACACCATGGGGAACATTTTGCTACCAAATAATGCCTTCTCATTTTGAAAATTATGGAACTACATACCAATGGGTGATGTTGTCATTTTTCATGACATGATTCATGACATCATGGAAGACTATGTTGATATTCTTGCTAAATCAAAATATAAAGAAAAACACCCTCAAATGCTTCATCGAATCTTTAAATACAAGAGAAAGTATAACATGAGATTGAATCCTAAGAAATGTGTGTTCAATATGACATAGATAAGTTTGCTAGGTTTCATTGTTTGACAATATGACATAAAAATTGATCCCTCTAAAGTTTCAGCTATCATAGATATGCCTCCACATAAGAATCTTTAATAGCTTAAAAATATATAAGGAACAATTCAAGCAATCAAATGATTTATATCCTTACATGCAAACATTTATCACCCTTTCATATTTTTTTTGAAGGACATTCCTTTTACTTGGAATAAGAATTATGAAAAGGCATTCGAAAATATTAAACAATATCTTTCCAACCCACTAGTGCTAATACCATCTATTGATGGTAAACCTTTTTTGTTATACATTTCCACTACTTAGTTTGCATTGGGGGTATTATTAGCATAACATGATGATAGTGGGAAAGAATGAGAAGCGTATTACTTAAGAAAAAATTTGATATCTTATGATCTCAACTACTCTCAAATAGAAAAGGCATGTCTAGCAGTTATTTTTGCTTCTCAAAAATTATGACATTACATGCTCAACAATCAAACCAAGATTATTACTAAGGTAAACCCTCTTAAATATCTTTTATCTAGAACAACTCTAATCGGTAAGATGGCTAAGTGGGTTATGCTTCTTAGTGAGTTTGATTTAGAGTATGTCAATCAAAATCAATCAAAGGACATGTCTTAGTAGATGTGTTGGATGAGTCACCACTCAATGACAAAGCACCTCTTATTTTAGAATTCTTAGATGATGCAATAATGTCTATAGATGAATCTCTTGTTTGGTAGCTATTCTTTAATGGTTCCTTTGCCAAACATGGATTGGGAAAAGGTATCTTGTTGGTCACACTAGATGGGGATTGCATTCCCAAGGGTTTCATAATTGAATTACCTTTCACAAATAACACAGAATAATATGAAGGTCTTATATTAGGTCTCAAAATGATAATCCAAAGGGGAATACATCTTATTTTTAGCAATTCTAAACTTATCATTAATCAAGTCACTAATGACTTCTAAGCTTGCAATGATAGGTCGATCCCTTATGAGTGAATTGTGGATATTTTAGAGTTATCTTTTGAGTACATTCAATTTGAAAATTTTCAAAGAATTAATAATAGGGTAGTGGATGTTGTGGCTAAAATTAGATCCCTACTCAATTTAAGCACAAAGCATAACAAATTCTTGGTTGAATACTTACTAATACCAACTTCTGATACACTTGATTCAGAAATGGTTTGTGAGGTGGTTGGTCCCATTTATCCCTAGTACTTTGACATCTATACCTATATTCAACATAATACCATATCATCTAAATTATCTCCTAATCAATGCAAGTCCTTTATCGAACACACCTCTCACTACACCATCCATGGTAATACCCTATATTGTAAAGGCTGTGATGGAACTCTTTTAGCCCCTTTTCAATAATAGTCTACTTTGGAAATGAGAGGGGATATGTGGGATATATTAGAGTGACATGGTCCTTGAAAATAAGTTTATACTAGTTATTATTAGCCTATAATGAAATCCAATGTGTTGGGTGAATATTTTGTCACCAGCTAACTGATGGGCAAAATAGATTTTTTCAACCATAGCATAAGGAGATTGATCAGCCAAATGTGTAGGTTTACCACATTAAAAGGGGACAAATCTCTCCTCTCATCAAGGGGAGGTTCCCTATAACTATAAGGTACTATATACTATATTTATATGCTAAAAATAACACTCAGGGTAGGATAACGCCATCCATATCTCTTTTTTTAGAGATGATGTTCACAAACAAAGGAGAAATCCTAGTGAAATGATAGAAGGCACTTATCTTCTTTCAAAAGTAGTTTGCAGCAAACAGTAAGAATTCTTTTTGGTAGTGATAAGTAAATGTAACAGGGTGTAATAACTAGCAGAATGAGGTGTAGCACAAAGTCTCCACCTCAACTACCAAAGTGAAAAATGCGAAGGACAATGGGGGCATAAAATCGTCCCAAATCCTTTACACAGAAATAAACTAAAAACACACACACTAAAAATAATTGTGGTAGCACAAAGTCTCTCCATAGTTGGCTTTAGGACACCTTCTTGATTACTTCCACTAGTTCTACTTATTTAATTAAATGGACAAGAACGCATTCAGGAAACAGACATAAGAATAATTTCCTCAACAACACAAGCTATTCTAACACAAAGTCTAAAAGGTCACTTGCTTTCTCATTCAAATAAATAAATATGATTAACAATCTGAGCTCAAAGTTTCAGTAATGCTTTTTAATTTGGGTAGAGTTTTGCTTCTATAACAGAGAGATCTTTTTTGCATAAAATAAGAGATTACAATATATAGCACTCCAAGAAAGACTTGGATGCTTTGTTTCATGGAATGGCCCATGCTGCATTCAATGCCTTAAATACATTTTTAGTTCTATGAAGGGGCCATGCTAGAACAGGTCATCAACCTTGACTTTGGTGTATAAAAATATCTCGAATGTCTTCTCCTCAGCATGGGTCATTTGGTCTATTTCCAGATATGTACGCAGTTGTCCACTCACTTTTATTCAAAAGGAGAAAAATAGGCCGCACTTTTAAATGTTTGCGCGCTCATATGTCTACTTGGTGGATTGTTCCACCTACTGGAATAAATCTCCTATAGATATTTCAGTATCTCCTATAGCCTTCCCTCTTTCCTATTACAATTTGAGCTCTCAAGCTATCTTCTTACCTTCGACAGGCTCTTTCGGCCCTTTCTTCAGCTGTTCACTAAGATTTGTCTTCAGATTCCGTACCATATTTGAAAATAAATAGGCATTTTACTACCTTGAATTTGACATCTACGAGGATGTCATTGGTCACTTGGTCACTTGAACCACTTTGAACCTTAAACCTTCAAACCATGAGAGTGCATCGATTCAATGGTTCAATGGTTCGAGCAGTCCAATCAGCTCTTTGATTTAATCAGTTCCTTGGTTCAATCAGTTGCTTGGTTCAATCGATTGCTTGGTTCAATTGGTTAAACCATCTCTTCGAACTTGTCTCTGGAATCTTCTACTTCCTTCACTCGAAGCTTCCCTGTAAACTTTGAACTTCTTGAACTGGTTGAACTATTTGAACCATTTGAACCTATGAACCATTCTAGTTTAAAGTTCAACGGTTTAACAGTTCATTCTCTTTCTTTGAATCTTTTTATTCTCTAAGTCTTTTGAACTTATTGAACCTTTGAACCTTTGAACCTTGAACCATTTCGGTTCAAAGTTCAACGGTTCATTCTCTTTCTCAGAATCATTTGGTCCTTCGAAGTTTTTGGATCCTTTTCTTTTCTATTGAACTCATTGAACCTTTGAAATCTAAACCATTTTGGTTCAAGGTTCAATCGGTTCAACCTTTCTTTCTTAGCTCTTTGAATCTTTTGTTCTTCTAAGTCTCTTGAACTTTATTGAAATCATTGAACCTTTAAACTTTGAACTCTTTTGGTTCAAGGTTCAACGGTTCAATGGTTCAATCTTTTGTTTTTCTAAGTCTTCTTTTTTGAAGTCATTAAACTTTTTGAATCGGTTTAACTTTGAACTTGCCGAAGCACTTAACTCTTTAAGTCTGCTGATGTCATTGAACCTTTGGAGGTAGGGTTTAATGGTTCAATGGTTCAGTATTTTGTTTGAAGCTCATTGATAAGTCTTTTGATTGAACTTCGGTGTTGAACCAACCTTGAAATGCTTAAGTGTTGGGAACTCGTTTCTTTGTGAGAGATCGCCTGTTGAAGTCATTGAACCTGTTGAATATGTGAGTTCTTAGCTGAAAAATCTTAAATAATTGAAGAATTAGAGCACTTAGAAAAAATTTTGAGAAGGGAAGAGAGAATTTTGGCCTACAAGACCAAAATAATTGATATGTTGTCCCCAAAAATGAGTGATGGATTTTGAGAACAACAGCTGGCTCCAGTTGGAGAACTTCCAACGATTGTAAAAATAATCAAAGGGAGTAGAATCTAGAATCTCTAGTGCCTTTAAGTATGACATTGAACTACGGAGTCATGCTACCCAAAAATAAAGGCACCAAAAAAATGAAAATGAACAACGCAAAATAAAACTAAAGACTATAGAAAAATTATACATATGTACAAATAATCTTATCTGATATTTTAAGAATTGAAGTGCTTTAGATGCTACCCATTATGAGGTAGAGAAAAGGGCATGACGTCTTGATACTTCAACAGAAACTATTTTCACCATTGAGCTGATGAATAGCAAACATGCTTCTCCATAGGGAATCAAATTTTCCATGCATTCCCTTTGGTTTTCTCCTCTTGTCCCATCATAGGACTTGGTCTTTAATTTGGAAATCATGGTTTTTTACTTTCTAGTCGAAGAGATTCTTCACTAGACTTTGATGTGCAGTGATTCAATCCACCACCATAGTTCATTGTTCATCCAGCTCAGTCAGGCACATGATCTTTTTGTCAATGGAGCTTTCATATGTCTGATCTTCGATTGCCTTTACCAATTTTAGTGATGGCAATTCCAGGGTGATTGGTATCTTTGCATTGAGACCATACAAAATTTGGAATGGTGACATACCTATCACCCTCTTGGATGTAATTATGTCTGCCCATAAAGCATCAACTAATGCTTTATGCTAGGTTCATTGGTTGTCATCTACCAGCTTCCTGATGATGGTCACCAAGTTCTTGTTGCTTGATTCTGTCTAACCATTTTCTTGTGGGAAATAATCTGAAGAGTGGGAGAGGGTAATCTCATAATAAAAATAGAACTGAGTAATCTCATAGGAAGAGAAATAGGCTGCATTATCTACCACAATCTTGGTTGGAACCCCAAACCTAGAAATGATATTTTCTTTGAGAAAATTGCATACTACTTTTGAAGTGGCATGCTTGGCTAGAATGGTCTCCACCCATTTGGTGAAGTAATATGTGGCTATGAGGACATAATCATGTCTAACACTTGAAAATGGGTTTACAGCACCTATGAAATCAATTCCCCATTGCTGAAATGGCTCTTCTATTACTACTGGCTTGAGAGGCAATGCAACCAATTTAGGTCTTCTAACAAACTATTGACATAGTTCACATTTACGCACCCATTTGTATGCATCTTGAAAGAGGGTAGGCCAATAATACCTGGCTCATAGAATCTTATGGGTAATTATAGGTGCAAAAAAATGTCCTCTACAGGCCAGATTATGGAAGGACTCTAAAAGTTGGTTCTATTGCTCTTTATCCACGTAGTGAAGGAACACTCTATCAAGGTTCCTCTTATATAGGCCATTGTCCCATAAGACAAAATTGGCAACTTTTAACTTGACAGTCCTCTTTTCTTTATGAGATAAGTGAGTAGGACACTCACCATAAGTAAACAAGTGAGCATACTTGAATACCACTCATTTGTGGTAGAGACAAAGAGGACTGTTAGCATGTCTTCAATTTCTATTTCTTCATGCCCTAATTCTTCTAGTCTGTTATCAGTAATTAATTGGCAGAGACCCTTTCCCCACACAAGATTCATTGGTTTGATAACAAGATCAAACTCTTATATTTTAGCAACCTAATTTCTCCTTTTAGTTCCAAACTCCTACTGAGTTAATATGGATTTAATTATGGTATCAAGAACTAGGGCAATAATGTGTGAATTCAATATGTAAAAATGGAAGTGCTTTACTACCTTTACCACTGCAAAAACATGCTTCTCTAGATTTGAATATTTTAGTTCATGAGCTTTGAGAGGATAACTCATGAAGGATATGGGGGATTCCACACCTTCTTTGTTCTGTTGAATCAGAATTACTGAAAGTGTGTGCTCAAAAGCATAACTATACATTGTAAAATCTTTGGTATAATCTGGACAAACCAGAATTGGGGTATGGGTGATAGCAGTCTTGATGTCTCAAAATACCAATTTGCCTTTTTTAGTCCAGTTGAAAGTGGCCTTTCCCTTCATCATGTTCACAATGTGGTGAGTCTTCTCGGTGAACTCAGGAATGAACCTTCATAAAAAATTCACCTTTTCAAAGAAAGAGTGAACTGCAGTCTTACTTGTGGGTAGAGTAAGCTCTTGTATAGATTTGACTCTTTTTGAGTCAATCTTTATGCCTTCTCAGGATATAATGTGTCTGAGAAGTTTCCCTTCTGTTACCCCAAAAATAGACTTCTTGGGATTTAGAGAAATGTCATTCTGACGACATCATTTTGGCACTTGTTACAAATGGTGCACATGATCAGGATGATGCTTGGAAAAGACTGTTAAATTATCAAGGTATACCACAATGAACTTACCTATTTCATCTTTGAAAGTAAGGTTCATTGCCCTCTGAAAAGTAGCGCCAGTGTTTATCATGCCAAATGGCATTCTTTGATACGCAAAGGTGCCCTAAGATGTGGTGAAGGTAGTCTTATGTTAGTCTATTTCACCAACTTCCACTTGATTGTACCCTGAGAAGCCATCCAACATTGATAATATCTCTGAACCAATCACCGTCTGAAGGACTTGATCCATGATGGGTAGAGGATAATTATCCTTCAGGGAGGATTGATTCAAATTCCTAAAATCCATGTAGAGGCAAATTTCACCATTCTTTTTTCTCACAGAAACTATGTTTGCAATCCATGTGGAATGATGGATTGGGAAAATTATTCTAGCATTTAGCATTTTTTGTATTTCAGATAGAATAGTAACTGATATTTTTAGATTATACTACCAAGACTTCTACTTGTAAGGCACCAAATCACTCTTGAGAGAAATTTCATGGCAAATTTATTCAGGCCTGAGCGACTTCAGATCATCATAAGAGTATGCTAAAATGTCCATGTAATGGTGAAGCAGGGTAGTAAATTTAAGCTTTTCCTCAAGAGTGCAGCACTTCCCAATGTTAACCATCTTAAAATTTTCTTTAGTACCCAAATTATTTGATCAAACTCCTAAGAGGAGCTTGAATTCATTTGTTACTGTTTAATAACCCTGTCATGCTTGTCAAACAGTTTCTCAAGGGAAACTAATTCTTTGAGAATTTTATTCTCTTTTAGCTATAGGAATTCTTCACCTACGTCTGAACTTGTTTCAGGGGCTGATTCAAGTTTTTGAGGCTCACTGCCTTTGAAGTGAAGCTGTTCAAAGCTATCTTTTTATTCTAGAAAGGCGATGATTTAGTTGTCATCATTGAACACTTGTCAATGATTGGTATTGTCAGGCACACTTGGTCAAAAGACCATTTTGATAGTATACCTATCTCCCTTAAAATCTAGGTGAAGAACCAAAAGAGTTACAGAAATAGCTAATGCATCAGCGCAGTCATTGAATTCTCTAGGTACTACAAAAATACTAAAAGCATCAAAGATTTCAATTTGATCTCAAACTAGATTATGGTAATAGAACAATCTCTCATTTTTAGTTTGGTATAGGTTCCTGACCTGGCAAACCACCAGCTCAGAATCTCCTTTGGTGTGAAAGAGTTTGATGCCCCTGTCTTGAGCGGCCTTTAATCTGAGTAGTAGTGATTCATATTCAGTAGTATTGTTAGTGTTGCTGAACTACAATTTATAAGATTAAGGGAAAATATCTCTTTGAGGAGATATCAACACAATATTAGCTCCTGAGCTAGTAGAAGAACAATTGCCATCGAATTTGAGAATCCACACATTATCAAAAACTGACCTTTCCTTAGATTTTTCTTCATTTGGAGGGGAGGATTCCTCTGGGCTTACATGTGCTTTATTAAATCTTTTGCTATTTTGTCTGAACTAATTTTTGGATTGTCATCTTTAAAAGTTTCATCGGTTAGGACTTATGTAGTTAAGAAGTAATTACCCACGTTTGAAGACTCAAATAGAATTTGAGCTTCAGGCATTGAGGTTTGAGTGATAACATATTTTGCCTCCTTCTTAGGGAGCAATCTCTGCATGACACCTTTGACTGGGATTCTTGCTTCAGACAAGTCCATACTTAACTCACCACCAACATCCTTGCAAAAATTTTGCTCAAGAAGAATGTTATATGAGGCTGAGATGTCAACCACTAGGACAATCATCTTAATTCTCTTGTCTAAAAATGTTGTAAATACAAATTGGGTGTTCTTGATTTGTCCCAGTAGTGGCACTTATTTGTTTTCCATGAAGAAGCATCTCTAAAATGTCTTGTTCAATGTGAGACTAAGAGATTGTCACTTTGGCAGGCATGACATTGTCAGATGCACCTAAGTCTATGATACAATTGTTCAGCTGGTGTCTATTTATCAGTAGGGAGACATAAAATAGTTATATCTTCTTGGGAGTAGCAGAAAGAGTAATGACAAGGTTATTCTGGGTATATGTGGGAGTCACCTTTGGAATAGTTGGTCATGTAGGGACAGTTTTATTCTTTACACATTGAACCAACTTATCCAACTGCTCAGGGTTGGATTGCAAGAATTAAAATTCAGACATTTGAATTTTAGTTTTTTTGACATGGTCGATTATATCAAATATCTAAAACAAATTAGGAATGGGAGAAGGTAGTTCATCCTTCTGGTTTGAGCAGGGGGTACTAATCTATGAAATTAAAGTTGAAGATGAAGGAATGTTTAGAGTACTTACTTTTTTACTGCTCATCGGGTCCTTTGATTGAAAACATAGAGTGGTTCCCCGCTTAGCAATTAAAATTATTGGTTGAGCTCGCTTCTTTATTTTTTTCTTATCAGCTTGCTAGGCTGACTGGTTCTAGGACTAGGTGAATAAGGTGTATGATCCATCAGATGTTTCACCTTTACTTTTGGGTTCATCCTGGTAGTTTAGGAAACCAATGTTGGAATCACCAACTAATTCTTCTTCTCCCTCTATGAAGAGATTAGTGTCATCTTCTGGGTTCAACTCAGGCTAGAAGGAGAAATCAAATTCTATTTTGAGATATCTAACTACTGAGTTGGTTGGTATTGCTTCAATGGCAAGCTTCCCCTGTTGGGGAAGAAGATGATTTGGTTACCCTTGATTTCTGATAGCATTGCTTTGATATGACTGATTAGGGAATGTCCTCCTTGATATATCTCTATATGAATGAGCAAAAGACATCCCTTACACTATTTTCTTTTTGAGAGTTAGCAACTCATTTGCCAGTTTTCGCACCATTAGATCAGTGATGCCTATAGATAAATATTCAAAAGATGAAGAAGATTTGCCTTTGTTAGAATCTCTTCTTATATTTTCTACCAAGATAAGATCATCTTCCACCTCAGTGGCTAAATTTTGAGCTACAACAAGGTCTATGTGGCCAACACGTCTCAACAAGAAAATCACTTCAGAAAGTTGAGAGTTGATGAAGAAGCATTTGAGATTCTCAGCTGTTAACTGAGTAATGGTAGGAATCTTGTTCCTCAGCTTATCAAACTTAGCTATGAAGTCCCTCATAGATTCATGAGGTTCTTTCTTCATTTGTGTGAGCTAGGCTAGTAGGGCATGTGAATCTTTTATAGGCTTGAACCTGGCTTCAAATTTGGCTCTGAGGGTGTTCTAGTCAGTCACAGTTTGTGTTTGCAGATGATAAAACCAATCTGCAGCAACACCTTGTAATGTCTCTATGAATAACCTGACTATTACATCTTCATACTCCACACCTATCATGCCATAGGCTATGCTAAAGGCTGTAATATATTCATTAGGATGAACTCTCCTATCACCAAAGAATATGGGGAAATTCTTCCTTTAACTGAGAGGTAGCTCATGTAGAGATGGAGTTAGATTGAGTGGACCAAAAGAGTTACCCCAAGGGCCTTGAACTGCCATGATTTGACTACTGAAGGGAGAGATAACAAATGTTTAAGGGGTATGTATTGACAAAGCTTTGCTAACAGTACAAATAGATGATTTGCCTAGTAATAGAGACCTAATTTTTGTAGGAGGAAAACTCTTAGTTCACTGAAGATGAGATGGAGAAAGAAACAGGTCAAAATCACTTTGTTTTACCAACTTGAATATAGGGTCAACAATACCTTTAGATCTCTGGCTTCTTGCATACCTTGAATCTGCTAGAGTGTAAAACAAAAATGGAAAAGAACTGGCACTATTTCAATTTGAAGCTTGAGGCTTCAAATTGTGTGTTCTTCCCTAGCAGAGTCACAAAAAACTATTGGATGAATATTTTTTCACTAGCTAACTGATGGGAAAAATAGGTTATTTCAACCACAACATAAGGAGATTGATCAGCCAAATGTGCAAGTTTACCACATCAAAAGGGGACAAATCTCTCCTCTCATCAAAGGGAGGTTCCCTATAACTATAAGGTACTATGTACTATATATATGTTAAAAATAACACTCAGGGTAGGATAATGCCATCTATCTCTCTTTTGTTAGAGATGATGTTTACAGACAAAAGAGAAATCTTGGTGAAATGACAGAAGGCACTTCTCTTCTTTTAGAAGTGGTCTACAGCAAATAGCAATAATTATTTTTGGTAGTGATAAGTAAATGTAACAGGGTACAATAACCAGCGAATGAGGTGTAGCACAAAGTCTCCACCTCAACTGCCAAAGAGTGAAATATGAAGGACAATGGGGGCACAAAGTCATCCCAAGATCTTTTACATAGAAACAAACTGAAAACACACACACACTAAAGACAATTGTGGCAGCACAAATTCTCTCCACAATTAGCTTCAGGACACCTTTCTGATTACTTCCACTAGTTCTACTTATTTAATTAAATAGACAAGAACGCATTAAGAAAATAGACATAAGAACAATTTTCTCAATAACACAAGCTATTCCAGCACAAAGTCTGAAAGGTCACTTGCTTTCTCATTCAAATAAAGAAATATGATTAACAATCTGAGCTCAAAGTTTCAGTAATGCCTTTCAATTTGGGTAGATTTTTGCTTCTATAACAGAGAGATCTTTTTTGCATAAAATAAGAGATTACAATATATAGCACTCCAAGAAAGAATTAGGTGCTTTGTTTCATGGAATGGCCCATACTGCATTCAATGCCTTGAATGCATTTTCAGTTTTGTGAAGGGCCATACTAGAACAGGCCTTAACTTTGGTGTATAGAAACATCTTGAATGTCTTCTCCTCAGCATGGGTCTTTTGGTCTATTTCTAGATATGTACACGGCTATCCACTCACTTTTATTCAAAGGGAGAATGCACTCAAATGTCTACTTGGTGGACTATTCCACCTACTAGAATAACTCTCCTATATATATTTCAATATCTCTTATAGCCTTCCTTCTTTCCTATTGCAATTTGAGCTCTCGGGCTATCTTCTTACCTTCGGTAGGCTCTTTCGACTCTTTCTTCAACTATTCACTGAGTTTTGTCTTCAAGTTCCATGCCATATTTGAAAATAAATGGGCATTTTATTACTTTTAATTTGACGTCTACGGGGACGTCATTGGTCACTTGGTCGCTTGAACCACTTTTAACCTTGAACCTTCAAACCATGAGAGTGCATCGGTTCAATGGTTCAACAGTTTAGGCGGTCCAATCGGCTCTTTGGTTCAATCAGTTCCTTGGTTCAATCGGTTGCTTGGTTCAATCAATTGAACCATCTCTTCAAACTTGTCTCTAGAATCTTCCACTTCCTTCCTTCGCTCGAAGCTTCCCTGTGAGCTTTGAACATCTTAAACTAGTTGAACTCTTTGAACCATTTGAGCCTATGAACCATTTTGGTTCAAAGTTCAACGGTTCAATAGTTCACTCTCTTTCTTTAAATCCTTTTATTCTCTAAGTCTTTTGAACTTATTGAACCTTTGAACCTTGAACCATTTCAATTCAAAGTTCAACGGTACATTCTCTTTCTTAGAATCCTTTGGTCCTTCGAAGTTTCTGGATCCTTTTTTTTTGTTGAACTCGTTGAACCTTTGAACTCTGAACCATTTTGGTTCAAGGTTCAATCGGTTCAACCTTTCTTTCTTAGCTCTTCAAATCCTTTGTTCTTCTAAGTCTCTCAAACTTTATTAAACTCAGTTAACCTTTGAACTTTGAACTCTTTTGGTTTAAGGTTCAACAGTTCAATCTTTTATTCTTCAAAGTCTTCTTTTCTTTAAGTCCTTTGAAGTCATTGAACTTTCTGAAGCGGTTGAACTTTGAACTTGCTGAAGCGCTTAACTCTTTAAGTCTGCCGATGTCGTTGAACCTTTGAACCTTTGGAGGCGAGGTTCAATGGTTCAATGGTTCAATAGTTCAATCTTTTGTTTGAAGCCTGCCGATAAGTCTTTTGATTGAACTTCAGCGTTGAACCAGCCTTGAAATGCCTAAGTGTTGGGAACTTGTTTCTTTGTGTGAGCTCACCTGTTGAATTCATCAAACCTATTGAACCAGTGAGTCCCTTAGCTAAAAAAGCTTGAATAATTGAAGAATTGGATCGCTCAGAACATTTTTTGAGAAGGGAAGAGAGAATTTTGGCCTGCAGGACCAAAATAGTTGATACATTGTCCCCAAAAATGAGTGATGGATTTTGGGAACAACACAATGCATGTGCCTATGTTAAGAAATGCATACCTTTTTAGAAACATGAAGACCTTATCCATAGTCTATTACAAGCTTTACAACCTATCACAACACTTTGGCCATTTTCCATAGGGATTTAGACCTCATTGGAAAGATAAATCCCAATTTGTTTAATGGATATAAGAATATTATAACAATAACATAGTACTTTTGAGGTAATGCCCCTTACCTATGTCACTGGAAAGCAAATTTATAAATTTATCTAAAACCACATTATCTACCATTTTGGTATTCCTTCAATTCTTAATTCTAATAATATCAAATCATTCGAGAATAAATATGTTAAATCTCTTTGTCAAGCTTACCACATCAAACACAAATAGTGCACTACTTACTATCCATAATGCAATGGCCAAGCTAAGATAACCAATAAAAACATTTTATGAATCCTTAAAAGAGTTGTCAATGAAGTTGGTCATGACTGGAATACACAATTATAACCTAACCTTTGGGTATACCACACTAGCATCAGCACACCGATAAGGGCAACCCAGTATTCCCTTGTATATGGTAGTGAGTCTATTCTACCAATAGAAGTTGAGATTCCATCTTTGCATATATCATTACAATAAATCATTGATGAAGAATCCTATCGTACTTCATGCCTAAGTGATCTCAACCTTTTAGATGAGAAATGACTTAATGCTCTAAACCATTTGCAAATTTACCACAATCACATTCATCATAGCTATAATAAGAGAATAAAATCCAAGGTGATTGAAATTAGAGATCTTGTTCTTCTGGAAAACCAATGCAATACAAATGTTGAAAGATGAAAAAATAAAAGTTTAAACCTAATTGGTTGGGCCCATATGTTAGCATTACCAAGTATGGATCAAGAGCTTATAGATTAGCTACAGAAAATGGAGATGAGCTTGATGAACCTATGAACATAATGCACCTTAAGCAACTCTATGCCTAAAACTTGTTATATGTGTTATTAATGATATCCTAGATGTTAAAAATAAAAAATCAAAAACAAAAGAAATTAATTTAAAAAACCAAAAAATATAATAAATAAATAAAAATAATATAGATCCTCCAAAAGTGAAAAGTAGTTTATTGGCACTTTGGATAAGTACCATGATGAAAACCATATTTATGGTGCCATGTGTAAATCATTGACTATATTCACCCTTCTTACTTGGGGGCATTATTTTTAGTAATCCATTATATATTTCCATTTTATCTTTAAACACTTATTTGTACCTAATCCTATAGCACATTAGCTTAAAGATTTGATACTTCTAAACTGTAATGAACCTACATCCTTTCTCATGATAGAGAAAAACATATTTTATATTCTTTGTTTCAAACCTAAAAACCATAAAAAATCAAAACAATAAAATCATCCCAAAAACATGTCAAACATTTACTGAAAACATCTACCATCCTAAAAATCTTACTACATCATTCACTCATATTTCTTGTATGGGTCAATCATGCATTTTGTCATCCAGCACATTACATTTCATCAATCACCCACTGTCTTATCACTTCCCGTATTGGGAGAACTACATATACCCTGATATCCCCACATGGACTTTGTCTAATATGGATTATGTAGGAAATGCTTAGAGATATTGGGTCTCTATGGTCAACTTGGCCACCGTCTTCCCCATCATCCATTTGCTTGAAAATGGATTAAGTAGACGACTCCTTTCTTGTGGAAGAAACCTGCGATAGTAGGCAGGGGCCGAATGGCTACAGTTTCACTCTATTACTTCAAACTTAGATATTACGCAGTATTACAATTACTTGTATCAATTTCTGATTCTCAGGATCCATCAAAACGGGCAAGAGAAGAGCATACTCTTTCAACAAGCTAATAGTTTTCTCTGCTTAGAAATTTTTTGATGATAATACTAAGGTGGAGAGGCTTATTTATAGCAATTTTGGGCGGTCCTACCTGCTCGCTAGCAAGGCGGTGTCAATCCCATCATGCTTTACAGCACTAAAGTAGGTGTACAGGGATATGTTGTTTGGTGCATTGGATCCACATGATGATGATGATGTTGAGGATGATATTCGTGGCTGTGGGCCCAACATGTCTTCTGCTTCATTTACGAGGTCATCTTCGGATATAGGATTAAAAAGGCATCTTATCTGGAAAGTGCTTTGGAGATGCCAATGTCGATAATTAGGTGGTCCCGCTTCACATGGAGTATGTCATGGAGTACAGTGGAAATAAGATTTCCACTCAAGCTATCGTCTGATAATTGTGTGAACGATAGTGTCTTGGTCATGATTTTCTTCTTCGTGAATGCGGTGCGGGCCATGCCGAGAAATCCATCGATACAGATGTTCATTAAAAGAAGATCTGATCCTTATCCGCCATGTCCATAATGGTCACTTTAGGAGCTCAGTGAATTGATGATATAGAAATTCACTATTGAGCCTTTCAATGATGATGACTCCCAAATTTTGTCGGCGGTTAGCTTGAATAGTAGCTGTTGTAGACATTTGCAGGTCTTGTCCTGCTGCATCTTCTTCATCATCAGATGCATCATCTGGAAGATCTTCAAGAGTAGGTTCATAAATTTCTTCTTGTAGATATAGATCTTCATCGGCATCTATGATATCCCACCACGCTGCTGTGTTGGAGGAAAAAACGGCTTTAACAGCAGGATTTTTACAGGAGTAATTAGGAGCAATGTGGCCAGGTTTGCGGCAAATATAGCAAATTGGTTGCTTGGAAGGAGGACAAGTAGTGCGACGTTTCTTTAAGAAATGGTGAGGAGGTGCATAGGAATGCTTTTTAGGAAAAGAGCGGCATTGGAAAGAAAGATGCTTGCAGTGCTGCTTCTGCTGTCGACGAGGTTGAACAAATGGTCTACAGCCAAAAGGGTCTATTTCAGGAAAGGCTGGAGCGATTTGGGATGCTTGGTGCTTCTCTTTCATTTGCTAAACCACAACTCATCAGTGACTGGAAGACACTTGATGAACACCTAGCTTATAAGAGCATTGATGTTCAGGGGAATAGTTTCACCTGTAAAGATTACAAACATGGATATCATAGATGCCGATGAAGATCTATATCTACAAGAAGAAATTTATGAACCTACTCTTGAAGGTCTTGTCCTGTTGCATCTTCTTCATCATCGAATGCATCATCTGGAAGATCTTGAAGAGTAGGTTCATAAATTTCTTCTTGTAGATATAGATCTTCATTGGCATCTACGATATCCTAGGTTCATAAGCAGTGGAAGCTTGGTGCTTGTTGAGTTTCTGCATGGACTTTGTTTCAGAGACTAAAGTCATAACTTGTTGTTTAGCAAAATCAATGACATCAGAAAGGGCAAGATCTTCGATCGTTAGTCCCTTGAGATCAATATAGGAAATAACTCTATCAATTAAATTGTATGGTAGAGCATGCAAGAATTTAAGCTTGATCTCAGTAGAGGCAAAACTCTTACTGTCATATGCAAGCTGCCAAAATTGCTTAACAAAAGCATCAAATTGCTTTAGATCGCAGAGCTCCATTTTTAGTAACCATTTTTTCGACTCCAGTTCTCTATTACCGACTGGAGGTGCAAACTCAGTAATCAACAAATTAAATAATGCTGCTAAAGAATCTGGTTGATTATGTACACGAGCATATTGTTGAGCTTCAGTCATAAACTGCCACCATTAGCTTACAATACCCCAAAAAAATTTGGATGCAAAGCAAGTGCTACCAACTTGGTCTAGATGGGCCTGTATAGTGAGAACATCCATGGTATTACACCACGCAGTGATTTCATTTAAAGGATTCAATAGGTCATCAAGGTTGAGGTACCAAGGCTATAAATGAATATGGGTTCTTTGAATGAGGGTATGACTAGGTGATTTCTTTATAGTTTTGAAGGTGGAGCCAAAAGAGACTAAACATAGAGGCTTTTGAGCAGAGGATTCTGCTTTCTGGTCCTCTTTGGAAAGCCAACTAAGACTATCATCAAGAATATCTATTTTAGTATCAATGGAGGATACTTTTTGCTATATTTTATCTACAGTGTCTTTGATAGACAAAACATCTCTACACAGATCATCAAAATTTTTAGTAAAATGAGAATTGAATTTGGAAACATAATTTCTCTGTTTAAATTCATTAGAGGGATTTTCATATGTAGCTGCAAAGTACTGCATAGTTCCTACTGGTTGCTTATGGACACCTTTTGGTGGTGGCCATCTTCCACCTCTATACAGAGTGACTATATCTTTTGTGTAGAATTCTAAACTGTCTTCTCTGGGAAGACTCATGAAAGTACCTGGTAAATCATTTCCTTGATTTACCTCTTCATCTTTGATCAATATATGACTGGTTTTAACAGATCTACGTGAAGAAGATGTAGATGGTCTGGAAGGAGATAGACGAGAAGAATTTATAGACAAGGATCTAGGCAGGATATTTACAGTTCTGTCGTCACTATGGTGGACTGTGGCTTGAATTTTCATTTTGGAAGAGACATTCTTTAACCAGGCAAGTTTCCACTCAGAAGGAATTTCAACTGACTCAATATGACCTTTTTGCAGTTGAACAGTACCACTTAGTCTTCTGGCATATGGTAGATTTTCAAGGATCTTGGGATGATTGGTGTTCGTCATGCTATAGACTACATAAATATTGATAGACGCATACTTGAACTCACCAAACATATCTAAACCAAATAAAGAGGTAAATAATCCCCAACAATCTAGAGATCCATGTTTTACTTCTTTACAACCTCTATCGCGGACTGCGACAGAAAGGTTAGGACAAAACTCAAAACAAATAATATCATCATTTAGGCGGCCAAGGCTAGATAACTGACAAGAGTGCTTGAAGCTGACTTGGCGGTGATCACACAAAGCTAGATATATAATAGGCTTAATGTTGCTAGGAATCAAGGGTCTTATATGTACTTGGATCAACACAAAATGAACAAATTTTACATCTTCATGTGACCTGATATAATTGATTTCTTGCTCAGGTAACAGAGAGAGTAAATTTGTCTGATAGGTTTTCTTTGGTTTGTAACTGAGGGTTAATTCTACAGACTTGATTCTAGGCTTAACAAATGAGAGATAAGTAGAGGTATAAGCAAATTTAGATTTCAATAATTCAGTTCTTTTATAGACATGAGAAGCCTTAATAGCTGGGGGTTTAAACAAGCCGGTTTCTTGTTCAAGATTTTCTTCTGTGATATCAATATCAGGACAGTCCGATAATTGATCAAGAATAAAAGGTGGGAGTTCATATGTTCCTTCAAACTCAGATTCATTAATGATTTCAACTGTAGAAGTGGATTGAGATTTTTTGAATTCCATTGCGGGGAGATTTTGGTTCTGGTAAGCGAGAAATTTCTAGCAAGGGAAATAGAAGATGCAGAGATGAAGCGGCCTATGACAAAATGTAGATAACAGCCTGTGACTCGATGCAATAGACTTTCCCAAAGAAATTATCAAAGTAGAGAACTCAAAATATCAATCCACAGAATTGAAAAATGATCACAACTTATAGTATTTTGGCTCTGATACCAATCTTTTCACGTCAGTAGACGACTCCTTTCTTGTGGAAGAAACCTGCGATAGTAGGCAAGGGCCGCAAGCATCTTTCTTTCCGATGCCGCTCTTTTCCAAAAAAGCATTCCTATTGACCTCCTCACTGTTTCTTAAAGAAACGTCGCACTGCTCGTCCTCCTTCCAAGCAGCCAATTTACTATATTTGCCACAAACCTGGCCACATTGCTCCTAATTGCTCTTGTAAAAATCCTACTGTTAAAGCTGTCTTTTCCTCCAACGCAGCAGCGTGGTGGAATATCATAGATGCCGATGAAGATCTATATCTACAAGAAGAAATTTATGAACCTACTCTTGAAGATCTTCCAGATGATACATCCGATGATGAAGAAAATGCAGCAGCAGCACTTGAATCACTTGCAGATGAATTAGAGCAACCCATGACAAACATGCAACGTGGTGCAAGACATTACAGGCCAAGAGACCATGATTGGTCTATCCTATCAAATGAAGCATAAGGAACCTAGTCACGCCACCATCATGAAGTTCTTGAATGACTAGAAAAGCCACGAGGAAGAGGATACTCCAGAGGAGAATCATCTAGAGGGAGACAGCCCTCTATGCCAAGACAACCTCCCACAATGCACAGAGCTCAGCATCTTCCTGTGCAATATCTTAGCTCTTTCAAGCCAAGCGATTCCTGGATAAAGAACAAGTTCACCAACAGAGAGCCGCCAAGAGAAATCAGAGAGCCACAATGGGATAAATTACTGCCTGTAGAAGAACCAGCTGCAGAACCTCAGTGGGATGAAGATAATGAAGAAGATGAAGTCGGAAGCATGTTCTACTCTAACCAAGATTACTGCCCTGGTGAATGCAGTAATCCTCAAGAAGAATCTGAACTAGAACTAGAAGAAGATGTCTACCCTGAACCTATTATTGTTCAGGATTTAGGAAGGCAAAAATTGGTATGTACCAGTATACCTTCTCTAGAACTTCCACAGCCTGTCTATTTAAATCATAATGGCAGATTTGCCCAATTCTTTACATTAGAAATAAATGGCAGACTGGTAGATGCCCAAGTAGATACTGGTGCTTCTCTTTCATTTGCTAAACCACAACTCATCAGTGACTGGAAGACACTTGATGAACACCTAGCTTATAAGAGCATTGATGTTCAGGGGAATAGTTTCACCTGTAAAGATTACAAACATCAGCAACCGCTTCACATCCAAAATAAAATCTTCCATGCAGATTTCTTTGCCCTTGAGAAGATGCCGATAGATATCCTCCTAGGAGGATCATTCATTGATAGATACTCTCCCTATGGTGCCACAACCAAAAGCATTATGTTCACCATAGATAATGAAAGGCTCAGAATCCCTCGCTTAATCCATGCCACTGAGCAATTCCCAAGCTCTATGACTCAAAATCTAGACACAATCCCGGCTGAGATATAAGAACTAGGAGACCAAATCAAAATCAATATCTGTTCAGATAATCTTCAGAAGTTTTGGTCCAAGTCAATGCCTGAAATGGAAATCAAAATCATTGAAGGCAAACACATGAAGATTGGGAAGAAAATCCCAATTCCAACCTAGGATTACAATGATATGGAACTCTAGATCAAAGAACTGGAGGTCAATGGGTTTATTGAAAAATCCACCTCTCCTTTCTGTTGTTACGCCTTTATGGTAAACAAGCGCTCTGAGCAGAAAAGAGGTAAGAAAAGAATGGTCATCAATTACCAGCCATTGAATGCAATCACCCAACCATTTCCATATCTTATACCTGACAAGAGTTACCTCTTGGAGAAAGTAGTAGACTATAAATATTTCTCTCAATTCGACTGTAAGTCAGGTTTCTATCAGATCCGAGTAAAGGAAGCAGACAGAGAAAAGACAGCCTTCAGCTGCCCTTTCGGTCACTACCAGTGGACAGTTATACCTTTCGGCCTCATGAATGCTCCTGTATACTACCAAGCCTATATGGATAAGATTTTTGAAGGCACTTCTCAGTTCCTCTTTGTGTATATAGATGACATACTAATTTTTAGTAATAGTTTATCTAATCACTTTGTACATCTCTCCAAATTTTACAAATTGGTGCAAGATGCAGGCATTGTTCTTTCAAAAATAAAGATTCAGTTATGTAAAACTGAATGTAACTTTCTCAGCATGGTGGTTAAAGAATCAAATCTGCAGATCCAGCCACATATCAAAGAGAAAGTTCTCAACTTCCCTGAAATACTAGATAAGCCAAAATTACAAGCATTTTTGGGATTACTAAATTATTTGAATAGTTTCTATCATAACGCTGGTGAAGACAGGTATATACTCCAGATGCTTCTCCAGAAAAAGAAAACTTTCTCTTGGGAAGAACAACATACAGTTGCAGTCCAGAAGATCAAAGCAACAGTTGCATCATTACCAGAACTGCATATCCCAAAATCCAAATAGATGAAGGTTTATACTGATGCCTCAAATATAGCATGGGGAGTACTTGTTTGTCTGTATAATAATAAAGAGTTTGTGTGTGAGTTTACGAGTGGTGTGTTTAGCCCTGATGTGTTAAAATGGATCTCCTCTGATAAAGAGATCTATGCTGTAAAGAAATGTCTTGAGAAGTTTATGTTGAAACTTCTGCATTTGCCACATTTTGTAATTGTAACTGACTGTACCAAATTCTTGACCTTTAATGAAAAAGATCATGGCAAGAAAGATGGTCGCGGAAAATATGTTAGGTGGCAGGCATTTTTCAATTAGTTCAAATTTTTTGTAGAACACATTAAGGGCACTAACAATGTAATTGCATATTGGCTCAATCAAACTCCATCAGCAACATTGATGCACCAGCCTGCACCTGGTTTCAACCTTACCAGAATTTTGAATCAAAGATTTGATTCTATGAATGTCCCTGTGTAAGAACAAATATTGTGAGAAGGTTTGCATCCAAGATTTACTAGGATTTCATATGCAGTAGGACAAGACCTGCAAATGTCTATAGCAGCTACTATTCAAGCTAACCACCGACAAAATTTGGGAGTCATCATCATTGAAAGGCTCAATAGTGAATTTCTATATCATCAATTCACTGAGCTCCTAAAGTGACCATTATGGACATGGTGGATAAGGATCAGATCTTCTTTTAACGAACATCTGTATCGATGGATTGCTCAGCATGGCCCGCACCGCATTCACGAAGAAAAAAATCATGACCAAGACACTGTCGTTCACACAATTATCAGACGACAGCTTGAGTGGGAATCTTATTTCCACTGTACTCCACGACATACTCCATGTGAAGCGGGACCACCTAATTGTCGACATTGGCATCTCTAAAGCACTTTCCAAATAAGATGCCTTTTTAATCCTATATCTGAAGATGACCTCGTAAATGAAGCGGAAGACATGTTGGGCCCACAGCCACGAATATCATCCTCAACATCATCATCATCATGTGGATCCAATGCACCAAATATCATATCCCTGTAGACCTACTTTAGTGCTGTAAAGCATGATGGGATTGACACCGCCTTGCCAGCGAGCAGGTAGGACCACCCAAAATTGCTATAAATAAGCCTCTCCACCTTAGTATTATCATTGAAAATTTTCTAAGTAGAGAAAACTAGTAGCTTGTTGAAAGAGTATGCTCTTCTCTTTCCCATTTTGACGGATCCTGAGAATCAGAAATTGATACAAGTAATTGTAATATTGTGTAATATCTAAGTTTGAAGTAATAGAGTGAAGCCGTAGCCATTCGGCCCCTGCCTACTATCAAAGGTTTCTTCCACAAGAAAGGAGTCGTCTATTGACGTGAAAAGATTGGTATCAGGAAAGAGGGTCACAGAAAATATGTTAGGTGGCAGGAATTTTTCAATCAGTTTAAATTTTTTGTAGAACACATTAAGGGCACTGACAATGTAATTACAGATTGGCTCAGTTGAAATCCCTTAGCAACATTGATGCACCAACCTGCACCTGGTTTCAACCTTACCAGAATTTTGAATCAAGGATTTGATTCTATGAATGTCCTTGTGCAAGAACAAATCTTGCGAGAAGGCTTGCATCCAAGATTTACTAGGATTTTGTATGCAGCAAGACAAGACCTACAAATGTCTACAGTAGCTACTATTCAAGCTAACCACCGACAAAATTTGGGAGTCATCATCATTGAAAGGCTCAATAGTGAATTTCTATATCATCAATTCACTGAGCTCCTAAAGCGACCATTATGGACATGGTGGATAAGGATCAGATTTTCTTCTTTTAACGAACATCTATATCGATGGATTGCTCAGCATGGCCCGCACCGCATTCATGAAGAAGAAAATCATGACCAAGACATTGTCGTTCACACAATTATTAGACGACAGTTTGAGTGGGAATCTTATTTCCACTGTACTCCATGGCATACTCCATATGAAGCAGGACCACCTAATTGTTGACATTGGCATCTCCAAAGCACTTTCCAGATAAGATGCCTTTTTAATCCTATATCTGAAGATGACCTCATAAATGAAGCGGAAGACATGTTGGGCCCATAGCCACGAATATCATCCTCAACATCATCATCATCATGTGGATCCAATGCACCAAATAGCATATCTCTGTAGACCTACTTTAGTGCTATAAAGCATGATGGGATTGACACCGCCTTGCTAGCGAGCAGGCAGGACCGCCCAAAATTGCTATAAATAAGCCTCTCCGTCTTAGTATTATCATCAAAAAAATTTTAAGCAGAGAAAACTAGTAGCTTGTTGAAAGAGTATGCTCTTCTCTTACCCATTTTGACAGATCCTAAGAATCAAAAATTGATACAAGTAATTGTAATACTGTGTAATATCTAAGTTTGAAGTAATAGAGTGAAGCCGTAGCCATTCGGCCCCTGCCTACTATCGCAGGTTTTTTCCACAAGAAAGGAGTCGTCTACTGACGTGAAAAGATTGGTATCAGAGCCAAAATATTGTAAGTTGTGATCATTTTTCAATTCTGCGTATTAATCTTTTGAGTTCTCTACTTTGACAATTTCTTTGGGAAAGTCTATTGCATCGAGTCACAGGCCGTTATCTACATTTTGTCATAGGCCACTTTATCTCTGCATCCTTTGTTTCCCTTGCCAGAAATTTCTCACTTACCAGAACCCAAATCTCCCCGCAATGGAATTTGGAAAATCTCAATCCACTTCTACAGTTGAGATCATTAATGAATTTGAGTTCGAAGGAACATATGAACTCCCACCTTTTATTCCTGATCAATTATCAGACTATCCTGATATTGATATCACAGAAGAAAATCTTGAACAAGAAACCAGCTTGTTTAAACCCCCAGCTATTAAGGCTTCTCATGTCTATAAAAGAACTAAATTATTGAAATCTAAATTTGCTTATACCTCTACTTATCTCTCATTTGTTAAGCCTAGAATCAAGTCTGCAGAATTAACCCTCAGTTACAAACTAAAGAAAACCTATCAAACAAATTTACTCTCTCTATTACCTGAGCAAAAAATCAATTATATCAGGTCACATGAAGATGTAAAATTTGTTCATTTTGGTTTGATCTGAGTACATATAAGACCCTTGATTCCTAGCAACATTAAGCCTGTTATATATCTAGCTTTGTGTGATCACTGCCAAGTCAGCTTCAAGCACTCTTGTCAGTTATCTAGCCTTGGCCGCCTAAATGATGATATTATTTGTTTTGAGTTTTGTCCTAACCTTTCTGTCACAGTCCGCGATAGAGGTTGTAAAGAAGTAAAACATGGATCTCTGGATTGTTGGGGATTATTTACCTCTTTGTTTGGTTTAGATATGTTTGGTGAGTTCAAGTATGCGTCTATCAATATTTTTGTAATCTATAGCATGACGAACACCAATCATCCCAAGATCCTTGAAAATTTGCCATATGCCAGAAGACTAAGTGGTAATATTCAACTGCAAAAAGGTCATATTGATTCAGTTGAAATTCCTTCTGAGTGGAAACTTGACTGGTTAAAGAATGTCTCTCCCAAAATGAAAAGTCAAGCCACAGTCCACCATAGTGACGACAGAACTGTAAATATCCTGCCTAGATCCTTGTCTATAAATTCTTCTCGTCTATCTCCTTCCAGACCATCTACATCTTCTTCGCGTAGATCTATTAAAACCGGTCATATATTGATCAAAGATGAAGAGGTAAATCAAGGAAATGATTTACCAGGTACTTTCATGAGTCTTCCCAGAGAAGACAGTTTAGAATTCTACACAGAAGATATAGTCACTCTGTATAGAGGTGGAAGATGGCCACCACCAAAAGGTGTCCATAAGCAACCAACAGGAACTATGCAGTACTTTGCAGCTGCATATGAAAATCCCTCTAATGAATTTAAACAGAGAAATTATGTTTTCAGATTCAATTCTCATTTTACTGAAAATTTTGATGATCTGTGTAGAGATGTTTTGTCTATCAAAGACACTGTAGATAAAATACAGCAAAAAGTATCCTCCATTGATACTAAAATAGATATTCTTGATGATAGTCTTAGTTGGCTTTCCAAAGAGGACCAAAAAGCAGAATCCTCTGCTCAAAAGCCTCTATGTTCAGTCTCTTTTGGCTCCGCCTTCAAAACTGTAAAGAAATCACCTAGTCATACCTCATGCAAAGAACCCATATTCATTTACAGCCTTGGTACCTCAACCTTGATGACCTATTGAATCCTTTAAATGAAATCACTGCCTGGTGTAATACCATGTGCGTTCTCACTATACAGGCCCATCTAGACCAAGTTGGTAGCACTTGCTTTGCATCCAAATTTTTCTGGGGTATTGTAAGCCAATGATGGCAGTCTATGACTGAAGCTCAACAATATGCTCATGTACATAATCAACCAGATTCTTTAGCAGCATTATTTAATTTGTTGATTACTGAGTTTGCACCTCCAGTCGGCAATAGAGAACTTGAGTCAAAAAAATGGTTACTAAAAATGGAGCTCTGTGATCTAAAGTAATTTGATGCTTTTGCTAAGCAATTCTGGTAGCTTGCATATGACAGTAAGAGTTTTGCCTCTACCGAGATCAAGCTTAAATTCTTGCATGCTCTACCATACAATTTAATTGATAGAGTTATTTCCTATATTGATCTCAAGGGACTAACGATCAAAGATCTTGCCCTTTCTGATGTCATTGATTTTGTTAAACAACAAGTTATGACTTTAGTCTCTGAAACAAAGTCCATGCAGAAACTCAGCAAGTTCTTTTCATGTCAGTAGATGACTCCTTTCTTGTGGAAAAAACCTGTGATAGTAGGCAGGGGCCGAATGGCTATGGCTTCACTCTATTACTTCAAACTTAGATATTACACAGTATTACAATTACTTGTATCAATTTCTGATTCTCAGGATCCATCAAAACGGGCAAGAGAAGAGCATACTCTTTCAACAAGCTACTAGTTTTCTCTGCTTAGAAAATTTTTGATGATAATACTAAGCCGGAGAGGCTTATTTATAGCAATTTTGGGTAGTCCTACCTGCTCGCTGGCAAGGCGGTGTCAATCCCATCATGCTTTACAGCACTAAAGTAGGTCTACAGGGATATGTTATTTGGTGCATTGGATCCACATGATGATGATGATGTTGAGGATGATATTCGTGGCTGTGGGCCCAACATATCTTTTGCTTCATTTACGAGGTCATCTTTGGATATAGGATTAAAAAGGCATCTTATCTGGAAAGTGCTTTGGAGATGCCAATGTCGATAATTAGGTGGTCCCGCTTCACATGGAGTATGTCATGGAGTACAGTGGAAATAAAATTCCCACTCAAGCTGTCATCTGATAATTGTGTGAACGACAGTGTCTTGGTCGTGATTTTCTTCTTCGTGAATGCAGTGCAGGCCATGCCGAGCAATCCATCGATACAGATGTTCATTAAAAGAAGATTTGATCCTTATCCGCCATGTCCATAATGGTCGCTTTAGGAGCTCAGTGTATTGATGATATAGAAATTCACTATTGAGCCTTTCAATGATGATGACTCCCAAATTTTGTCGGCGGTTAGCTTGAATAGTAGCTGTTGTAGACATTTGCAGGTCTTGTCCTGCTGCATACAAAATCCTGGTAAATCTTGGATGCAAGCCTTCTCGCAAGATTTGTTCTTGCACAAAGACATTCATAGAATCAAATCCTTGATTCAAAATTCTGGTAAGGTTGAAACCAGGTGCAGGCTGGTGCATCAATGTTGCTGAGGGATTTTGACTGAGCCAATCTGTAATTACATTGTCAGTGCCCTTAATGTGTTCTACAGAAAATTTAAACTGATTGAAAAATGCCTGCCACCTAACATATTTTCTGTGACCATCTTTCCTGCCATGATCTTTTTCATTAAAGGTCAGGAATCTGGTACAATCGGTTATAATTAAAAAATGTGGCAAATGCAGAAGTTTCAACATAAACTTCTCAAGACATTTCTTTACAGCGTAGATCTCTTTATCAGAGGAGATCCATTTTAACACATCGGGGATAAACACACCACTCGCAAACTCACATACAAACTCTTTATTATTATACAGAAAAACAAGTACTCCTCCCTATGCTATATGTGAGGCGTCAATATAAACCTTCATCTGTTTGGATTTTGGGATATGCAGTTCTGGTAATGATGCAACTGTTGCTTTGATCTTCTGGACTGCAACTATATGGTGTTC